>JAIGNY010000800.1:1355000-1360000 GCA_020152595.1 Chiridota heheva | reverse complement strand
CATTTCAATATTGGAAAAGAATTTTGAAAGTCAGAATGTTGCAGGTTAAGTCATGTCCCAACATGGAAACGGTGTAGAAGGGGGAAAATGGTCAACACTTAATTGTTCTGGATTGTTTGAGAAATGGAGATAATGTGTGTGCATTAAGGATTTTAAAATTTCCATGACAGCAGATGAAAAACAAAATATAAGAACATGACATGGAAACCCCAAAGAGTTAAGGATTTCATGAAAAACAAAATCTTATCTTTGCTTTAAAAAAAAAAATCACAATGAAGTAGAAAAGCACCATGTTGAACTTATCTATAATCCACTCAGTATTGAAGGTTTATAAATCCTTGATTGTGTGCATTAAAAACAGAATACAAGTTATACGATGTGTATTTCCTCGTTAAAACATGCAAGTTATTAATGATGAAGAAAATACACAAAACTATACTCTGAAAATGCACTCATGCAAGAAGCAAAGAGTAACCGCCTGATGGTTGGATTGCATGTGTGTCTTTGCTCAGGTCAGAGAAAGGTTTCTGCGCTGTTGTGTAAAACTGACTGTCTGAATGCCCTTGGCAATTCTGACTGTCTCCACTAAGGGAAAAACATTCTTCATGCCCTTCCACGTACCCGATGTCCCACATGACGTAGGATCCATTAAAAATCTTGTCCTATCTATTAGTCCCTGATTGAGCACACCATGTATGAAAGTCTGTCAGTCCAAATAATAACTTATATGCCAATGACTAAATGAATAAGAAAAAAAAAAAAAGTCAAATAACCATGCCTTGGTGCATACCCCATGGTATATATTCTATCCTATGTCCCGCATGGCCCACATCCATGTCCCATATGACATCTCTCCCTATGTCCATATCATGCAGTCACATCCTGTCACACTCCCTGACTTAGCATACTGAGTAAGAAAGTCTTGTCAGTTCATACACTGTAGCAACTTTATGCAATGAACACAATAATGAAGGCGGAGTTTAATCATGGAGATACCACTTTAAAAAGTGGTACCTCCATGGTTTAATAATCATGCCTGATACATCCGTTGGTGGACAAGGCTGGACGGATGAAGTAGCCATTACATAGGTTCGCATTATGCTTCGCATGCTCACCAAAAATATGAAATTTAAATAGCAAAATAAGGATCAAGTTATGAAGCTGAAGAGAAGAATTTTTTGACACCACTAGTCTTAATTTAGTCATTTCTAAACAATTCTGAAGAATTTTCAATAAATACATCTCCTCAACTGAATGATACTTTATAACACCTTCTTCACTATTTTTGTTCTTTGTATTGTTTTGTAAGACAAACATGCTTGGGCCAGCTTGGCCACTGAACTTATCCTTTAAACTTGAAAGAAAATGGCGTGAAACAGACTCCAAACCAGTGAAAGTTAATGATCACACTTTTCTTACTATCCATCGAAGGTCTCTCCATCAGTGTCAGTCAAACAAAGGCTGGATTTAGGGGTGCAAGGGGAGCTTTTTCCTGACTTTTTTCCATATTAATATCATTTTTATGGTGATTTATTTTTATTTCAGGGTAATTTTATGATTCCCCCCCTCCCCTCACCTCTCCCTCACAGTCTATGTGCAAGTCGCACTTATGATGTCAGTTGTTGTCCTAAGTACACACAATTGAAGAGACAATTAAGAAGCAACAGATTGTTTGTTTGTTTGATGAGGTCTTAACGGCACCACGACAACGAAGGTCAAATTGTGCCTGAGAGGTCAGATCATTTTAGAGGTAGTAAGGAAAGAGACCAGGGGAAGAATGAGAGAAATTCAAGAACAAAAGCCAGAAAGCTGTGATCGAGAGAGGAGGTGCATGGGTAAAACTAAAAACAAAGTAGAGAGGGGGTGGAAGAGGAGGATTAAATATGGTTGTAGAGGGATGCATGCTGAAGGAAGGAGACTATTTTATCTGGAGGATTTTTTTGGAAGAATTCAGCAATTGAGTTGTGGGGAGCGAGAGAAGCTCTGGGAAGGTTGTACAGGGGGCAAGCAAGGAGAACGTGTTGGATTGTAAGGATGCAGTGGCAATTGTTACAGAGGGGTTGGGGGGAACCAATAAGGAGGTGGGAGTGAACAGAGGCCTACATCATCAATTTGCATATTAAGGTTTAAAAGTCATACAGTATCAAATGTTAAATTTCTTACATATAATGCGATATTTTGCTATTTTACTTTTTGTGCAATTTTACTTTAAGTTTGCTATTTTGCTTTCTTGATCTGAATGATTTTCTGTTATTTATGTAATTCTCAGTACATATTAAATCATCGTAGCTAATGATACCCACTCCCTTCATAACTCAAATATTCTTTTGGAAAGTCTGTTAAACAGGCAACCTGATCTCCAGACTACTTAATCATAAAACAGCCCTGAAATATTTTAAGAAATAAATGATCTCCCATGCTGACGTAATTTAACAGAGGGATGCACGGTGCGGATGCTTGCCATTTCGCTACTTGTCTTTCTGAAACCAATCTATGTGTGGGGAGGGGAATGGGGGTTATATCAAGAAATATGAGATGCTTGAGGAAGGTCACAATTGTGGCAAAATTATTGCATAAATGAAAAGCGAAAATGGCAGCTTTTAACCAGGGATCTATTACTTTGAAAGTAAGAGCTCCCTGTTTTAACTGTCCAAAGTTTGATATAGATAAGCCAAAGGTGATTGATAAATGTCCAGATTGGTTTAAACTTTGGATAAATTCGTTAGAAATCGCTTAAATTTGCTTTAAAATGCCAAAATGTGCTTTAAAACACCCAAATTTGTATAAAAGTCGCCCAAAATTTGTTAGAAATAAAGCCCGAATGTGGCTGAAAATACTCTGATTTGTTTACATTTTTTTGTAAATTTGGTTGAAAGAATTCCCACTATTTAAAAAAAAATGCAGATAAAGATTGCAGATAGAGTAGTATACAAAAGGCTGGCTCTGGCCCACTTTTTATACCGTTGTTATAATTTATTGTTTTCATTAATTGGGCTGGGGTTCTGGGCCAATTTTAAACCGTTTTTTGTTCGCACTAAGCGGACTGGGGCTCTGGGCCACATTTTATACCGTTTTTTTCTTCACTAAGCAGCTTGGCACACTTATTATAACGCTTTGATTACTAGTTTCACACACACACGCACAAACACACACATAAACACACACACTTTAAAACGAGTTGGGGGCTCTGGTCCACCCCTTATCTAAAAAAAGTATGACAGAAAAATATTGTTTTTAATTTTTAAAATTATTTTTATGTTTTTTTTTGTTCTACATTTTTTATGTTTAGACAAAGGCCATAGTGGTAGGTGATCCACTAACAACCAAGCGCTTGATATCGAGAGGTGACAAGGACATTTTATTCATTCGCATGCTATATATAATGTGGTGTTCACTTATCAATAGACTCACACCATGTTGAAATGTCTTGTTTTTATATAGTGCTTCTTTGTACTGCTGATATCGTATAATTTTTCACAACATACTTTTGAACGCCTTTTGCTTTTTGGATTTCGCCTCCATTTCCTTCAGGATAGAATACAGTTTGGGTCGAAGTCTTATATACACATCCAGGACACACATCCCATTGTAGACTGATCAAGGGCGGCTAGATCATCATCAAATACCACATGCCTTGCAAACGCGGGGCTAGCTATCCATCGGCGAAGCTTGTCATCTTCAGAGGCTCTCACGAGTTTGACGTCTACACGCTTACGCAGATTTTCCATAGCTTTACCAAAGATGTTATTGTTCTTCGGCTTGTAGAGGTCTTTCCCAAAGCTGCTTTTGGCCTTCTTGCAGAGTTCTGTATTCATTCTGATGTAGGGTTTCATCCATTTGCTTTAGTCAAACCGAATTGCACGAAGTATTTTTGTCAGCTTCATACCTAGAGAGAGGTAGAGTTTCAAATTTCGGTAGTACACAACATACCGCTTTTTATCACAGAGAATGGGAGTCAACTTTTCAACATCAGTTGACGAGTTTAGAAGCCCTTGCTGATAATCTGACAACCACTCCTTTAAAACCTCATACGTTCCGGCGCAAGTGGGTATGCATTGTGGACGTCGTGTAGCTCTTGAGAATACTCAAGGTCCACCACGAGTATGTAACCCTTTTCTGCATCGGGTAAAAGCGTATCCAGTGGGAACACTTCATACTTCCATTCGAATCCACCCATGGGTAGCGCCTTACTCATCGCCCAACCCATACAAGCTATTTGCGTCTAGGTAGAGAATATGATTCTTAGGCTTGGAATCGTCATAGCCTGAGACGTAGGGGGTGTTGGCTTTAGCATAGCGCTTGGATACCATGAAAATATCACCTCTCATGCCTCTCTCGAAGAACAGGTGCATGTCATAGTCGGTCAACAGTTCCAATTCTACACCTGTATATTTCAAGAGTGCATCCCAAGACAATCCAGGGCTTGTACAATAGTGTGTTAGATCCAGACCATACTGCCGCAAGCAAGTCTTCCGATATTTCTCGAAGACATCAGCTAGTAGAAGCACATCAGATCGGAGTCTAGCGAAGGCACTTATCATCATGCTTCTTCACATTGATGATAGCATTTTTGGATTCGAGTTCTTTTGGTAAACCGATATAGGACCCGCCTCGTAGTGGTTGGTACCGGGAAATATTTAACCAGAGGTCCTCCACTCTATCCACCATCCATTCCGACCCTCTCTGAGTCCATTGCTCAAGATATCATATCATGCGTGGGGAAAGCGTTGTTGAGCGCTGCATCAATCTCATCCACTTGCAGGACATCCATCTGATGGCTGCGAAAAACTAGGCTTGTAACTTCTGTATCTCCGTCGGATATGAACTTTCTTCAGCCCTACTCAGAGTGCTGACTGGAATTTTAACCCGCGAAGGGCTCCAACCTCTTCTGCCACCTTCCGGTGAATCGCGGGGCGAACATCGTTTCATAAGGTGGGTCAGCACCCAATCGGTGCCCATCTGCGATATTCATCTGCCAACTGCGGAGGTAAATGCCAATT
>JAIGNY010000800.1:1310000-1350000 GCA_020152595.1 Chiridota heheva | reverse complement strand
TAATTTGTTCAAATTTAGCCCACTTCTGTGAGTGTAATTTTGCTTAAAAACAAAAATATATTGATTAAAAACAAACACAATTTACATGTGACTGGGAGACCCAACCTCAGTTCGGGTGCCCCTTGATTCAAAAAATAAAAGGGTGAAAGTATCATTCAGAAATCGTATTCTGTTTCAAAGGAGATATTTATTTAAATATCCCTTTAAGTTGCGTAAAAGCGACTGAAATCAGACTAATAGTGACAGTACAGAATAAGATTTTTGAATGATTCCATTCTGTTTCTTTTAATGTCCTCTTTCATATAAGATGGACTTGTGTAACCACTGGACTTATTCTTCAAATGGTCTAGAAAGGTTAATTGTCAATCTGCTATTTTCATGACTTTTAGTATATCTGTAATCAGATCGTGTTGTTCCTACCTAACCCTATACCTCTAAGAAACTTTTTTTTCTATTTGTTTGCTTTTGCAGGTTTTGTGATCAGTAAATATTAAACATCAGTCACTGACAATAAACCGGCTCTGGAGGAGAAAAACTTCAACCAGATTAACTGCAAATGTAGCAAATTTACGGTAACTGGACACGGGGAAGAGTGAGTGAGTGATTTAATTGTTCATATTTTATTATTACCTCAGGGGGTGGGGAGTTATTATTTCTCGATCAACTAAACACGGCGGGTACGCTGTACGTACCATCACGAATTTTCTTGATCTATGCGTATGAATTGTTAAATACTATTATTGCTGAAAGAAACTTAACTTTTGATTAAATAAACTTTATTTTTCAACAATCACTGTGCAGCTATTTAGGAGAGTTAAACATTTCTTGAGGAACTGAACATATTGCGGGTAGGCCTACGCTGCTACTGACTTTTTTTTGTAACTTTAAACTTTCATCACAATCACTTGCAGCCACCTTGGCCTGTTATTTATTTATTTTTTCATGCAAGTGCCATCAGAGTTTGTATTTATTGATCTACCGAACATTGCAAGTACACTGTTATTGTGTGTGCACCATCATGAATTGTCTTGATATATGTGTATAATTTGTTTAGTAATGATATTGCTGAGAGAAACTTAACTTTTGATTAAATAAAAATAAAAAATTTCATCACATTTTATTTTTTAATTTTTCATAAAAATGATGCATTTTATGCTTAATATTCATAATAGATCAATTCATTAACAATTAATCAGTAGTTAGATGTTTGTATTATTTCAAGATTTTAATGGAATATTACAAGTTCATTGAAATTGGTTTTATTCAAATTAAATGCATGTAGTTTTGAACAATATTACAGTAAGTAAATAACCCAAAATGTGTGAAATTTCAATTGATTTCACATGATCATTAATGATTTTTTTAATTACGTATTTTGTTTGTCTTGTTATTCAAATCATACACACGTTTTATCTAGAAACATACAACTTTCAGCTTGATTATTTATTTGAAGCACACTGAAATAATTTTAGATTTGCACATTTTGACCCAATCAGTGAATTGTCTCACTTTTTGTCAATGTTAATTAATCATTTAGGTCATTAATTAGATTTTCCCTTTGTTTGTTATGTCCTTAAATGCTAATTCTATACATGGCTGAACCATTTGCTAAAAACACAGCTTATTTAGTTTCAAAACTGTATTTAACTCAAATTTAGCAAATTGTACATTAAAACGCATTTGTCCCACATTTCCAAATTTAGTGTACGTTATGGTTTGTTTACACTTTAACTATTAATTCTTTAAGGATGTCATATTATCAATCATTTATTCTTTTAAGTTGGAAGAGAACATTTGTACATAACAAGAAAATACTTGAGAGCAGTGGTAAAGTAACATGTCCAAACATTTGTTGTTTTCAAAATGCTTAATTCTAAAAATTGACCAAAATTTGGCCAAATCTGGTTGTCATGTAAACGATCATCAACAATTTAGAGGTAAACAGATTTAAGCTAAAAATGAGTAGACTACAAGGAAATCTTTAAATTACATTTGAAAGGATCAAATATGACAAAAATAAAATTGCTTTTAAAATAAAACCAGTCAGTTTGTGTTTGCACTGCCATGGGTTGAACTATAGAATCATTAATGTCTAGTTATTCGCAAAAGTCATGTAAATTGGCAACGTTGAGGAATGTAGACGAAAACTTCCGGTGCCAGTCCAATATTTTAATAGCCAGGTCTAAAAAGTGATATCAAGAATGATATTATTTAGATATTTTTACTGTTCCAGAAACATAATAGAAGATATTTATTACACCAAAATATTTTTTGAAGTCACAAAAATATAGTGAGTGAGAAGAATATTATTTGAAATCTAAATGAACGAGGCTAGTCTCACATGATGTAGCGAGACAAACACCTCACTCGGTAGCCTAGAACTACATGCTAGGCAATTCTTGCATTACTTGTATAGCAGCCATGTAGTCGCTATCGTATAATACGAGCAGAATGTGACTACACCGGATGCGGTTCTGAAACTTAAAAGAGTTAAGTTAACAGGCTAAGAAATAGTTAGCGTCCATCACGTACACACAGTAATCTTGCAACCTGTCAAATTCGGCGTGGGTAGAATTCATTTCAGGAGAACCAAGTTAATCGTCAGCATTTTTTTCAAAAATACACAAAATTAAAACCAGGTGTAAGTTTCACAATGCTGCCAATATACAAGGCTAAATGTCATTGCTTTCTATAATATGAAACATCCCTTACTTTACTGTTGGGAAAACAAAGAAAGTAGGCATTTGCATTAGAGTCAACTATCTATTAAAGATAATCCATGATTTTTCTTGAAAAATTAGTATATATGTATTGCTTGTTTGGATTAACCCTACCTACCCAACAAAATTACTACTCAAATATTTTTATTTCATTTGATCTTAAATGATACGCTTTAGTATATAAAAAGCTTGAATTTGGGGAGAAAATTGTTTATTGACAGCATAAACGTATTTGAACTTTTTGTAACTGATAACAAAAGTTAACGTTGCTTTGCTTTGAAGGCTGTTTCATGGCAATGAACAGAGAGGAAATAAGACATATGAAGTAAGAGGGAAAGAGACGGTGGGGGTAGGATTGGTGACTAACGCATACAACTTTCCATAAAACAAAAACAACACATAAAAAGAGTTTAGTATGCAACATACAAATTGGGACAAAATAATCCCAAGAAATTTTCTTTCACTTGACAGAGCTATAATGATCCGGAGGAAGTCAACAATAGATTAGAAATCACACAGCAGCATAACAATTCAAAGTTGGTTAAAAATTAACCATTCTACAGTTTGTGAATTTTCAAACCTTAATATGCAAATTGTTTTGAAAATTATTATGCAGGCAGGCACCCTATTTTCTGATGTGAAACGATTTTTAATAATCTCTCGTTATGTTTAGAAGGGCCATTACCTGAATCATCTTGTTTTAGTTACACCCTTAAACCCAGAGGCCTACTGGTAGGGTGGGGGTTCTCACATCCCCCTCCCACTGCCTCCCCCCTGAGCCGATTTTATCTTCCTGATTGTATGCTTTCTGCCCAGTTGAGAGGTGAAAGTATTAAATAATTTGGTAAAATTTCCACAAAAAATGCCAAATTTTCCCGAAAACTGGCCAAAACTCCTTCAAAACTGGCCAAAATTTCCAAAAAACTGAACAGAAAATTCACAAAATTCACAAAAAATTCCCTAAAATGCAGAAAAGTCTCAGAAAATAAAGAATATCTCCCGGAAATTGATGAGGATCTACCGATTAGCAGCAACTTTGGATGGAAACTTAATTTACCAGTGCAATTTTTCCTTGTCACCTCGAAAATTTGTTGGGTCCTTGCCCCCTTCCGCTACCTCCCCCTCTGAGATGTGACCCTTCCTACGTTCCTGCTTAAATCACAATCTAAGTAGGAAATATATATTCTCTTGATTTTCAAAAAACTTAACACGAATAATTTATTTTTATTTATTCATGTGACGTCATGCATGCAACTACTAAAATCGCTTTTTTATCTTTTTTTAAGCCTAAAAACCTTACACAGATGATAATCATTATTTCCATATACAATATAAATTACACTTCAAACTATTTGGCTAAATTGCAGTTCAACAGTTTGTTGTACAAGCACAATTAAATACCTTTAAATCATTTTCAAAAATGATTACAAGTGTTCTCTACAAACTTCAGTGATGGCAAATTAATTAAAAATCTTCAATCTTCGTTACCTAAATTGGTTAGAAAACCGTCATCTACAGTGCCTATTACCTATGGGAGCAAAAATACTGCAGGGCAATTTATAGTAGAAATTGCAACCATAATGTTAGAAGATCCTTTTGGGATGCAGTAGGATCTGAGGATTATGTTTCGGTAAACATACATTTTAATCTGTTTTCCCTCAATTTTTCATCTCTGTCGTTTAAGAAACGGAAAGTCAAGAACGTTGAAGCGGCATTACGAGGGGGACGAAATAGTCATTATGTGCAAGATTTCTGCGTTGTTAGAAGAGTATAGCAACACAAGTTTTCACACTTGGGAGCGGATGTATATTGCTGCATATACGACATCAAGTAAAATGTCACACTGTTATATGTCAAGAATGTCTTTTAAGAAATGAAATATTTTGCTGAATATCACCTTAAAATATTGATAACTGAGAGGTGTAGTGGCTCAATGGTTAAGAGTCATGCTTATATTCGAAAAGTACCGGGTTCGATTCCCGTCGTGAGTGCTGCATTGTGTCCTCGAACAAGACATTTTACTCCACTTGCTTTAGTCCACTCAGCTGTAAAATGAGTACCAGCATTGCTGGGGAATGAAACCGGGGAATAAGCACCGGTCCTATGTGCCTAATGGCTCGGATGGATTTAGCTTTTATATTGATCACATGCAATTGTGTTTAAGGATAAAATCACCTTCTAAAAGGGACAACTTGCCTCCCCCGATATGGGAATGTTTTACCTTAAAACGCGCATAAGGAAAAAAAAAATTGCGGAACTAGCTGTGATGTGTGTTACGGAAAACTATAAACAAACTCGGAAGGACTTAGATTGTACCATTTTCATGCGGGTTGGTTTTAAGAACGAAATCTTAAAAGTATATTCGAGGATATAATAAACAGATATTAATTCATACGAAAAGTTGAATAAATAGCATAGTTCTTCAATTTTGGTATCATAGTAATGCAACCTAACGTTGACGCTATTTCTCGCTCTTGCACTTCTTCGTTCCTGATTGTTGTCGTTAATATTTTAGCCAAATAATTCTTTAATTTCTGATGAACAAAGTCATATAATAAGAAATATATCTAAATGTAACAAAATATACAAGAAACCTATTAAAAATGGAAGAAAATCAGTCAAAATCCGACATTGGAAAACGCTTTGTATTTGCCTCTTTACAGCATGTTTACAATACACAACAACAGGACACCCTCTGCACACAATAGTACAATCCACGCGGCTTGGGCGTTTTAAGATTACGTCAGAATTAAAATAAGGGCAAACATAAGCGGACATGAAATTTTTCTCTCATCGCTTTCTATTTGTTGGAAAGTTCGGGCCCTTCTTTGCACCAATCACGTTAGATTTTATATATATGGTAAATAGATATATATTAATTGTCAGGCCATGTGAAATGGACTCCCAAATACTTTGTATTTATAAGTTACAAAGGTCAAAGCGGCAATAACCTTGTGATTTTGCTTGTGCTCTCATTGAAAAACAAGAAAAAACACATTTTATAGTTTACAAAGTACGGTACTTAAAAAAATTAAATGAAAATGGTCTCGGCTACTGAGTTGTGGGCAGCAAGGGAACTTCTGGGAAGGTTGTACAGGGGCAAGCAAGGAGAATGCGATGGACTGTGAGGGTGCAATGGCAATTGTTGCAGAGGGGTGGGGAAACCAGTAAGAAGGTGGGAGTGGGTGAGGTGGGTGTGACCTATTCTAAGGTGGGTAATGTGGACGTTGTCGACACGGAATAGGTTGTGAGTAGTGGGTTTGATTGGATGGTGGGCTGGATGACGTGGAGTTTGTTATCAATTTGGGAGTCCCATGAGGTTTGCCAGCGGCCACGAACAAGGGAAGTGATAAGCGGTTTGATGTCAGAGAGGGTTTTGGGAAAAGGGGTAGGGGGAAGGGTAAAGGCAAGCTTAGCAGCTGCATCATCCCTGTCATTGCCAGGGTTGCCAACATGGCTGAGTATCCAGAAGAAAAGAATATGTTTCCTACTAAAGGAAGGGGTAGTTGGCGAGAGGAGTTTATGGAGGATGAGGTGAGATGTGCGGTTATCCCATTTAACATTAAGTAATGAAGTAAGGACAGCCTTGGAGTCAGAGAAGATGGCAAAGTGGCTGAGCGGAGAGTATTCAATCAAGTTGAGGGCGAGGAGGATGGCCTTGGCCTCGGCCGAGAAGATGGATGAGTAGTCGGGAAGCCTGCTACCTAGGGTGATGTCTTCGATGACGGCAGCAGCAGCTGTCTTGTCGCCTTCCTTGGAGCTATTAGTATAAATGGAGGTATAGTTTGAGAGTTGCTCTTTGATTTGGTTGTGGAGGTTGATGAAGAGGTTAGGGTTGGTTTGGGTTTTGTGATGAGTGGAGAAGTCTAGGTGGATAGTAGGGAGGGGGTGGCCCAGGGAAGAAAAGTAGGCCAGGAGAAAGTGCTGAGAGTGTTAGGGATTGATGCCGAGATGGGGAAGGTCTGATTTGATGCGTAAGATGAAGAAAGGGGATAGGGTTTTAGTCCTATCAAAGAGGGTGGAGAAATTGTGGTATCTAATGAGGTTGTAAACAGGGTTCTGGGTGTTGGTGAGGGCTCTGAAAGCATAGGAGAGGCTAAGCTTTCTGCACCTTAGCAAGAAGGGGACTCGTTGGCTTCAATATGAAAGCTGGTGATTGGGGAGGTCCTGTAGGCACCCAGACAAAGCCCAAGGGCTTCATTTTGGATGGTGCTGATGTGATTGAGGCAAGAATTGTGAGCGACACAGTAGACTATATTGCCGTAGTCAAACTTGGTACGAATAGTGAGCCTGAAGATTTTGAGGAGAGCATGCTGGTTCGCACCCGAAGGGGTATTGGAGAGGAGGCGGAGAATTTTGAGGAAGCTCTTGCAATTATGTTTCAGGTTGGTGATGTGTTGTTTGTAGGAGAGCTTGTGGTCTAGAGTTAAACCCAGGAGCCTAGTGTGGTCAACTTTAGGAATGCGATTGCTATTAAGCACGAGGTTCGGGTTGGGGTGGAGGTTGTTGCAATGACAGAAGTGCATACAGACTGTCTTGTCTTTGGAGAATTTAAAGCCGTTGTTGTTGCACCAGGCTTGCAGCCGGTTGAGGTTGACTTAAAGCCTATTTTCGACAAGAGGAAAGCTTGGGGAGGAGTAGAAGATGGTGAAGTTGTCCATGTAGAGGGCATGTTTGATGTTGGGGCCAAGGTTGTCCGCTATGTCTTTAATGCTCAGGTTGAAAAGAGTGGGAGAGAGGATGCTGCCTTGGGGAACGCCCTTTTCTTGGGGATAGGAGTTGGAGATGGTGTGGCCAATACGAACTTGGAACTGCCTGGGTGAGAGAAAGTTTTGAATAAAGGTGGGGAGGTGGCCTCTGAGGCCGATGGTGTGAAGTTTGCGGATAATGCCGCCATTCCAAGTAGTGTCAAAAGCTTTCTCGAAGTCGAAAAAGATGGCAATGAGGTGTTCCTTTTTTGTAATGGATTTCCGGATAGCGGTGTCGAGTGTAATTAACTGGTCCAGGGTATTGCGACGTTTCCGGAAGCCGCTTTGGTAAGGGGAGAGGATTATATTAGTCTCAAGAAACCAGTTTAGTCTCTGGTTAATCATCCTTTCCATAATTTTACAGAGACAGCAGGTGAGGGCAATGGGGCGTTAGCTGGAGGGGTCAGTACTGTCCTTTTCCGGTTTGGCGACGGGGGTGACAATAGCTGTCCCCCAGATAGGGGGAAGGAGTGTGAGGACCAGGTGTGGTTAAGGATGGTGAGTAAGATAGTGGTGGCCTTGTTGGGGAGGTGTTTCAGGAATTGGTAGGGAATGTTAATTGGGCCTTTAGGGGTGCAGCCAGCATCATGGATGGCTTGATTTAATTCAGAAAGGGTGAGAGGGGTGTTATAACTCTCGGTGTTGTCGAGGGAAAGGTGATACTCTGGGTTTCATCGTGAGCTTTTTTGGATTTGAAAGCATTGGGGTAGTTGGCCGAGGACGAGATGTTGCTGAAATAGGCAGCGAGGTGGTTAGCGATGTCTTTTTTTGTGGCGAGGTTACCATTTCAGGAGAGATGGGAGACTTGCTCATCCAGCCGTGGAAGCTCTTAACCATTCTCTAAATTTTCTTAGTGGGGGTGTTGGTGGTGAGAGAAGAGATGGAGTTGTTCCAAGTGTTGGTTTTACTGTCCTTAAGAGTGCGCCTTGCTTTAAGTCGGCTGATGCGAAAGAGGTTGCGGTTGTGGGTGGTTGGGTTAGTTTTGAAATTCCTGAGGGCCCTTTCCCTGTTCTTGATGGCGGTTTTGCAGTCATCAGCAGTGAACCAGGGGTTGGGGGATTAGGGGGTTTGGGGAATAGAGCAGGTGGCGATGTTGATAAGGATGTTACTGAAAACTGACATGGGATCATCATCCTCGAGGAGACGGAGGGAGAGGTGTGAGTCGCAAAGGGTTTCAAAAATAAGCCAGTTGGCCTTCTCGAGGTTCCAATTGGGGGTGTGGTCAAAGGGGAGGGGGTTGAAGGTTGGAGTGAATAAGAAGAAGGTAATGGTCACTACCACAGAGATCAGCAGTAACCTTCCACTTAAAATCAAGGAGGAGGTTAGGGGAACAGAAAGACAGGTCAATACAGGTGAGGGGAGCCTGTGGCAAGATGAAGGTAGGTCGGGGAGTTAGTGTTGAGCAAGGACAGGCTGTGCTGTCAAAGAGTTTTTTAACGAGTTTGCCTCTGGGGGTGATGGTATTGGAGCCCCACAGGGGTTGTGGGCGTTGAAGTCACAAAGAGGGATAAAGGGGTGGGAAGCTGAGAGATGAGGTTGTTAAGGCTGGTCGGTAGAATGTTGGTGTGGAGGGGGTTGGAGAGGGGGAGATAGATATTGCAAAAAGTGATGGTTTTGTGGAGGGAGATAGATATACAGATTGCCAGAAGGTCGGTGTTCACATGAACTGGGTTGTGTGCAATATTGTGTCTTACGAGAATAGAGACGCCCCCACAGGCCTTGTCAGCGTCTTCTTGAAGTTTATGGTAGAAAGTGAAGTTATTGAGAGAGTAATGGTCAGTGGTTTTTAGGAAGGTTTCTTGTAGGCAGAAGATGACTGGGTTGAAGGTGGTGGCCAGTAGGTCGACTTCTTCCGAATTGACCTTATGGCTTCTGATGTTCCATTGTATAATGTTGTGGGTGTTATTGTAATTGTTTGTGGTGCACGCCATAAGGAGGCAAGGGGTTATCTGGAGGAAGATCTGTTGGGTCTGAGTTGGCTTGTTTTTTCTTTGGATCTGTTTCTTTGGGAGCGATTGTTTTTGAAAGTTGGACGAGAAGTATGGTCGGTGTGTTCGGTAATCGAACAATCCATATTCTCTTCAGTGTCATATGTGTGGGTTTGGATGGCGGGCTGTTTGTTGATTGGTTGTTTGTTGTTTGATTGTTTGTTGGTTGGTTTGTTGATTGTTAGCCTGGTTGGTTCTAGTTTGATGTATGATGGTATTAGAGGTGTTGGTGTAGGGGCGGTGGGGGCTTTAGAGAAGGAAGGGAGGTTGAAGAGAGAAGTGGTGGTGGAAGTAGTTTGGTTATTAGGTGTGGTTGGATTATTGGCAGTGGTGATGGGCTTAGGACTAAGTAAGAAGAGCCAGGTGAGGTCGGTTTGGGCATGTGAGTCAGTTTTAGCTGTGTTAGTTGGGTTAGGGAGGCGTAATTGGTGTTAGAGGAGACTGCGCTCGAGTAGGAAGGCTTGGTGTGGAGGGAAGCGAGGAATTGCTTCCTTGCCTCTGGGTAAGTTATGTTGGGATTAAGGGTTTTAACTTTAGTTATTTGTTTTTCCTGAAGCCAGGTGGGGCAGTCTTTCGAGGAGGGATGGTTGGCAGGGTGATTACCGTCGCAATTTGTGCAGAGTGGGGTGTTGGTGCAGGAGGTGTTGTTATGGTCTGGGGATCCGCAGTTACCACAGCGCGCTTGGCTGCGGCAGGAGTTTTTCCCATGGCCATACCTCTGGCAATTGTGACAACGTAGAGGGTTGGGAATGTAAGGGGCGACTGGGATTCTTAGGTAGCCGGCAATGATGTGGGAGGAGAGTTAGTGTGGCGAAAGTAAGGAAGATGGTATTGGTGGATGTTTCTGCTCCTTCTCTCTTGAGAACGAGACTACGGGCTTCAATGACGTGTTGGCTAGCCAGTTCCTTTTCGAGGTCATAATGGTCAAGTAAGCAAGGTCTCTGGTTCTTATGACGCCTTTGCTGGAGTTCAGGGAACTGTGGAGGGTGACTGTAATGTCAATACCAGTGTTTGATAGGGTTTTGGTGGAGGAGGGTGGTGGCTTGAGTGTCCCTGGCGCAGTGCACCAGGAAATCGCCGGATCTGAGGGTAGAGACTTTGGGGAGGGTACCGACAAGGCCGTAGAGAGCTTTGTGTATAAGGAAGGGGGGACTTTGGGGAGGGTACCGACAAGGCCGTAGAGAGCTTTGTGTATAAGGGAGGGGAACACTTTTTTAAAGCTTTCTTGTTTGTTGGTGGCATGTATGATTAAGATTTTTGGGATTGGGGTTGAAGAATGGTCAATGGAGGTAGCAGGTTGGTCACGGGGAGGGGATGGAGGGTCAAGGCTAAGGTCAATGCATAATGGTTTCGTCATAATGAAGAAAAACCAAGGGCCGAGAGACCCGAGGCAACGAGAAAAAAATCGCGGAACTACTATAGGAGGACCACTGTATAGTAACGATTAGGGCGTGAAGGTCTGGACAAAGTGGGAGAAAAAAAAAAAAACGATCTTACCGAAAACAGACGCCCACCCACAAAAAGAAAATTTGGAACAAAGGAAGAATGAAACAAAATTTAAGGTGAAAAGCGGAAGTAAAATGTAAATGAAAAGGTTTAGAGAAATACAGAATTCATGTTGCTCTCAATGCACGTAACGATGTGAGGAAGGAGAGAAAATGTTAGTAGTATACAATATGCTATAATAAAATTTCCAGAAATCACTGTAAAAAATGAATATATATGGTTAAATATCTCCCAAATTCTTTTAAATTTCAGGAAATCTTCATCAATTTCTTTCATTTTCAGGCATATTTTTCACTGTTCGGGAAATTTTCTTCAATTATCGGGACAATTCCTGATTTTCTGAAATGTTAATGCAGATTTTACCTAAATTTCTAATATTTAAAAAAAATTCTTATAATTTTGTCAAATTTACCCTTCATTTTTTTCAATCTGATGTTAATAATTTAACAACAAAAGCAAATTTTACCTCCCATCTGGGGAGAAAGCATGTGGGCGTGTGAAATTTTATCAAAGGCAGTTTTCCCCTCCTCAGCTTTCTACACCTCTCGATACAGCCTTTTTTCTTGATAATTAATTACAGTTTCCCCCCCTCCCTGGCATCGAAAGCTGAATACGCCATTTACTAATGCTCTTAAATATGCAAATATTTATTATGAATACTAAATGCATTTTCCAATAACAGCTAGAGTGCTAAACATGGATGATGTCCTCATGATGAGTTTAATATATATATATATATATATATATATATATATATATATATATATATATATATATATATATATATATATATATATATATATATATATATATATATATATATATATATATATATATATATATATATATATATATATTTCCAATTGCCATATCAGAAAAATCAAACAAACTTATTTCACAGCCTAAAGCCTATTGAATTCGTCAAAAGAAGCTTAATCATGTTTTTTGCCTTAAATTTCTCACCTGTCATTGTGAATATCCCAACGACGACACCGATGTTACGACCCGCGACCATGATCTCCTCTGGGTCGCTTTGTCCTTTTGATTTCCGCGCTGCCCAGAGACCAACCCCCAGAATGAGCAGGTAGAACATGATAATGGAAATCACACCACCCCAATAAACCGCCATTGTAAAGCATGTGGTGGTATCCGAATAATTTAAGACTTGTTTCAGCTCTCTGTGTTAATCTGCAGGGAAAAGACAACGTAAATGTTGATAATTGGAAACATACAAATCCCCTCACCGCTAATAATGCATATTCCAGACTGTCCCACATTCCATCCCAACCTGTTCTAAATGTCATCCCACGTCCATACTACATGCAATCACACCTGAAAACCAGATACTGTATGTCATCCCACCACTTGCATGACCCACATTCCATCACAACTGAAATCCAGATGACATCCCACCTCATGCCATTCCGCCCTGTCCCACATGTCGACCCACCCTGTGCCACATGCCAACCCAGCCTGTTCCACATGCCAACCCATCCTCTTCCACATGCCAACCCACCCTATTCTACATGCCAATCCACCCTGTCTAACATGACCTTATCCTAATTCCTTCAGCTACTTTATCATCATGTCATCGTCTACCTCACATTCTGCTTATTGTATATATTTCCAAACCCATAATTTAAGATTCTTTAGAAGCGAGGAAACATTTATTTGCTTCTTTATTCATAGTAAGACAAACAATTTTATTGCTATTCATGTCAGGATTGTCAATATCATAAGAAAACTAGAAATGTGAATTAGGAAGTCATAACTCACAAGCCATATTTTTTTTTTTATATTTTAGGTCGAACATTTTGCAGCAAATGCACATTATACATCACCGTTAAGTGTGAACAATGCTCTTCACATATACTGCAAGATCATTTGTTTAAGCAAAATCATCATACCCACTTTAATTCAAGAGATACCACATATACAAATATTTTCATTGCTAAGCAAATAGGCTAATTATTATGCACACACAATCCCCCAACCATGCTCAACTGAACAGTACCAATGCCCTCTACAACTAAACAGTACCAATTCCCTCTACCACTGAAATAGCAAGTTATTATCTCAGGTTAAATATTTTGTACGCAAGTTTATTGTTATGTAAATAACCCATTTAATATGCACACTACACCTCATCATTGAGTGTAGACAATGCTTTCACATATATGATCATTTGTGTAAAACAAAATCCCCACTCCACATTAATTTAAGAGATATCATAAATACAAATATTTTCATTGTTATGCAAAAAAGCTAATTAGTATGTACACACAACCCCCAATCATGCTTATTTGAACAGTACCAATTTAAAAAGTATCAAGAAATTATCTAAGGTTAAATATTTTATGCGAAAATCTATTGTTATGCAAATAACCTAATTAATAAGCACATTACATCTCACCATTAAGTGTAGACAATGGTCTTCACATATATAATTTTTGTTTAAACAAAATCCTTACTTCCTCTTTAATTCAAAAATATCATAGATACAATTATTTGCATTGTTATGCAAATAAGCTAATTAGTATGAACACACAATCCCCAGTAACAGTACATTACCCATGTACTCTACCAATGTGCCTAGTAACATGAATGTACATCATTCATAACTTTTATGCGCTCATGAATGTTAAACATTTTGTACGAAAGTCTATTGTTATGCAAGTAATCTAATTCAATATGCACACTTCACATTAACATTACATCAGTGTAAGTGTCGACAATGCTCTTCACATATATAATCATTTGTGCAAACAAAATCCCCACATCCACTTTAATTTAAGAGATATCATAGATACAAATATTTTCATTCTTATGTAAATAAACTAATTAGTATGCACACACAACCCCTAATCATGCTCACTTGAACAGTACCCCTATGCCAAGTTACATGACCGTACACCATTCATATAACTTAAGTTCAAAAACTGGAACCAAAAACTGGAACCAAAAATGGAACCAAAAACTGGAACCAAAAACTGAACTAAAAACTGAAAAAAACTTGAACCAAAAACTTGAACCAAAACTTTAATCAAAAACTTTAACCAAAACTTTATTCTGACAAAATATTTTCATTATTATGCAAATAAGCTAATTAGTATGCACACACAACCCTCAAATTATCCTCATTTAATCAGTACCCATATCCTCTACCCCTATGCCAAGTCACATGATTGTAAACTTTACCGGACGCCGACGCCGACGCCAACGCCGGCAGTAGTACAATAGCCTAATATTCTTCGAATAGTCGAGCTTGGATCTCAATAAAGTGAGTTCACGGTAACGTAACGTGAGCTCATGGTGACAGTATTTAGGAGAGTTCATGGTAACTGTAAAGCAAGCTCATGGTGACAGTAAAGCGAATTCATGGTGACGGTAAAGCGAGCTCATGGTGACAGTAAAAGCGAGCTCATGGTAACAGTAAAGCGAGCTCATGGTAACAGTAAAGCGAGCTCATGGTGACAGTAAAGCGAGATCATGGTAACGGTAAAGTGAGCTCATGGTTACAGTAAACCGAGCTCATGGTAATGTATTGTAAAGCGAGCTCATGGTAATGTATTGTAAAATGAGCTCATGGTAACAGTAAAGCGAGCTCATGGTAATGTATTGTAAAGCGAGCTCATGGTATCAGTAAAGCGAGCTCATGGTAATAGTAAAGCAAGCTGTTGATAAAATCTTGCCATTATTCCACATAATACAAACACCTTCACTGCAAACTACAACGGTTGATTATATCGTTTGATTACATCGTTTTATACAACAGCATGAGAAAAACTAGAACATCAATGATGTAGTAGCTCAACATACGTTTTGGGGTAGCTACAAGCCTGTTTTTATTGGTGGATAGTTAATTCGAGTAGGAAAGTTAAACATGTTTGATGTTCTATTTTATTTTTAGGACAGTTCGGGAGCAATCTGAAAAACTGGGTACTTTAAAATTCCCAAAAAAATTGGGTACTTTTATGTATTACGTCGTCGCATCAGCCTACATATTTGACTAGCCCACACTAAACATATGGGGCTTCTCATTTTCCGCTCCGGATTGTCCAAAAGTTTAATGGATAACCTGAAATTTTGGAAAGGATAGTAAATAGATATTCAAAACTTTTCGTCGCTGCTTTTTGACATTCACGGTCGCCTTTTTGACAAAATCAATAAAACAGATTATTTATGGACAGTCCCCCTCCCTTCCTTTTAAAAAAAAAAAATCAAAACATTTTATCATATATGATACAGACAAATTTTAGAAACAAAGAAAAACAAAATGAAAATCCATGGGAATATTCCTTTAAAGGGGTAGGGTGCTCTTCTAAGAATTGGAAATATGACAAAAATGTCTAGAGCAACCCACAGATCAAGTTCAAGGATGATGAGTTATGTATGACGTACCGCATGTCAGCATGTGCAATTGTGTATTGTATTATTTATCTGTTCAGAAAGCACATTATGATGCAAAAAACAAAATTGATCGTGCAATATTCATCAAGTCGATTTCATGCATGTCACTCAATTAAAAAAGATTATATAATGAAAGCTTTCCTTTCGGCTAGAAAAAAATATTTTATTGAATGTGCTTGACACTTAATGATGATTGAGCAGACTTAGAGGGTAGGCTTAAATCCACAAAATATTTAAAGAAACATTAAAGATCCATGAGACATTTGACGAAGCCTTAAATTTTTAATTAGGTGCAGAAGGGCTAAAACAAAGCTTTGCGGAGATTATGTTGAATTAATAGAGAAGGGAAAGTTGATTAACAGAGGCTGCCTAAAATATATCTTTCATATTTATGTGATCACGATGAACAATATGAGAAAACGATGAACAAAATTGATGGTGAAGGTCGGACTACGTCCTTATAAAAAATGTGAGCTTGTTTTATGCTCACTTTACTGTTACCCTGAGCTCATTTTATGTATCTTCGTAACGGAATAAAATTTTTGAATGTTTTTGTCACTATTTTGTTTCTTTTTAAAGTCTTCTTTCATATAAGATATACTTGCTTGACCCTGAAATTATTCTTTGAAATCTTTTTAGCTGTATATTTTTTTATAATGATTGCCACTGGAAGTGTATTTGTGGGATGCTATTATTGATGTTTTGTGCTTTATTAATTGTGATAATTAATTATTTGCTCAGAATGACTAATATATTAGCCAGTTAGCAGTATGAGTAAAACATATCATAGTCAAAATCATGTCTTGTTGTAAGGATGCAAAATCCATCTTGATTTTATACAGCAGTATTTTGCTGTTAGTTTGTTTGTTTATAATTCCATTTTCACTCAAAAGCAAACATTGCTAATAAAATTTCCTTGATATTGCAGTTAAGGCTTAAGTTTTTTAGGCTTACTTTAAAAACAGTTTTCACATTTTCAAACGATATTTAAGCACCAATACACAGTATGGCAACATGAGTCCTGGTATGTCTGGGGCCCGTGGGTAATTTGGCCTCTGCAGCGATGTTGGAACAATTCTTAAACCCACCCCCAAAACTTATATTGAGCTACTACATCATTGATATTCTAGCATCACAACCAATGGCGCAGCCAGGGGTTTGATACTGGGGTGTAAAAACCTTTTCGGCATGGGGTCAATGGCCTTAGGGCCCCTTGTGGGGTCCAGGGGCAAAGCCCAGGTGGGGGTCCTCGTCCCCGAGAAACCTCACATTTTCCAAGCTATAGATGCCCCATAAAGACTGAATGTGTGCAATACATTGCTCTTTTACCTAAATTAGGATGATTACAAACGATCTAATATACCAGCATATAATTTTACAATGACACAGACTATCCCCCGCCCCCCATTCAAAAAAGGTCAAAAATAGGGGTTCGATATTAGGGCATAAACCTTTTCGGCAGGGGTCAAGGGGTCCAGGAGCAATACTCGAGTCAAAATATCATCCATGAATGAATGCCATATAGCGCCAGATTATTAATACATGCATGTTCTCTATACCATCTCGAAATCCGAAATATCATTCCTCCGTACATATTCTTATTGCGCCTCTCAAGATCCAAAAAGTACTTCGAGCATTTTTCACCATATTCTACCCAACTAGCCTCTTGAACGGACAGTAGGACCTGTAGTTTCTGTTCATACAAATTTTCTAACGCTTTGTTACATTGACTTAACTTACTATACAATTCATAATTTACATTGAGCAAGGAGATTGGTCCCCAGTTACCAAGTAAACGAGTATCCTTGCCATCCTTGGGTATCAGAGAAATATTACCACGGCTCTGCTTATAAGAGAAATGGCCCTGAGAAAAAGCATAATTGATAAGCATAACGATGATAATTATCCTCGGCAGTACAAATATTCCTCAAAATGTGTGTCTCAAGCAGACGGCTTTCCTTAGCCTTTTTAGATGAATACCAAGTTGTTTTAGAACGGATTACAAACTTAGAATATTCCCAAACTTTAGAAGAATTAAGATGAGAATTGTCATTAATAGTTTACTTAATCAAATCTTTAATTGTCTTAATGTAACAGTTATTGTTCAGTAAAGAGACTCAAAACTTAAAAAGTAATCAACTTATGATCTGTTTTAATACTTGGAACAATGGAAGAATCAATAACACATTGTAAAAGGCTTCTAGAAATAAGAAACATATCTAAACAACAGTACGTGGATTTAGTCACTTTTGAAAACCAGGAATAACGCTTCAAGAAGGGATTCCTTTCACTCCTCACATCAACGAGGTAAAAATCATACATGATGTTAAAAACCTCCAGCCGTGCCTTAAAGTTAGTTGATGGTCACCACCCTCTTTATCCACTGACATATTTAAAACCATATCAAAATCCCCACCCCAAATGATGTAATGACCCCGGTAGTTAGAAGTGGAATACCTAATATTTCGAAAAAAAGGCGTGTCAATATTGGGAGCATAAACGTTAATCAAAAGAAACACTAAATCATTAAGCTTAATCGGCAGGCAAAGAAGCCGACCATTATCTTTTTATCGTCTGAGATAAACGTATAAACACTGCAATTAGCAGATTAGGCATGGGTTAACCAGGATACAAACACCGCGAGCATAAGGCATGGGTTAACCAGGATACAGACACCGCGAGCATTATTCTCTCCATGGGAGAAAAAAAAAACCTCACTCCTCCATTCATTACTCCAAACATGCTCAAGCCCAGACTCACTATAAATTTCTTGAAGCAAAATAAAACAGACATTTTCCCATGTAGCCATGAAAATATCGTACCCGTTTTTTCACATCCCTCAAACCCCAGACATTAAGAGAACAAAAATAAACCTCTGCCATATAATAAGGGCAAAACGAGTGTGAATTACAATTGATCGATAAAATAAGCAACATACATACAATACGAATACATTGTAGTAGGATAAACCTGGGAAGAATGTCGATTGTATACAGTACAATAGATAATATTTGCATACTACCGTGTGGAGTGTAAAGATAATATAATTCAATAAAAGAAAAACACAAACATTTAAACAGACTCCTTCTAGAAGTTGCATAAAAACTATGGTTCCACATTACAATCGCAATGCAGCAAAAACTTAAATTTTACAAAAACACGAGTAATAAGTAAACAAAATTTCCAATAAAAAAATATATGTATAATTCAATCATTTTTCAGCAGTTTAATTGAAAACAAAACAGCAACGATGCTGTAAGAAATAATCCATAATGACTTAAAACACTGAACTGGGACGGCATCCTAAGCTGCTAAGTCCATTAACGAAATGTCAGATTCGCCGGCACCCGCGCAGTATTTCAACTTCGTTCATCTGGAGCTTGAAAACGATAAGGTTTCCCATAACTATCCCTCCAAAAACCACCAGAAAACTTAAAGCTTCGTACCATGGTAATAGAGGGCCTTCCCCACCTTAGACCACGATCTTTTTCTCTTTTAGGTCTACCATCGTGAGGTCCTCTGTGATGTAGAAGGTTGCTCCCTCAGACTGAATCTTGACTTTTTAAGAACATTAATCTTGTCCTTGAAAGACAAAAACCGCACTAGAATACGTGGGGGCGCCCATCCAGTCCTCGCCCGTCACGGTGTGCCCTCTCGATGCGTACCTCACCTATATAATCAAACTTAGATAACCCTTGATTTTTGACAATGTCCTCTCATACCTCTTTTCTGGTGTGGGAGATGCCCACAATTCTGAGGTTATTTCGTCTCGAGATCCTTTCTGTCTCATCTGCTCATTTGATTGGTTTGAGATGTTCTTCACAAGAGCCTCTAGGTACGCAAGCTTAACAGGAAGGTTACGGTTAGTTTTCTCCTAACTTTTAAATTTACCTGCAAGACTGTCAATTATCTTTCCTTGAAAGTTAGTGGCACGACCCAAATCACGTTCAAATTGTGGAATTAACCATTCAAACTGATCCATCGTTCTTTTTATTGAAGATTGAAAACTCTCATTTGCACTTTGCCAGTTTTCCTTTTCCTCATCTTTAAGTTCAAGTTCAGAATCCGCTACTGCTTCTTTAGAATGTCTTATAGCGTGATAAGACGCTAACGCCTTACGTTGTGACCGATGGCGAGTTGGTTGTGTTTGTGAGACTTTATCTCCCTGTTTCTTACGTTATGATACTCAAGATTTTGACATTTTGTTGGAAAACGATCCAAAAAACACATGAATTTTTTTTCAATGGTAGATAGGAGAATATAACAACTTGCAAACTTGGAAATTTCTTAAAAAGATTAATGTTTTGGCATCGTGGCATACGCATTTAATGCACTGCTCAAGATGGACTACTCAAGCCGGAGTCCTTTGCCCAGTATATTAATGTGTATATTAACACACCACTTCAATATTAATCTCTAAATAATCATTTTTCAAACTATGGCTAAAATTATGAAGATTTTTAACACATGGAGGACGGTTTAAAATCTGTATTTTTATTTCCATAATCTAAATGATCATAATTTTTTCCCCACTTTTGACTTAAATTGCGGAGTATGTTGAAGATTAACAAATTCTGGACAGAATGAGTCTGGATCTCTACCTTTTCAGAAATAATGTTATGTTGAATCACACACTTTTGTGGATGCTGACATCAAAATTCACCACTGGACAACCCCCCTCCCCTCCTTACCCTTGTCCCCCCCCCAAAAAAAATGCCCTTGATGCCTTATAAATACCCATTTTGGTCAGTGAGACTCTGCATGCCCCTTTCTGGATCAAGCTAATGGTTTGTATTTACGGTGCCCCAAACATGCTACCTAGTAAATTTCAATTTTGCTCACTGCCACCCTGTCCCATTCTGGGTAAAACTAGGTATTTTTATTTTGAACTTGCTTTATATTCAAGTAGGTTCCATCCATCTATAAAGTTGCTTTCTTTAGAAGAAAAGATAATAATAATAATAATAATGCCCCCTTCTCCCTGCCACACACACACAAAATCAGAGATAACCCCAACACAATGCATCCTTGGAGTAGGTACCTACTAATGCATGTAATAATTCCTCAGTAGTTGTCCTGGGCTTATTGGTAATTATAACAAAATAACAAAACAAAATTATCCAAATAATAATATACAGTTCTTATAAAGCGCAATATACACTAAAGTCTCATTGCGCTGAAGAAAACGAATAAAATGAAAGAGGGGGAAAACAACGTATAGAAGTGAGAAAAGATGTGTTTTTAAAAATGATTTAAAGTTAGTTACAGTTTTAGCTTCTTTGATATGTATTGGTGGATTATTCCAGAGAAAAGCAGCTGAAGGTTGAAACGAACGATGACCATACGACTTTGTAGAAACAGAAGGAGGTACGAGCGATAACTTAGAACTGGAGCGTAGACAGCGAGTCGGAGTGTACATGTGGATAAGATCCTGTAAGTAAGTGGGAGCAAGGTTGTGGACACATTTGAATATTAACAGAAAACTTTGAAGTTGATGCGCGATTCTCTTACTACAAAAAATCTCCTTGTTTTCCTTCCTTACCAAAATAGAAATGGCTTTCAACACGCCGAGCTTCTGGTACCGTATGCAGTAGCATCATACCCTTTTAGTGCAAGGTCGAAAATCACCGCCCAAAACCAACGACGTGTAATCCCAACAAAGAGAATACCAAGCGCTTCATTAACCAAACAATCTTACCTGGTGGACGCTTTCCTCATTTGCAGAAAAGTCTGGTAATGTTATACTGTATGTCTGTGGAAGAAATTTTAGACATGCCTGATGAAGCTTCCATGAAAGGTTTTGTGCTTCGATGCTTTTGTTCATATGCTGATTGATTTGCAAGTATCGTATTAACTGCATTGATCATTGCATATCATGAAATATTTGTTCCAGGATATTTATTCATAAGCCACAACCACCATACATGATGCAGATCAATAAAATAGATATACCTATTGATAACACTAGCATGTGCACAATAATTACAAATATTATCATAGGGAGTATGATGCAAAACAGACATAGGGTTGCTCATGCATCATATTTGAAGAATTTTAGGTTCAGCCCCGCCTACTCATTAATATGCATTGTATCACCACCAATACCAATAAGGCACATCCACTGACCATGGGCTATCTGCGTATAACATATGATTTGCATCCAGTTTATCATTCTTTAGATACCGTGATTACAAGCTTTTTTCAGCAAAATCCTATGCATACTGATGAAATTCAATGTGTATATACCATGGACGTGTACACATTAGCTAACATTATAACTGTACCAAATATGAAACGAAACATATGTGTGCTTATTATAATATGAGCATTTCAACATTTGTACATTAAGCCCGCCTACTCATTAATATGCAAGACATCACCATCAAAAACAATAGGGCACATCTACGGACCATTGGCAATCTGTGTATGGCATATGACTTAAATCCAGGTTCAGTATGTTCTTTAGATATCGTGCTTACAAGCTCTTTTCAGCAAAATCATATTAAACCACGCCCGCTATGCATAATAATGAAATTCATAGTTATTGTTTTTATTTCATGAACATGCACACGCTAACAAACATCATAACTGTACCAAATATGAAATAAAACATATATACGCTTGTTAAAATATTGGCATTTGATGATTTTTACATTAAGCACCGCCTACTAATGAATATGCATGGCATCGCCACCAAAAACAATAGGGCACATCTACGGACCATGAGCTATATGTGCACCACATATGACTTGAATCCAATTTATCATTTTTTAGATATCGTGTTTACAAGCTCTTTTAAGCAAAATCATATTACAGTGGTTCTGCCATGGAAGTCGGAACTTACGTTAAATATGTTAAATGGGTTAATTGATTTGCAAGTATTTTTTTTTTCTCGCACAAATTCCAATCGATTGCGAAAAAATCGCAACAGAAAAATACATTTTTCGTCACCTTGACAAAAAAAAGAAGAATAAGGCTCATTACGCAATGACGTCATTTTGGGGACGTCTGTATGTAAAAAATTGCATCGATGCCACGTATAACGTGTGTCCGCCATTGAAATTTTACAACTTGTATCGATAGCATCTCTGTTTGTTTTTCTAAAATATTACATTCTCCAAGCAAATATTGAACAAAAGGCCACATCGTTGTGTAGTTAAAATATGCAGTAATAGAAATTCTTAAACTAAAAGTCGTTTATCAACGGCAAAGGTACGGAAGCATAGAAGGGACATGTAAGAAAAAAATGTAAAAAGCAAAATTAAAAGATTAAAAATGATCTCGTGGCCACGAGATACTATCTCGTGGCCACGACATACTCTCTCGTGGCCACGACATACTATTTCGTTCCCACGAGATACTATCTCGTGGCCACGAGATACTATCTCGTTCCCACGACATACTATCTCGTGGCCACGAGATACTATCTCGTTCCCACGCAGGCGCGTAGCCAGGATTTTTTTAACGGGGGGGCCTAGACCATCAGCCCTTGGTGAAGTTTGCCCTATATAATTGTAACTGCGCTACGTACGCACCACTATGGGTTGGCGTGTAACGTATATGGAGGAAATTTTTGAAAAACGCCCCCTAGACTTGCAGGAACTGCCCCCCAAAATGGGAAAAAGTGACAATATTTTCTTCAATTTTAGTCAGTTTCCCCTCATGAAGGTTCCTTTACCCTCTCCAATGACGAAATGATCGATTTAGGTCCCCTTGTTCTCGCATTTTCCCTTAGAAATAAAAAACAAAACTCAATAATTTCCGTAGTGAGCGAAAACTTTTTTTTTTTTTTTTTTTGCGAAGGGAGGGGGCCTAGGCCCAGGCCCCCTCTGGCTACGCGCTTGTTCCCACGACATACTCTCTCGTGGCCACGATATACTATCTCGTTCCCACGAGATACTATCTCGTTCCCACGACATACTATCTCGTTCCCACGACATACTATTTCGTTCCCACGACATACTATCTCGTTCCCACGACATACTATCTCGCGGCCACGTGATACTATCTCGTTCCCACGACATACTATCTCGTTCCCACGACATACTATTTCGTGGCCACGAGATACTATTTTGTTCCCACGACATACTATCTCGTTCCCACGACATACTATTTCGTTCCCACGACATACTATTTCGTTCCCACGACATACTATCTCGTTCCCACGACATACTATCTCGCGGCCACGTGATACTATCTCGTTCCCACGACATACTATCTCGTTCCCACGACATACTATCTCGTTCCCACGACATACTATCTCGTTCCCACGACATACTATTTCGTGGCCACGAGATACTATTTTGTTCCCAGACATACTATCTCGTGGCCTTATCGAGATATTACTTTTTGCCGGTCGACCCGCCAAATAGCGTGCACGCGCGCATAGCTAGTGGCAGATTGCGACTGTTTAGCTGTAATTGGGTCATGGTTTTGACTCAAACCGTGCTTACTTGTATATTTGCTGCCATTGCACCGGTCTGTTTCTTTGATGCGTGGGTCTACATCGTTTTCTTAAATTAGAGGTGAGTTTAATCAATTTCGCTTATTTTCCCACATGTAATTTTTGATATGGGCCTAGCCTAGACCTAACGTTACCTGTTGCGCGAAAGAACTTGAAGTGCTTACGTTGGTACACGGTCAGATAACAACATAGCCTATGTCTGTATGTACAGCATGCCTATTGTCAGTATTGCAAGTAGTGCTATGCTTGTCGCTTGTAGGGCATACTGAGTGAGATTGCTTATCGAATAACATTTAAAAAAACTTAGTTTATAGAACATCAATTTAATATTTGAATAACTTTACTTAAAAAAATGAACTTTTTTTATATATTACTTTGCCGAGTCCAGACTCACTGCTGGTAGCCAGTCCCAGTTTTTCAGGTAGCCGGCCGGGTATGAAAGACCGTACCGTGGAGCAATGCCAATTTCTGAAGTTAAGAGGGAGGGGGAAGGGGCTGAAACTTAAAGTAAATGGCAAAAATAAAAGGTTCCATTACATTTATATCGAACCCTGTACACTAACTCACAACCATATTGATACATAATGTTAGGCAGATCGGAGGAAGGGCAACCTCTCGGAAGACAGGAAGGGGAGGAGGGGGGGGGTGGAGAAGTAGACAAAGTGCACTGGTAAATTAAGTCCTATTACTGAAGTTGTTACTCATGGGAAAATCTCATTCAATTTTGGAGAAATTTTGTTCAATTTTCGGGAAATTTTATTCATATTTGCAAAATTTCGTTCATTTTTAGGAAATTTTTAGGATATTTTGTTCATTTTCGGGCACTTTCCATAAAATTCAGTGAATGTGTGACAATAGGGAAATATCCTTAAATTTTAGGCAATTTTCTTCGATATTTTGAGAAATTTGTTGACATTCGACCAGAATTTCAATTATTTTTACAAACTTTTGGGAAATTTTCTTAATTTTTAGACAATTAAATTTTCGATTCTGAGGAAATTTTTTCCAATTTTCAACCAATTTTTGGTTTCATTTTCGGGTAATTTTCTTTAATTTTTATGAAAATGTAGTTCATTTTTGGCAATTTTATTCGATTCTGAGATATTTTTGTCAATTTTGTTGACAAATTTGACCAAAATTTTAAATTTTTACCAAATGTTCCTTCAATTTAACCAAATGTTTCATCTTATGTTTATAATTTCCCAATTTCAACCGGAAAATCGGGAATGTAAAATCTTTTCAGGAGGTTAGGCGATATTTATTAATCAGTTATTTTTTTAAATTTTTTTTTGCACTACAAATCTTATAGGCCCGGCTGCCGGGTCAACAGGCGCCACCTAAATCATACAACTGTTTGATATTTAACAAAATGAAATGATGAAACATAAAAGGCACAACATATTTGACTGTTTTTTATCCAATTTTATAAGGCTGTGGGGGTCACAAAGAATTTTTTGTAAATCTGAAGATGTGAAGTATGTTAAAGGTAATTTTCATTCTATTTCTTGGAGTCTAAAAAAGTGTATGCTTAATTTTGCTTAAAATAGTAAAAAGTAAATAGTAAGAAAATTGTAAAAAACACGATTTCTTCTGTGTAGCTTAACTCAAAGTGACCCACTCGTTGGTATTGTTATTGCAGTCTATAGGAGTATAACTACGCCTTTAGTGAAGTCTCATTTACAAGAAAGAAACGTTGTTCTCTCTGTAGCCTATTGGTCCCGTTTAATTAGGTGACTCAGTTCTATGACCGAGACTGAGTCACTGAGACTTTGCCAAAACCCTGAGTCTTACTCTTAGTCACAATAAAAAGAAATGCTGTATTTAAGCTTCGGCCCCTAATTCACTAAAAAAAAAAAAATCATTATGCCCCTATTGGTTGAGAGAGAGAGAAAGAGATAGAGAGAGAGGGAGAGAGAAATGGATGAAAGTGATATCAAGAAAATAATTGAAGACAAGGTAAAAAGATTCTACTAAAGCAAATACAATTTCGCTTTTCACAACGCAATGGAAGCAGTCATTAAAATTGTTTACCAAAAGATCTATTACTTTGTGGTGGTGGCGCAATTTACTAATATGTTAATCAAAATAGTTTCTAGTGTTCTAAAAATATTAGGGCGGCGCTTACAGTATTACATGTAGAGCATGGTGGCTTATTACGGTACAGCTAATACCGTAGGTGTCATGTTATACGTCATTGGTCAATCAAAGCAAAGAATACTTGTACCACGAATCAGCCGGTGTGCCAAATTTGTGCAGATTGAATTAAACAATATAGTATTTTACTGATGCATATGATAGATTACATAACCAAGACCATTTCCACAGGGTTGACCAACCCATGGAGTTAAAAAAGATGACCAACCATACTTCAATCAAAGCATGGAGTTAAAACTCCATGATCAAAGTGAGATGTAGTAGGCCTATACACCCTTGGTGTTTCACTTAAATGATATGCAATTCCACTTATGCAGATCTGAATTCTACTTTTAAGTGGAATACTTTTAAAAAGGGAAAAAAATCATAATCCAAAAGATTACCCATGCTTCAACACATGAACCCCCTTTGTGAAATTTATTCACTTCAGCAGAAATCAATTTTGCAAGGGAAATTGTATATTCCGTTTAATTAGAGTTGAATTATGATAACTGGAATTGTATATCACTTCTAGAATTTAACTGTACATAAGTTAAACTAAATTCCACTTAGTAAGTGGAAGTTTATTTTACTTCAAGTGAGATTAGCAGATACTGTATATACTGAATTGGCCGCCATAAAGAATAATCACCACCCTTTCTTCAGGTAACAGTTGTTTGCCTTGAGCTTTGGTTAACAATGAATCAGATATCGTCATCACGAATAAAAATTATTTGATGAGCCCATGGCTGGAAGAAAAATATGAAAACATTTATTTAAATGGTGACAGTGAAAAATGCATTCTAATGTATCCCAAAAGATCTGATGTTGCGTAGTTTGAATTTATTTTTATTTTCACAGATAGATTGCGCGATATTACCTCACATTGATGAAGATGTGTTAACAACATACTTGCCCAAATATGCTGATAGAATTGCAGCAATCAATTTTTGCGTCTAAAAATCAGGCAGCATGAAACAACCAAGCACAAGTATTCATCCCTGAAGTTTCCAAGGCAATCTCAAGTGTTGGAAAGGCTGCGCAAAAAAATAGGGGTGGGAAATAGAATGCAGACAGATGAAAATTCAGACCTAGATGCAAAAGAACGAGGAAAGAGGGGGAAAACGAAAAAACAACAACGTAGAGTTGAAATGGGTTGGATGGATTATGACCACAATCTGAAAGAGATCAAACAGGTTTGCAGTCAGGGTGGTGGCGGAACAAGGCATCTGACAGTAGATACAAGTATTGTAGTGGCAGATTTATTTGAAACTGGCAAGGAATTGTTCTTTCCAGATGGGGTGTCAAAAAGGGGAATATCGATGACTTTATCTTTGAGCTGAAGGATTTTCAAGGTCGTAGTGTTTCTGGGAAAACAATTGATCAATTGTATGAAGCAGCAAAAGTGAAAATCATGCGGCTCTATGTATACACAACAAAGCAAACAAACATGGCTGAGAGCTCTTCAGAGAACGATACATCTGACACAGACAGCTGTGAGTCGCTGCCTGATTTTGACATCAATCATGTCATTAATCAACTCAGGAACTCCGACAGTAGGTCAAAATTACTGCAAACTTTTTAAGATCTCAGCATGCAAAAATAAGCACATTGGTTACTGAGTTTAAGAATCTAATATCCTTTGTATGCTGACACAAGTCTATTTCTTTAAAAATGTATTAACTTTTAAAGGATTCTTTACTAGACACTGATCATTCTCCTTTGCAAATCATATATATTCAATGCTCTAAATTCGCCGTACAATTTGCTTACACATGTTGAGAAGACAACCATTTAAGGAATTATTTTCTGAGAATCTAAACAGAATTTATGGACAGAGTGAGTTATCATTTTGGACATGGTGTGGGATGGATGATGGGATATAGGAGGAGTAGCATGCGGACATGGACTGGGATGGAAATTGGTACAAATGGTATGGTATTTTATGCAGGACATAAGTTTACCCTAAGTATCCAGTTCGGCCCATGGGACCCAGGTGAGCACAAGGTAAACAAATGAGCCCCTTGGAGTCGGGAGGTGCACCATGGATCCCAGGTAACCACATGAGACCCAGTTTGACCTTTGGTAAGTTGGTAACAAGGTGGACTCCTTGAAGCCTATAGACACATGTGGCCCAGATAGGCTAATGAGACCTAGTTTTGGCCATGGGCCCTAGGTGGACCTAGATAGACCTAATGTAACTGGGTGTTCCTCTTGGGAGGTAGATGGAGCCAAAGGATTTAGGTCTCAGTAAGGATTCAGGTAGATTCATGGGACTTAGTGGGCTTTTGGAATTGAGGTGGCTTGGACTCATGTAACCCAGGTAGACCAATTTAAATCAGGGGACTCATGGTAGGCCCGTGGAAACTGAATGATACCCTTGGAACAAGGTGGGCCGTAAAACCCAGGTACGCCGTAAGACCCAGGTGAGCCATGGGCCCAGATGGGCCAAATAATCTTAGTGGGCTGTGGAATCCAGGTGTGCAGTTGGACTCAGGTGGCTATTGGACCCAGGTAATCCATGGGATCCAAGTTGGAATGGAAACAAGATGGGTATTGGACCAAGGCAAGTGGACTCATTGGTTAGCTTTGACCAAAGGGACCAATATAGGTCCAAAGAACAAGGGTGGCTCCAGCCAGCATGGGACCCATGTATATCCATGAGACCTGAGTGGGCATCTTGGAGTGAAGTGGGTCAATGGACCCAGGTTGGCTGGCAACTTAAGCATTTGAGTTTAATCAGTCATTATCCATGCATCATTGTACTGTACATGTAGAATGTACAATTTATGTTTTTAGAGAATTGTTATCAATAATTACACCCCTGCAATATTTTTAAAGTCCAACATGAAGTCAGGATACAGCTCTTGTTAAATGCCCTCTTTTGTACTACATTAATTTGCTTCACCCTTCAATTAATTTAATCTTTTAAATTAAAGATTTAACTATAATATTCATGATATTATGTTGACGCTATCAATATATGAAGGAAAAGCCTATAAATCTACTACTGAAACATTTTTGTTATAGATCATATTCAGTGATGTTAAGGAGGAAAGCTGTAAAAGTTCTGTGAATCATGAAAGACCTGAATGGTAATAACATGCATTAGTTTTTAAGTCATTGCAGGCTGGTAGAGACTGTTTTATGCATGACATCGCAGAAATGAATAAAGACTTGTGTTAGATTCTATTGTGAATCTATTCCTTGCAACCTTGGTTACAATTGTGTAACAGTGTAAACAAAATGTTCTCTGGCTATCTGTGCATTGCATGCATTGCATGATTGTGCAATTCGAATACTCCCTTATACCGCAAATGATGATATGGAGCTGCCATTTTGGGGCTTCACAATAGTCACCTGACTACGCTGTTAAGTTACAACATATGCGTACAATTACAGTGCAGTCATATCGTACGCTTTATACGCACACAATCATTTTTTTTTAAATTAACAAAAATAAAACAATACTACTCGCCAAAAGACTTAACTTGAAAAGTGATACAAAAGATGTGAATTCTTGAACAAGACTAAAGTTTAAGTTCAATTTTCCATTAAAATTATCATGGCTTGTGGATTTTTGCATTTCAAGAGACAGTAAGTTCAGTATTTAGAAGCAGTAAAAGACTTTTGTGTTGCAAAAAGGATAGCAATTGCATTTTGAGATTGTCTTGTATAATATGGACAAATCACATTACTATTGTAAGATAATCGGAATGAGGCAATGCCATCCCATGCATTTAAGTTTAGTCAATAAACCCGCACTATGAATATCATATGGTGAATTAGTTATTTATGCACATCTGCTCTGTAATTTACATAATACTGTCCTTATCTGACTATGTTCAGCCATCCACAGCATTTTATTGAATATCCTGATATTAGATTGAAGTTTCCTTAACAATATTTTGTTAATACCTATAATACCTATATGTTTCCTGGACGAAAGGCTAGTAGCCTGAAATAGGCTAGTAGCCTGAGATAGGCTAGTAGCCTGAGATAGGCTAGTAGCCTGAGATAGGCTAGTAGCCTGAGATAGGCTAGTAGCCTGAGATAGGCTAGTAGCCTGAGATAGGCTAGTAGCCTGAGATAGGCTAGTAGCCTGAGATAGGCTAGTAGCCTGAGATAGGCTAGTCTGAGATAGGCCTGAGATAGCCTGTAGCCTGAGATAGGCTAGTAGCCTGAGATAGGCTAGTAGCCTGAGATAGGCTAGTAGCATGCGATAGGCTCGTAGCCTGAGATTGGATAGTAGCCTGAGATAGGCTAGAAGCCTAAGATAGGCTAATAGCCTGAGATTGGATAGTAGCCTGAGATTGGATAGTAGCCTGAGATAGGCTAGTAGCCTGAGATAGGATCGTAGCCTGAGATAGGCTAATAGCCTGAGATAGGCTAGTAGCCCGAGATAGGCTAGTAGCCTGAGATAGACTAATAGCCTGAGATAGGCTAGTAGCCTGAGATAGGCTCGTAGCATGCGATAGGCTCGTAGCCTGAGATAGGCTAGTAGCCTGAGATAGGCTAGTAGCCTGAGATAGGATCGTAGCCTGAGATAGGCTAGTAGCCTGAGATAGGCTAGTATCCTGAGATAGGATCGTAGCCTGAGATAGGATCGTAGCCTGAGATAGGCTAATAGCCTGAGATAGGCTAGTAGCCCGAGATAGGCTCGTAGCATGCGATAGGCCAGTAGCCTGAGATAGGCTAGTAGCCTGAGATAGGATCGTAGCCTGAGATAGGATCGTAGCCTGAGATAGGCTAGTAGCCTGAGATAGGCTAGTATCCTGAGATAGGTTAATAGCCTGAGATAGGCTAGTAGCCTGAGAAAGGCTCGTAGCATGCGATAGGCTCGTAGCCTGAGATAGGCTAGTAGCCTGAAATAGGCTATTAGCCTGAGATAGGCTAGTAGCCTGAGATAGGCTAGTAGCCTGAGATAGGATAGTAGCCTGAATTAGGCTAGTAGTCTGAGATTCCAGACCTAGAAGTGTCAAGTAGTTCGTGACTATCGACCTTAAAGTGAAAGCGAAAAGCCCGATTACACCAGTGCTTATCCAGCCTGTTCTTAAACAAATTTAGATTGCATGCTTCCACGACCTCCTTAGGTTAGTTATTCCATAACTTGCAAAATCCGATTGGAGAACAAATTATGTCTAACGCTGGTGAAAGAATGTGATTGAAGAATTTTCCTGTTTTTAAACCTCTTGTTCTAGTATTATTACGAATAGATAATAAATTTGCAACTCTTGTATAATATATATGTGAGATCATCTTATATACTTCAATCATATTACCTCTTGCTCTTCTGTAACTTAATGTTGGTAGTTTTAAATTGTTAAGCCTCTCCGTATATGGCAGATTACGCAAATGTGGGATAAGTTTGGTGGCTCTCCTTTGAACATTTTTGATTCACCCAATAAGTTTTTTCTTTGATGGGTGCCAGACACAGTTTGAAAATTCCAGATGAGGTCTGACAAATGCCTTGTAGAGCTGGACTAAAAAGGATTGTCAAGATATGTGAATGATATACGGATGAATCTGAGTATTTTTTGTGCCTTGTTGACTTTCTCATTGATGTGAGCATCAAACGTAAACTTGGAGTCAAAAGTTACTCCTAAATCCTTCTAATTAGATACAAATTCAAGATTATGATTCAACATGGTGTAGCATCAATTACTTAAGGGAGAAGAACGTGCAATTTCTATAACCTTGCACTTGTCTAAGTGAAATTTCAATAACCATTTAGCAGTCCGGTAGCATACCTATTAACAGGAACAAAAATGTTTCTATTAATGGGACCATTTTGTGATATTTCTAATGATCCTTTGCTATCCTAACGTTAAAACCTTATGCAATGTTACATTTCTTAAATTCTAAATACGTTTGGGAAAAATATCTTTGCTAAGGAAAACTTCAAACTTTTAAAAATACCTTCATAACTGTCATGGCTACAACTTTTCCACTCCCATTTGATATGTTCACCACACCGTTTTCAAAATATTAGATACAATAGACAATAAAGCTAGGATTTTTGGCGCGAAACGGCCATTATGAAAATTTCAAATGTTTTTCAACACAATGATTTTTAATATTTCAAGTGCATAAATTAGAAACTATAATAATTTATTGCAAGATCTGAACAATATGGCTGCATGATTTCAATGTTCAAGTTGTTATAAGTTGTTATACTTCCTTGAGGTACTTCCTTGAGGTACTTGGCAGATCCAAATTCCCTTAATAGAACTTGAGGTAAAATTTCTGTAGTGTTTTTATGGAGGTCATCAAACTTCTTTGATAGAAGGTGAGGTAGCCTATAATCTGGGGTTGGAAGTAAGATATGGTGAGAAATGTTGAACAGGGTCGGTTGGTTATGGAAGATTTGTTTGGATAGCATGTACAATGTTGAGTGGTATGACATGTGTTACAAAGTGTGATGTAGCTTGTGGGACATAAGGTATTATGGCATATGAAATGTTGGTTGGCATGGGATATAGACTGCATAACATATGGGGCATGGTGCGGGTGGCATATTAAACATATGATGGGGTGGTGTCTGTTACACAGGTTAAGGTTGCAATGGGACGTGGTGTGATGTTATGGCTGGGAGTTCTTGTGGGAAACTGGATATGATGGTAAGTAGGACATAAGGTAAGATGGAATGTTCAACAAAAGGTGGGAAGGCATGGGGGAATGGTATCAGGTTGGGACCATGAGACCCATGTGGGTGCCAGGCACCAATGGGACATGGCTGGGCTTATGTAAACCTGTGAGCCCTTGGTAGTCCTGTGGAACCATGGGATTGGGTTGGGTCCCATGGGTTGCAGTTAATACATTTTAGTTGCCTCTGCATGTGAGCCGTGACAGTATATAATACCATTATAGTTTCATTTTGGTGAAGGGTCAGCAGGTATTCGAGTTATTGACAAGTTACTTACTTTTTTAGCTTGTTACATTGGCAGTGATATTTCATACCAGATTGAATTTTGATGAGTCAGTTAAACCACATGTCAGTCAGTATGTCATACAGCAGGGCAAAAACAAATATTGCCCAATTATTTATTTCATAAATCACAATAACAAATCTATTTTGTACATAAAAAAGATTAATGATTTTTGTGTGTGCTGCTAATGTATAATCCATTTTCCACTTTCCATCATTTTAATAGAATTGGCGGTTCATCGAAATTTGTTATTTAAAGATATAATAACAATCTTTAAAGATCACAACATCTCAGTGAAGAAGTTATCTTTTGAGATAATCGATGAACGAGAGAGTCAATACTGGTGGCGTCAGCCGTGACGTGTACTCTGCCTTCTGGAAAGAGCTGTTGGATGCTAGTACAGAGGGTTGTACAGAACGAGTTCCATGTTTAAGAAATGACATGGGGTGGGATGTATGGGCGACAGTTGGGATGGTTTTAGCCAAGGGCTATATGGACCATGGGTTTTACCCCATCCATTTAAACAAAGCTTTTTTTCTTGGCTGTTTGAATGGTCCTGCCAATGTGTCTGAAGAAATGCTGTTAAAGTTATTCCTACTATTTGTATTAAGGGAAGGGAATGTCTTCAACACGCGCTGGAAAGTTTTAAAGAGATGACGAGCGATCAATATGATGATTTACTGGAGGTACTTTCGCAGTTTTGCTTCCCCACACTGCCTACTGCAGGTAGTATAAAAACTCTAATCACAACAATAGCATACAAGGAAGTACTGCAAAAGCCGAAATACATCATTGATTGTTTCAATCTAGCTTGCGACGAGATGAAGAACAAGGGCATAAGTTCGGAACGTGATATTGAAAATCTTTACAAGATCCTTCAACCAACAAGTAAAAAGCTTGATGAATTAATCCAGGCAAATCCCACATCACAAATGCAAATGGAGGCTTTTAGAGTATTTGCATCGATATGTGAGAAGTCAAGAAATGCTTAAAAAGTTTATTTGATTCTGTACTGACTCGACTGTCAGGTGTTTCGATAAGATCGATGTTGAATTTACAGAAAGTAGTGGGTTTAAAAGGTACCCTCTTGCACACACATGTGGTCCAACTCTGCAGTTACCAGCCACCTATGAAAATTTCCCAGACTTCAGATCAGAGTTTAATGGAATACTTACTTCTGGATTTTGGCTACTTAATGTCATGTACATTACAGAGTAGTCTGTTGTATAGGAGGGATATTCAGCTTTCTTTATATCTTTCCTCTGCTTGGTATTCCTAACTTTTATGTATTCAACTTGCATTAAGAATGTTTGGCGTTAGCTCCTTTGTTCAAGAGAGCTTATTTATTTCATATTAAGATTTTCAATAATTCTTTTTAAAATAATTGAAAATATTAGGAGCTTTAAAGAACTTGCTTTAAGAGAGGCATAAACAGAGCATTTTCAGTTTCAATGCTGAAAACTACAGGAACATATAAACAGAAGTGATTTATTTCTTAAATACCAGCAAACGATATCAGTTTTGGTTACACAGGTACACTTAGCTTTATAAAGCAGGTTAAAGACAAAAACAAATTGAATAGTTAATCACTTATTAGTTTGCAGATTCTGTATTCTTTATTTTTGATAACTAGCCTTCGTCCGAGGGTACTCTTGAAGTAACAGACATGCAAAACTTAATCGTAGTATAATATTTTAAATTATATTTTGACATCTGCCTTAAGAAATCTCTACTATAACGAGTTGGAAACAACATTTAAGTCAGAATATCGTTGTAATGTCCAAAAATAAATAACAATATGTTCTTGATTTATGGGCTGGTTAACCTAGAGAAGTTTGTTGGTGACTTTTGTGTACCTACATCAGAATTTACTAATGACAGGTCTTATAAAGCACATATTTCTGGTATAATTACAATTTGTTTTATTACCTTATGTTTATGTTTATATATTTATATAGCGCTCAATATCTATACAATGCACATTCAGCGGCGCTGTACAGAAAATAAATAAAACTGTTCATAAAGTTAATAAAGTTCATAGGATAAAGATAAACATCAACAATTATAAAAAAGCCTGGGTGAACAAAACAGTTTTTAGTTCCCGTTTGAAATTATCGTAGTTATTAATACAACGAAGAGAAGATGGCAAACTATTCCATGTGACAGGGGCAGCTACAGCAAACGACCTGTCCTTAAATGTTCTGCGTTTTGTGAGAGGAATGTCGAGGAGAATGCCCATGGTGTTAGAAGAAGAGCGTAAACCTGTTCGACCGGTACGTATAATGATGAGTTCTTTAAGATATGAAGGAGCCAGATCGTGAAGACATTTGTAGACATATGTTGCAATTCTATATCTTATTCGGGATTTTATTGGTAACCAGTGAAGGGAACGAAGAGAGTCAGTAGCACTATCAAACTTTCCTCTACCTAGAACCATCTTGGCAGTCATGTTTTGGATCCGTTGCAAGTGTTTTATATCACAATCAGGAAGATCATAGTACAAGGTGTTTGAATAGTCGAGGTGAGGTAATAACCAATGTTTATCTTACACTGCATCGTAGCCTTCTTAGACCGCAAAAGCTCTTGAACAAGGGTGTATATTAAACCATCAATCAAGGGGTACTCCTGAGCCGATGAGCAGAAGTGTTACTGAGAATTGGTCACAAAGTCAGTCTTCATGTCTTCATTGTTCTGATTTTTTGATGCTATTTGCTTGATTAGAGGCATGTAAGTTCTGTCAGAAAATGAATTACATTTAAATGTTCTAAAACGGGGAGTTTTAATTTTGAGCACACTGGGTATGCTCAGATGGTATCTGAGCATACAACATTTTTTATTGTATTGTGGTCACTAACGTCTATATTTGGAACTTTTAAAGGATCGAAGAAAATGCGATCTCACACCCATGCAATTTGACATAAATAATAAACATAATCTTAGCATTGAGTAAGTAACAATCACCTTGCCAATAGTAGTAAAGATATGCAAAATTGCAGTAAGCATACTTGCTTAAACTGTTGAAATAATACGTTTTTTAGGTCATAGACATCTAAGCATCAAATGAAGTTTGTTTGGTGTTTTTTATTTCTGATACTATCAGTTGAGCGTCCAAATATTAACACTTTTTGTTTGTTTTCACATTTGAATATCATTCCCAAAAGTATTTTGGATATTCCTTGAGAAAGATGCATGATGATCTAGCCGCCGCATTAAAAAGTTGTCTAAACTGGGGGCATACCTGTCTAATGATGCATGCAGCATCCCACCTCCACTAATTGAAAAAACCCACAAAAGTACAATCGCCTTTCAAGCATAGCCAGATAATTTCCAGACATGATTGAAAGCATAAAAACTACTCATGCTTGAATCACGTCGCGGAGCATGGAAACTGTATCCTATGATTTAATGGGCGAGTAAGCAAGCAATGCAAATCGGAAGCAGGGGTACGTAATTTGATCACCCGACCAGTTTTATATTAATGATCGGGTGTTTAGGACACAATTTTAATGCGCCTTCTGAATCGTAATGTTTAATTCTTTGATTGCCAAATCTTTTTAAGTAAGAAATGATTCCAATCACCTGCTGGACAGAAGAATCGATAAAAAATAAAAGTTTGTTGTAAAATGGAATCACTAAATTGTTGATGTACTTTTTCACGTTTTGATCCTTTAGTTAGTAATATTCAGTTAAAGTACACAGTAGTTGGATTTACATAAGGTTGTCATCAAAGACAAACTGGCAGATAATTATGTTTTCAATGACTGATTAAAGCATTAATCCTAAAACATTGTGAGACACGTTTACAACAATACAGTTAAATACATTAATTATAAAGACTAATTGGTAATAGTGAACAGGTCATGTTGGTCTAGGACAAGCGAGTGCCACCTACACCTAGGGCTGCGACAGATGAGTGCGCGCCCTCCAGATTTTAGTGTCCTCTTACACTTCGGAAATTGACTAACGAATTCAGAATTGTTGACAAATTTTGAAACGTTTGGTCAATTTTCTTCAAAAACGAACTTACTAAATTTTATAAAAAATCTGGTTAATTTAAAAAATCTGGCTATTTTATCAAAAATTTGTTTAATATTCGAAAACTTGATAAAACATCCGAAAACTTTGGTTAATTTTCCTGCAGGGCTCGATAAATCATTAACAGTCTAGAAGCGTAAGTTTGGGATTCAGGGCCCGGCACTCAGAAAACGTTGGGGCCACCATCGAGCGTTGAAGAAGCAAAGGCCCGGAGCCGTGCAAAACTTTCCTGATGGGGTCTAAGGGGCAAAGCCCTCAGGTGCCCCAAAGATTCAAGCTTTTTTGAGAGCTAATTTAAAGCAGAGCTACATTTCGGTGCTTTTGTTCAGTAAATTGTTTATTAAGTGACGGTTTTAACATCATATGGAAGATTTAGGAATTCTAATAAAATTTTGGGAAAATTCCAGGATATTTACATGCAAATCTAACTGCCTTTTAACCATATAATGTGTTTTCAGAACAAAAAAATCCATCAGGAAAGGAAAAGAGCCGAAAAAACTAGAAAATGTCAGAAAAAGCCAAAATTCTATATTTCTGGAAATTGGCTCAAAAAGTCAATCTGGCAACCTTTTTTCGACTTACTTAGGGTTCGTTTAGGTCTTCGGCTCCTCAGGCCTAAATTTGGCTGGGGCACCTTTAGGTTGGGAGTTTTGAACGTATATCACATACACCCCTTTTTTTATAGAGTCTGAGGGCCCCTTGTTTGAAGGGCCCTACAGATTAAAGGGTTCATGAAAAACTTGAATTGTAACGTTTTTTCAAGACTTATAAAAACATAATTTGTTATTCTTTTGACGTGGATACTTATATCAAAAATGAAATCGTATTGCTTTAAATAGATAACTGCCCATGAATGACTTCTGTTACTCATGGGCACTACTAGCCCCGGCCACGGATGCCAAGGGGTCACTTTATATTGAAATATATGATGCAAATATTATTCAGAATTAAGCCCCACTACGGAGGATCAGGGGGCTAGATGGTGAACTGCCACTTTTGAATGACGTATATATATATATATATATATATATATATATATATATATATATATATATATATATATATATATATATATATATATATATATATATATATATATATATATATATATATATATATATATATATATATATATATATATATATATATATATATATATATATATATATATATATATATATATATATATATATGTATATATATATGTTTATATATGTTTATATATATATATATATATATATATATATATATATATATATATATATATATATATATATATATATATAGATAGATATATTTTTCATACATATATATATATATATATATATATATATATATATATATATATATATATATATATATATATATTTATATGTATAGGCAAATATATATATATATATATATATATATATATATATATATATATATATATATATATATATATATATATATATATATATATATATATATATATATATATATATATATATATATATATATATATATATATATATATATATATATATATATATATATATATATATATATAAGGTCTCAATTTTTGGTCCGACCTGACAGGGACCAAAACCCTGATTTTTTCGGAAAGCCTCAGGAATTTAGTTCTCGATTAAATGATCTTGAAGCCAATGAAATATCTAGGTATTTTATGGGGGCCAAAATTGTGCGGATGACATACAAAAAAAATGGTGTGTGTGTGTGTGTGTGGAGAAGGAGGGGGGGGGGTGGGGGGAGGGGTGGCAGTAGAAGAAAATATGTTTTGTACTTACCGGTTTACTCGTGAGGGTTATACAAATTTGCCGATCAAAGATGAACGATGATCCGAATGTCTCACAAATCTATTCAAGGCATCCGTCAGGTTCAGAGAATCTGTCCTTTTTTTGTGGATCTGTAGAATCATGAGGTCATTTAATCTCCTCTGACTTATCGTCGATCTTAAATATGACTTGAGTCTACGTAGCGCCGAAAATGATCTTTCGGAGGTTGCATTCATTGCAGGAAGAACCAAAACAAGGTACAGTAATGTGCAGATTTGTGAGTAAAAATACCCTTCAGCTGTAAGCATGTCCTTAAAGAAGCCAATTATATTCTGTGGTGATGGTGATTTGTTTGCGAATTTAAGCGATACACATTGAAGCTGTGTTTCCAGCTGCTCGTTATCAAAATCTGATCCATAGAAAGTCGTTATCGCAGTTAACTGGGATTGGTAGTCCTTGTTGTTGCATGCATCAACAACAATTCTTGTAGTTGCTGATACTGTGTGAAACCAGGTTGATCGAGCTGTCTTTGCATGTTCCGGAGGAGCATTACCAGTCTCGTATCTGTGGGGCACATTCCTTTGCCGCGGTAATTCTGGTTCACATACATCTAATTTAATCTAGTTTGCTCTATCGTAGAAAAGATTGAAATCTCTTTCATTTCAAATGTTCCTCAAAGTCTATACCGTGTCTGATGCACATTTCTTGCCAGAAGCTGCTGTCAATTCGGGGTTAGTGTAAAGTTTTGCTCAGATTATCTGCGTGTCTGAGCACTAAGGCGTGCAAGATTTACTCCCCAGAAGAAATCCCATTTTTACATTTGGCTTCTGACTCCAGATATCCTTGCTTTGGTTCCTGTATCTTTCACATAGTCGGTTTCTTCCCAAAGCTCTTGAAGTACTTGGTAGTTGTTTAGAACACTACCCAAAGATGTCACACGAACAGTTCACTTAGTCGGGCATAGAACACGAAGACCCGGACCATCTGGCTGAAGTTCACTCTTAATTTTACAGAAAATTTCGCCTCTTCTCGAAAAATATTAGACGAGTTTACAAATTTCATGTGTGTATTCAAGAGCATTCTATGATCAGATGATTCTCTCTCCCTTGATAGCGTCATTTGCAGCAAGATTCAGAGAATGTCCGTAGCAGTGAATAAGTATTGCTCGCGGTTCGCGGGCCTGAATTCTTACTGCTAGTCCGTTCCTCTTTCCACTCATGTTGCTGGCGCCATCAAAGCACTGTCCTCTACACTTGGAGTAGGAAAGATTGCGTCTCTTAAATACATCATCT
>JAIGNY010000800.1:930000-1305000 GCA_020152595.1 Chiridota heheva | reverse complement strand
TTTTGGGCTTGGACACCCTCGAACGTCTAGCCCTGATAGCACAATTTGGTTGGGCCAACGTTGGTCAAAGGTGGCAGTTTACGTTGGGTCTTCGTTGTTAAAATGTAAGTTTTTGGTTGGGTGCTCGTAGTTATGCGGTAGGCCCATACGGTTGTGCCAACGTTAATGTTTGCATGCCAACCATTAATTACAGAACGTTGGTTCAAGAATGGGCCAATGATAGCATGCTAACTGTTGGTTACAGAATGTTGGTCTAGCGTTGGGCCAATGTTAGCATGTCAACCCAACATACTGCCAACATTTGCCAACCTCCGGCCAACGTTGTCCCAACATAATGTGCTATCTGGGTAGGTTCACTAACATAAATGTTTTTTTGTTTTTTTTTAAAGGGTAGCGCTCTAACTATCCTCAAACAGTCAAAGGATCTATTAGTCAGATACACATCTGACCGTAGTATACGCTATAGCCATTACATGACTGCGAATACTGTATTGCATGTAGTGCGTAGCATGTAGGGCATACAGAGGGAGATGTTATCTCACTATCCTATGGCCAGCTCTGTATGCTGTTTCATAGATATTCTTTGGTGCTAATCTGAAACATGAAAAAATAGAGTATTTGAACGGTGGTTATATTTGCCATTTCATATTGAGACAAGAGAATTAATCAGAAGATTTTTATCAGTGTAAACCACCATTCAACATGAGCACTATTATACTAACAACCATAATTATTATCACCTAGTTCACAACATGAAAATTAGAGTGTTCAAAATCAACCCCATCCCCAACATCTTAGTCATCATCAACTCAATCGTCACCATCACCACTATCATCATCATCATCATCATCATCGTCATCATCACCATCATGATCATGATGATCATGATGATCATGATCATGATGATGATGGTGGTGGTCGTCGTCGTCGTCGTCATCATCATCATCATCATTATTATCATCATCATTACCACCATTATTTTGTAATAAGGTATTCCATACGGAGGGGGAGAATGCCCTGCAGCGAATGTTTGTGCCTTTTGCATCAACCTAAATGAAGAAATATAACACATGGGTATATGGTGAATACTTCCAAGTGCCCCCTCTTGAAGTGGTTGTCCCCCCCTCCCCTCCCTTACACACACACACACACATTTTCAAAAAGTCCTGGCTATGAGCCTGGTACCCTTTTCTTGACATGGAAAACCTCCTATCATAAAGACAGAAAGGCCATTATAATCTGGTCTGTTTCTTTACAACAACGATAGCCCCCATTCTCCCCATTGACCCCCATTGAGAGGATTTCAACAGTTGCATGCTTCTTCCCAGTTGTGAAAAATTGAGAAATTATTAACATAAATTTTACAAAAATGTTCAAACTGAAGACAATTTTGTCAAATTAGTGGAAAGTTGAGCAAATTTGGCAACATTTCCCAACAGTTGACAAAAAGTGCATACGCGTCTTGTTTATAAACCCCATACTTGGCCGGCGCAAATGGTTGTGTATATGCAGACCTGACCGTGCGTGTAACATCTCTTGAAATTTCTCGAATGGCGCGTACTGTGCGCATAAGCAGCCTGATGCCGGTTTACCGAAAGACTTCATGTATTTAGGGGTAGTGTTACTTGTTTATGGTTTATTGAATATAAGTGTCGTTAGTATTTTTTCACGCATCCCTACCCTAACCCCACATCTTCACGAAATTTCCATCCCCTTAAGTGTTTAATTTTTAGACGAGTCACAGCGCGTTCTCAGTATTAGCGCCAATATGCGTAAGACTACGACGCTTGAATTTTGGATAATGTTAGACCGTGCGCATTGATAGGGAACGGTGCACTATGACATCACTGTAAAATGAGATGTTTGTTATATTGACAACCGTGTTTTATCTTAGTTTTTATCATCATTGTTTTATTGTACTTAGTGCAAGAAAGACGCAATTCAACTTCAAGTTATCATTATTAGTCTCTTACGAACTAAACGTTTTTGCAAAGAAAAATGGGGTAAGTATCAATGCCAACAATCGTTCAATCGTTCAGTTCTGTGATAAGGTAATAAATTAGATATGTTTGGCAATTTTCCCTGCTTATGCTCATATTACAGATTCTCAAAAAACAACCTCGTTTTGGTCTAAGTGCCGCCGCCGCCGGTGTCGTGGCTTTTAAGTTTGCAAGTGACCTGCTGTCACAAAGTGAACCACTTGTTAGACGATCAGCTTTCAAGACAACCGTGAAAAGCATTCTTCCTTTTAATCTGTTCCAAGGCAACAACGAAGGGACCGACGTCGATGCCCTCCCAGATGCCGACGATGGAACATCACCAATGACGGATACAAAGGTATGTTATGTTCTTTGCAAAAATACGTGTTGAGCAATATCACGGCTTGAAGAATCTTATTCCATATTAAATTTTATTGTTATCCCATCATCAATATTATATATAATGCCTATGAACATTGATCCAAGGGAACAAACAATATCTTTACATATATCTGATATGATTCTTAAACTGTTTACGAAAGTAACACAAATATCGCCCTAAAAGAAACCGACAAAAATTGTGAAATTTTCTTTTATATTTTTTCCTAGATATACAAGTTGGGGCTTTAAACAGCCCTATATGCTACGTTAAACGCTTTTTTTTCCTACAGAAAAAGTATTCACATACGCCTGTCTATGTTCTCTCTGCTTATAATTTATAATAGCTCTTTAAGTAGATCCTTACTTGAATACACGATCCACCTCAAATTTCATTAGTGGAACATCTTTGAAATTGGGACAAGTGTAAACTTACAATGTGCCAATGTGGACCTGTGTCCTTGTCGTAGAACTGTCCTTGTCGTAGAACGAAAAGAAGTGTTCCTTTACAGAGATAACACTTAAGTGTTCTTTTAAATATTAAAGTCTAATCCCCTTATATCAAATGGTCTTTACATTGACATACTGACAGATTGAAGAAAAAACCAAACAGTTTTGCCTATTTTCTCAAATTTTGGTCCTATGTAGATCAAAAATTGACAATTTTCGTGCCTATAAATATTGTATTTAATGTTCACCGATAATTTTCGGTCTAATGAAAATTTAGAATTTTCTAGGTGAAAATACCTTCAAAATATGTCAATCGGAAAGTGCCCCGCAAATCTTGTGCTACCCCCCCCCCCCCCCCACACACCCCTATCTAACGTTCACGAAAAATTACAAAGCCACGCCTTCCCTTTGAAACAAAAATAATAATAAGGGCGCTAAAAGTAGAGGTAAGGAGGGGGTAAGGGATAGGTGACGGGAGAGGTAAGGGGAAATTCACCCATCGATATCGCTTTTTGCCCACTCTTCCTCACAAAATTTTGTACAGGCGACAAATTTTGTCCGATGTATAGGCATTTATCGCTTTGTCCTTCCCCGCCCTTCCCTCCGTGAGTGAGTAAAAAATCAAAGTGGAGAATCTGGAGATTAATACATGTTGAAAAGGAGTCCTCAAGTTTTGTCACTTTGCTTAAGTTTCCAGGACAAAGTTTTAAAGCCGCTCTACATTTTGGCCCCTGATTTCTCTCAAATTAAGCCCGAAGACGATCAGTGGCGGAGTGGGAGCAATTAAGATGTTTCTGATTGGTTCAATTAACTGTACATTTCATCATCTAATTTCTCAATAAAAGGTTGACGTTGGAATAGGCCGGATGCATTTAGCAGGTTGTCTTCATTACAGAAGTGGCACCTCCACGTCTTCAAGAAGGAAGCGTGAAGATAAAGTAGTCATCATCCATCTGACCAAGAAGGAATACGCTAAGCTCAAGGTTAATGACTTATGCTTTAGCTTCATACTACGGCGATTTATATGGGAGATTCCCCCTCCCCGCCCTTCCACCCTTACTTTTAACCCCAACATGCACACATCGCCTACAGATCATATCCAAAAAACCATGATCATGTTAAGTTTTCGGGGCTTTGCCCCCTGGGTTTGACACATATTACAGCAATTTTCTGCTCAAAATCACGAGAACGTATACGGCTTCTAGGGTCCGGGGTAACCGACCGGCTTCGCCCCTATGCATGAATTGACACAATTTCAAACAATGTTTTGCTACCAAAATCACGAGAAACGCAGGTCTTCGCTCCTAGGTTTGACACAATTTTAAGCAATTTTCTGCTATCAAATCACAAGAAACGTAGGGCTACCGGGGCTTTGGACCTACCAGGGCTTCAGACCTACCAGGGCTTCTCCCTAGATCTAACATAATTGTATAAAAAATATTTTTGCTATGAAAAGTGCAGGGCTCCACCCTGGATCTGACATCAGTTTAAACAATTTTCTCTTATCGAAATCACGAGAAATGCATAACTTCCGGGGGCTTTGCCCCATAATCACTATCAGCATGAGGAATTAACCATCCTTACTAGGAATGGTCTATCAATTATTCATGGGTTTTGCACAAAGTCCTCCCAAGCATATAATGTATATTTATATTTTAAGGGTCAGCCAAGGACTAATCTGTTCACATCACTGAACAGCAGTTATGTAGCTTGAGCCCCAGATGAATGACCAATTGTGTACAGTGTAACAGTAGCTGGTTGCTAATAAGTGAACTGTGAATAGACTATGAAGGTGCTGTCAGTTAAGAAAGCATAGATTACCACTGTGTTGTGTGTGGTGTAACAATAGCTGGATGCTAGTCAATGAAGTGTGAAGAATCTCTCGGGTCGAGTGGTGTGGATTACTCCTGAAGTTGAGAAAATTGAGGGTGTCGGGTTGGAGGCATTTAAGGGCCAAAAAATCTTAATGAGGATTTCGCCCCTTGATTTGAAACTCTGAAACAATGCTACCAAAATAATGAGAAACGTAAAACTTCACTCATGGATTTGATACGATTTTAAAGCAATTTTTTGCTCCCAAATAACAAGAAACAGGGTTTTCCGGGTCCCTATAACAACTGCCTATAAGCAGATAAGAGAAATAATGACTTTACTACTGTCAAATATAATTAACCGATAAATTGATCTAAACGCTGCATACCAATCAGTGGAGTAGGAACGGGAGGGGGTGGGCAGGGCCTCAATAATTGTATTGGAGGCCTAGTACCATTTCCCCTAAATATTGAAGGTCTAACGAATTGATTTCAGTCACCCATGGCATCTTTACTTCTGGAAAATCTTTTTCAAAAAATATTTTTAAATTGTTGTAAGTTTCATTTTCGTGAAATTTGTTTCAATTTTCGTAAAGTTTGTTTCACTTTTGCAAATTTCCCTGAATTTTGGGAAATATTAAATATTTGAGAATTCTTAAATTGTTGGAAAATTTCATTCACTTTTCGGAAGTGTTCTTTATTTTTGGAAATTTTCTTCATATTTTTTGAAATTGTCTTAAAAATACGTTCGTTTGGTGAAATTTCCTTCATTTTCAGGAAATTTCCGAAACATTTTCTCCATTTTCTGGAATTTTACTCAATTTTCGGTAAATGTTGCCAAATTTTACCAAACGTTAAAATCACTTCCCCCTCCTTGTTCCTTTCCAAATAGTTGTCAAATATCTTTCTACGCTGCTGACAAGTACCAAAGTTTTACTCTTATGAGCATTCTTATTCTATTTTGTATGTACTTTTTAGGGGAGTGGGGAAGAGGGACGCTAAAATTCCCTTCCCTCAGTCAAACATTACCCACCACGCTTTTTGTAAAGCAGCTCAAAGTCTTTCTTTCAATTTCTTTATTAAAGCTCATTTAAAATGACGTGAAAGTCTAACAGTCTAAATCTGCTAGAATTTGATTGTGGTACGATTTGCTGCATGTGCGCTACATTTTAAACAGATAAAAGAATAATGATAGAAGAAGAAAAAAAGTGAATAATGATTGATTCATGACGACAGCAGTTATTGCAGATCACAAAAGAATCATTCCACACTCGTTATTGCATATGTCTTTATCACTTTTTATTGCTTCAGAAGTTATTGCAGATCACAAGAGAATCATTCCACACTCGTTATTGCATATGTCTTTATCAGTTTTTATTGTTTCAGGGTGATAGCATATCTCCCATGTATGAAGTGTTATTAGGTCATAGCGTTTAATTAAATTTGCATCTAATTTATGTTCGAACTGTGATGGGCAGATTATGCCATGGCGGGGTGAAAGAAGAAACCACCCTTGCGAATAATTTTCTCCCAGCTTTGCCCTCTTAAAATCATATTAACTTGTTAACATCGAAATTGCATTTACTAAGTTCTTCTTTTGATGTAGGCCAATGGTGGGTTCCAAGTGGTAGAGGAAGTCATCGCAGTTCAGGTTTCAATTTTGGCTACAGAACATGGTGACAATTGCTACATTCGCATCAAAGGTAATGTTTCTTTTTAAGTTATTCTAATTGGGGACGCATACATACAGATCTAAATTGGGGAGTGGTCTAACTTAAAATATTCCTTACAACATGTATATGGTCTAATTATTATTGTTAGAAAATAACTAAATTTCCACCGAGACGGTGTGTCTTTGTGTGGAAAGGGAAAGAAAGAGTTTCGACCCATGTACCAGACTTCTTCTTGCATGGATGTTTTTATATATGCAGAGTATCGAGGCAAGAGGTGAGGCGGAAATCCCCTAAAACTTACCTGAACCGGCTGTTTTTGTTTTATCCGTGTAATGCAGTCTTGTCAGGTTGGTGGGTGTAGGGAGCGGATAACATTTCCGTGGTTAAAGTATCACCTCCCTAACCTTAAAACTGCAAAATGATAACCACCAACCGTTCTTTTTCGCTTGTAAAATATTTGAAATAAACTTTATGTTCTTTATACATAAACAAAGGATGAATAAGAAATAGAAGGGGTAAAGAGGGGTCACTATGTTTAGTCAAATGTTGTTGTACGGTGGGCTATTCCTGTTATGGGACGTATACTTACATATCGCATTTTCGCGTATGGTGTCGTAAGCATGACCAGATCTTCATTCATAATTTGATTCCTAGACTGGAGAGGCATCAACATCTTATATTTAAACAAAAATTAACGTGACAGCTGGTTTTTACAACATAGGCGCATATTTGTGGGTAGGACGGAGGGTGGTATGTATGTATAAGGGTTTAGGGATATGGTCGTAGAACACCATCTTATATTCCTACATCAAACATAAAACTTAATTTCTTGATTTTCGATTAATCTTCTCTTCAGGATCCATGCGGGATGTTTGCTATACCTCGTTCGTCCTGGCTCAAAAATGCTCCGCAGGCGTCATTCCACCCTTCGACAACCTTAAGAAAGTTCCAGAATTCACCACTCCCACAAAGTGGACAATCAACGAGAACACCATGACTCAACCACGTATTTGCAGGTGGAACAGAGAGGTCGCTGTTGCTCTGGTGATCATCGTCAGAAATGGAGAAGCTGTCAAGATTGAGAAAACACCCAGCTAAAAATTCTCAATTATCCATATGTTCTTCAAATGATCAACGGACAACTTTTAAATATTTCTTCAACCTCTTCAAAATATCATCGTCGCATCAAGTTTATCATCAAAGAAAATTCCATTAAGATTTCTAAAACATGATCACTGATCAATTTTATCACCAAGTGTGGGTGTGTGTGTGGATGAGGAGGGGTGGGGACAATCAAATTTCAAAACAAGGTAAGGCTGGGTTTAATTATCAATTTTTTGGCAGTATTTTGCATGAAAGTTTCTGTTGAACAAGGGCCCATTTAAATTTCCTTTTAAAATCATCTCCAAACTTCAAAATTATCTTGAACTTTCAAAATTTCTTTAACAAGCCAACGTACCCATTATCAGATTTCATAATATTGCAACAAATTACCACTTGGCACTTTCCAAAAAATGTTAAAAGTCAATTACATCTAACAAGTGTAGGTGTGTATCTATGGACGAGAGGAGGGGAAACTATCAATTTTTAAAAACAAAGTAAGTGTGGGCTTCAATTATCGATCTATCGACAGTACTATTGGGCAAAAGTTGCTGTTAAAAAAGCCTTAATTTAAAATTCCTTTTAAAGTCACCTTCAAAATTCAACTTTTTCTTTAAAACGCCAATAAATTAATACATTATCAGAGCTATCTACCTACTGTGGTGTAGCGGTTATCATACCTGTCTACAAACCACGAGGCCCCGGGTTCAATCCTGGGGTGGGTAGACACGCCAGTGCACCATAACTGGTTATCAAAGGCCGTGGACATTGACTTGGTTGTCGATGTTATGTCTGTCCGTACGTCGTACCTGTGTTCTCGTCCGGGTCGTATTAAGCGTTTCGTGATAGCATTTGTACTATCATAACCGAATACGCAGGCGACGACCTCGTCATTGTAATTGTGTGTTCAACTCTCTCTACATTATCAGATTCCAATAAACTACAACAATTTAGCAGATGACAATATTTGTCCAAGTGACCTTCAAACAAAATGCAAGTTTTTGCTTAAAGTTAAAACTATTTTCAAGCAGAGCCTAACGGTACTACGTCGCTTCGCGATGATATCTACATGTGGAGGTATTTCTCTTATCATGTGACCCATAAACTGCATCTTCCTGCCTTTGATTTTTCTCGCATTAGCATAAACCAATGCCATTCAGAACATACCATCACGATCTCTATTTCATAGCACTGGATGTCTCCCATTATTTTGAATATCACACTTAAACTTCCAAATAAGATTACAAAACTTCAGAGTTTCATTTATAAGCAATTCATCAATTTCTAAGTATAGGTACTAACATGATTTCATATGATTACAAAAATTATTCACTGGACACTGTTTGTCCATGTGACCTTCAGGCAAAAACACAAAAACATTTTTTTGCATAAAGTTGTCCATGTATGGTAAAAGTTACTTTTGACACGCCGCTATCCTGTGGTTACACCACTACACCAGAGGTCACACCATCACAATCTCTACCTCAACCAGCTGGCTGTCTAGGTTTTCAAAATTGGTAGAAATTTTAGTCGTGTAGTATTGTGGCCATGAATCATAATTCTGAATAATAGATCAAGTAGTACGGGAGTACCATACAGCAAGGAATCAACCAGAAGCCAGGATCGTTATGACATCATGTTCGCGCGTGTCTTCTATTAGTCTACGCGAAAGCTTAGGGAAGGCCGCACACTTCAAACTGAAGTTTGTATTAAAGACCAAAACTTCAGTCTCCCACAAGGTACGCCAATCAGGTGTTAATATGATGGACCTCAGAAGTAAGGCCCCAAAAATGACGTGGCACTAGTCATTCGAGCGTTGGATGACGCATGGGATAGTCTAAGTAAGTTTGGTTAGAAATGTACATGGACCGTCTCTTTGAATGCGATAAGGGCATTGGATTTAAACAATGGACTTTTCACGCTATTCTTCAACGCTTGGGTGATCTCGTCACATTCATTACCTCTTCGGAAATCAGCATGAGCGAGGTACGTGTCCGACCTTGTATTTAAAGAAGTCAATAAACATCTGGACATAAATGCAAATGTAAAGGAGCACCATCAACACGTTGAAAAAGGAAACAAAGGTGTGTATGTGAAAACCAAAATTAAGACCAGCAAAGATGACTTCTTCTTTTTAGCCACAAAGTAATTTGCTGAATCCCGTCAACGTGATAAAAGGAGTCGCAAAAGATTTTTCTTTCCTGTAGCTCAAATCGAACATGCCATGTACACCAAAGCCATGATTAACTCTATAAATGAAGAAGAATGTGGAAAAAGATACAATTTTAGTACATAGTGATTCCTTTTGAATCACCATGGTTTACCAACATTAGAAAACAGTGGCACGATGGAATTATATCCGTATTCCTGTATGAAGGTGTAAGATCTGATTGGTTCAATGTAGCAACAGCCGTGAAACAAGAATGTCCCAGGTCAGGCTTCTTGTTCATCATTGCACTTGACTGAGTAATGGAACGAACTGTCAATGATCACATGAATAATGCAAAAAGGTAATATGCTATATCAATGAAAGGACAAGAGGTGGATGATTCAGTAGATGATTTCACATACTTAGGAGCTACCCTTATTAAGTATGGCGGAACGCTGATTGACACAAGGAGAGGAATAGGTGAGGCTAGAAACACTTTGATCATCTTAAACAAGTATGGAGATCAAACAACTACAGCTTGAGGACAAAATTTGATATATTTCAAACAAAGATTATGTCTGTGCTTCTGTATGGATCATGCACATGAAGAATGATTGAGAGCGACAGTAAATAACGACTTGTATCAACAGACAAAGATGGTACCGACAACCACAACAATTCGTGAAAGAAGATGGAAGGATTGGACATATTGCACGGAGAGATGCCACCAATAATTTAAGGATAGCTCCGAACTAGACACTAGATGGGCAAAGAAAACGAAGCAACATGGAAGCGAATGGTAGAGAAGGAGAGAGATGGGGAGCTGGAATAAATCAAGTCAGTGAAGTGACACAAGGCAGAAAGAGATGGATCTTGTGATTAAGGCCTTAATCTCTTCTTGAGAAAAAGGGAGCAATGAGTGAGTAAAAGATCCCTTTTGGTTTTTACACCGCCATTTGCTGGTAAGGGCCGACAACTCGTTGAACACAATTCACAGAATGCATATCAATATAGAAGACGAACTCACCGACTTATTGGTTGCGAACTATGGAGTTTGAAGCTTGCGTGCGCAGTTGGGTGTACAACGCTGTTGAAAAAGTTATCAATGTTTAAGCAAGACTTGTGACGATGTGATCGTTGCTGTCTACCATATGAATGTTTGACGTATATCTGCTATTGAACAATTTAAACTGCGAATTCTAAGTCTTGGTGGGAGTATTGTTTTACCCGAACTGCTTCCCAAACGAATTCAATATCAATTATACTGTCTAGGTTTATGAGAGATTCGTACTCATCGGTATGGCTTTGTTGTATTCGATCGCTTTTGCCCTTGAACAATTCCGTCTCTAGTTGATATACTACACCTCGACGACGTGAAGTACCATGTAGCTTATGTCCACGACTGATTAATTCGCAGCTCGTCCATGTCTCGTTCAGAATTTGTTGGTTTACTTATATCTTTCGTCATGTCTCGTTCTCAATTTGTTGGTTTACTCATGTCGCTACGTTGGCATTAGCTGCCGTACAAATCCACACCAACAGAGCAGCTTTCCTTGACATCGGAATGGGAGTATGGGATGGTACAGGTCATGTGGAGTTATCACAGTTTAATAGATTAGTCTTTCATTGACGCTCACATCTGAGGTGTTTTGAGATTCTATTTTATCGGGATGACTATTTTAGTCTTGAAAAATTTGTTGATCTACCAGTGGAAGTGAGCATTTCAGTTGACCTGTTCTCCAATTTGTAATAGTACGAAGATACTCATGCCAAAGAAAATCACAGATTTTCATCCCACTCAGTCTACTTTGTACCTACTTTGTAGTGTACTTTGTACCATAATTTTATTAAAATTTGTAAGAACTTTTAAGAAAACCTTCACATTCAGACTGTGTAGGAGAAAAGAATATTCCTCAATCTCAAACATGCCAGACTCTTGCAAACATTACATCCAGGAGGCAAAGCTATTACTCCCTGGTCATCCAATCAGATCAAATCTGCAACCGATTTGATTCCGCCGTAGCAACTATGGTTCAATTTGCACCAGAATAGCCATGTTATAGACATTATCGTATTTGTAGTAAATTTGAACTTGCTTATGGCCAATCCAAATTCCATGGGCATTAAGAGCGAATACCAGCTCCCCATTTCCCTCTATTCTTGTCCATACGCCCTATATGTTTTCAAGTGCGGTCTAACATCCAGTTTGTGCCAAGAGGTTACATTGTCAGGTTTCTTGCGCGGATTCGATTCATATTCCAAAACTCATGCCTACCCATCTCTTCTTGATATCAAAGTCTCCTATCATGATGTTGATGTCTTTCTCTGGGTATCTCTCGTTTTACCGACTGTCTATCTGGTTTCGCTGATACCAAGCACGGTATGATTGTAACCATGCATTCATTTCCTCGAAGATCTTACCCACCTCGTGCAGGGTTTCAGTGAAATCGGCGTTTATTGTCGACAAAACTGAGGGTTTTCAGCTTTTATGGCTTTCTAGACTATTCACGACTTTTATCAAACACCGTCATCTATCTCCCTCCTTTTCAATGGAAATGATCTTACGTTAATTTGTTGCTGACGGTTGTTAAAGTTTATATTACGTGTAGGGGTGTAGGCCCTACGATCAACCCCCCACCTTTCTCAACCGGGGTTGCTAACATCCATTACGTAGTTAAAAGCATGCAGCTTTTAGTTTCTGATTACTACCATATATGCTTCGTCTTTTCGCTGTTCTTTTCAGAGAGGAAAATAAAGTTTTTTAGGCGAGGATGAAGGGAGAAGTTCGAGCTAGGTTCGGGAAGGTGGTGTTAGATTCGCTGACGAGAGCTCAATTAGGGTCTCAAGTATTTAAGAAAGAGGGAACATTTGGCATAAAACACAGTAGAGGACATTATGCGTTACCGCTTGTTATACTCGCGTACGTTCGCACCAAATTCGGGATGGTTTGGAACCGAGTTATCGAGATAGTTTGACGCTGCATTCGAATTGGTATAGGTTCAAGTTAGCTCATTATCAGCGCTTATTCCCTTACAGCTTTTATTCAATGCTGTCGTGGGTGGAGCCTCTCCAACAAACGTACGTCTGAGTCGCGTGGTCTTCTATGCAACGCGTACATCAGGATACACACGTAAAGGAATTTTATCAAGTATTTTGTTGCCGCTGAGCAAAACTACTTGGCTCGGTGCGACGAATGCGTTAGGCATGGTTGCGTTGATGTAATGGTTCTTGACTTATTACAGCGCCTAAACTATATCAGTTTAACGTGGGTGTAGACTTCCGGTAAGTCTGGTACTGATGACATGCACACGTGCGTGAAACGTTTGTGGCTAGTTTATTTGTGTCGCCAGGATAGGAGTGCTTGTGTTCGGAATCTCTCACACAAACTTCATTTTGGGGTGGAAAGGCTTTCTCATCAGGAATACACGTGATGAGTCCTGGCTTCTGGATGAGGTGTTGGAAGTTAAGTCCCTTACAACTAACTCAGAATAATGAACTGTGGTCATGGTCCAAACGATCTAGATGTGATATCAATGGAAATAACTAAAAGTAATTTCGATAATATTTCAATTTCCCTACTTTTTAACAGTTTATTCATTTTTTAATCTGACAAGCTTTTTTTTCTTCCATTACGACGTAACATATTTCTAGCTAGAAATCAACAATTATGAAAGAGTATTCGGGCAGGGAGATGTCATTTTAAATGTCCTTGATCTGGGAGATACCAATATCCATGTAAACTAATTTTTACCTCAGAGCGTATGGTTAGTCCTTCTTTTCATAAACTTTGTGAATCCAGCGGAGTCCTCGTCTCATTCGCCGACTCCTCACTTACAAACGCACCCTCTCCTAACGGGCTATAATCGTAGTGCGGTATTCAGTCCACTGATTCATTCATTATCAGATATGATAAATAGACATAATATAACACAAAGAAAACATCTACATCTTGATATGAAAATCAATTAATAGTATTAAGAAAAAATATCGTAAGGAAATGTTTTATCAATGGGTAATCCTTCTTTTCCAGAAGATTTTTTAGCCCAAATTATTGCCGATTTCCCTTCCCGCTTCCCCTCCTATGTATTCATCCCTCCCCTTCCCACACACACACACCATCAGCTCATCCATGTTCAATAACGGACATTATAATGTCTTAATTTTCATCAAAATCAATTTATTATAGCATCTTCACCAAAATGTATTTATAGCATCAAGCAAACATATATCAATAAAGTGCGTTTTGTAGATAGTATTTTGTGCATTTGTTTCTTTTCTTTCTTTTTACAAGGATATGATTTGTGGTGCACATTTCTAAACTACTGAAGATTCACTTTTCCCATGTAAGCCAATTTTACTCCTCCTTCCTCCCTCCCCACCCCACCCATTACTTTTTCCTTGTTTTTTTAAGACTCTGGGACATGCTTTTCAACAACACAAGTTAAATCCATCCAACCACAAAGCCCATATACATGATAGAGCTGGTGTGTCCCTGGTTTCCATGGCGCAAGTGGATGAGTGCACATGACTCCCCCTGGACATGACGTCAGTCCATTGCAGGTTAACTCTCAGCAATTCAACATATAGGTCTATCCCAAAGAGTTTTAAGATTATTTTTTAAGTTAAACTTTATGAATTTAGGGCTTGCAATTGTTGGTAAATGATGTTGGACAGAAAAATGTGAATGAAACTGAAAACTTAATAGACTATTAAAATAGAAATATAAGTAATAAGTGAGCAATTTGATCTACTGTATTTCTACCCATCTAAACAAGTTGGCACTTAACTTACTTTTACTTTGTTTTACACACCTATCTAGTTGGTCAGTCTGTTGAGACTTTGTTTGATGGGTGATTTGTTGATAGTCAACTATAAAACTAATTAGACCTAGACCTATATTGGTCTTATGCCCACCCACTCTAGCTAACAATTGTAATGCTGCATCTCAAGCATGGCCTTTTTATTATGACAGCCATTTACAAGTCAATACCATGGTAATGTACATAGCCCTAACGTTTTGCTACCAAATTGCATGTGGTTTCACACAATGTCAAGGTCTAAGCTACACTAAAGTAACTGTAGCCTGGGTAGGGAACACAATGACCCAAGATTACCCCAGCAACGCTTTTTGAAAGCAATAAATCGCTACATACATGTCTGAATAAAATAAGATTTGTTAAGCAACTTATTCTTGTTCCTAAATAAAACTAAAATTATTGCCCATATTTGTCAGCGTTTACGTCGGTCAGATAAGGTTAAACTAAGTAACGGTGAACATACGACGTTAGCTAGCTTCAGACTTCAACAACAACTGGCACAATTAAGATAGCACATTATTTTAGGTTTACTTAAATTATTCAAAACATCTACTAGTTTTAATCATTCATTCCTGATCAGAAAGGTTTTTCGCGTAGTATTTTTCTTAAAATATACTTATCAGTTAGGCCCAAGTTAGTAGGTGCAATACATGCCTGTCTACAATCTAACACTGCGCTAAAGTATTGTCGTCCTGCATGTATAACAAAAAAAATCGTTGTTTTTTTGTTCTTGTTAGAAATAAAATAAACGTTAATCTTGGTTAGAAAGACAAGTTATGATTAAAACTAATATAGATATAACTAATTTTTTAAAGTAAAAAATTTCAATTTGTATTTTTTTGATTAAAATTTGCAGTTTGCCTATTTTGTATTGACTCGAATTTTCAATGTACCGACATATCTACTGCCCTCAACTTACATGGGTGGAGGACGAACTAAAACGTATCACGCACAGAGGTATAGGAGTTTGACTCTTGGCTTTCGGCCTATACGTAGTATAGGGTGAATGACGTCACGCTCTCTGGCTATACGGTGGAAACCGCTACATTGACTCATCATAGTCGCGTCGCCGCAAAACATTTTCAAAAATATTTGTCCTTTTTTATCTCATTTATTTTAACCTGCAAAAGTTAAGCTACATAACTAAAAAAGCTTCTAGCATGTAACTCTTAATCTTAAAAACTTGGGCACATAAAATTACATTCAATAACTATGAACTAAAACCCGTTAAAAAAAAAAGAAACTCACCTACCTCGGCTGCTACCTTCTCACAATCGTGTGCGCCGAAGTGAATGTACTTAATTATATTTCAAATTCTATCAAACATCAGCCATGCCAGCGTAATGGAAATGTTGAACGCGGGCGTATAAAACAAATCGTGCGTCTATAACAAGTGCACACTTCCATTGACTTTACTGATTGAAGATAGTATTAGTAATCATGGCATATAGGAAATATTCAAGACATCTAATTAATGAAATAAATGACAAGTATACATTCATGTTTTTTTGCCAAATGCGTCCTAAGCAACTGGAGGTGGAAATCAAAATAATGATACTTTCATGAACTGTTTGGCAAAATTTAACTGTGAAGGTAATACAATTTACCTCAAGTTTAGGCCTACTGCCATACATTATCAATTAAAATTGTAATACAAATTATTATGAGGTGTACTGAAAACTAATTAAAAATGCACAATAAAAGAGTTTCCTGCATAGTTCAATGTTGTTCCCAATCATGGGTTTCATTCTGGTACGACTCAGCACGCGAAATAGGCAAGGAGCGAGCAAAAAAAAGGGCAGCATGGTCGTAAAACTTCGGGTACGCATGCACCTGAAAGTGAAAAAGCACAAATGATGAGAAATAAGTGTTTATATCGAAAACAGCCATTTCAAAGCATAAAAAGAGTTTTGAGCATCACAACCGTTACGCCAGTGCACCACAACTGGTTATCAAAGGCCGTGGACATTGACTTGGTTGTCGATGTTATGTCTGTCCGTACGTCGTACCTGTGTTCTCGTCCGGGTCGTATTAAGCGTTTCGTGATAGCATTTGTACTATCATAACCAAATACGCAGGCGACGACCCCGTCATTGTAATTGTGTGTTCAACTCTCTCTCTCACAACCGTTACTTTATAGCAAGGGCGAAAATAACGCCTAAAACAATATCACAAAGGGCACTTCTTGACCTGTTGCTCTCGTGAAATGGAGGGCCCAATTATTGCCTCGATGGTCCCCGTGAGGAGAAGGGTAGGGGTTGCCCTTGTTGCCCCGTGGCTCAGGTAATCTTGGTTTCATTGCCTGTCTACGTCTCATAGGGAAGGCTTTGATATGTGGATTGTTTTTTTGGTATTTAAATTGTAGCCTTATTTATATAGATAGATATAGACAGAAAAACTATTCTAAATTGTCCCGATTTATCTTTTGTCGGACAAATTTGTCTAACACCCCCTGCGCTTGAAGTCTAGTTATATCCCTGCGTGCACAATGAGCAGAGGACATAATTAATCCAGAACAGAATTACAACTTACGAATTGCAGGTATTTATAACACTTTAAATGGAACTAAGGCTCATTTTTCCTGTTTTAGATCCACATTAAAAAATTTAAATAAAGAAAGTGCCTGTACTAGATTTTCTACCCTCATTGGCCTGAATTCCTTCCACCTCCACTGGGTATAGCTGAAAGCGCAATTTCCCCTCCCTAGCGCAACTAAAATTGATTCAAATTCCTGATGGCTTTTTTCTTTTAATATTAAATTTGCAATCACGACAGTTAGAAAATCAGAATATAATTTCTTTGGACAAAGCCAGGCCCGTATAAGTCGAGATACGAGAAATGGATGCACTTGAAAGTCGATCCGGCGAGATCAAACTACGTTGTTAACCAGTGCTTATGCTATATCCAGAATGTTCCATGTTTGTCTTTGTGTCAACCTATTCAAGTACACTTTGGAAAAACTAAAACTTCAAGCGCAAGGTCATAATTTACAAAAAAGAGTATGTTTTGTATGTTGGCTCCTCAGGCCCAGAGCCTGGGTGGGAGAGGGAGGGAGGGGGGGATTGTGAGAGGGGGAGGATTGTCAGAATGAACAAGCCCCTTTTGTTGAGAAAGTGCCCTTTTGAAATCTAAAAGAATAATAACCATCTGGAATTTCAATGTTTGTTGTATAACTTGAAATAAATTTACCTCGCTAAGCGTAGCGGAGATATTTACGAGAGTTATACTTACCTTCCATGGATCCCGGCCCGCCTCCCCTCTCGTTCAGGCCTCAGTGGAATGTTAAGTGAGGGTTAGTAGAGGTGTTATGGAGGAAATGGCTGGGCTGGTAACTATGTTTTTAAGGTCGGTTTAAAGTGCATTAGAATCAGGTCATGTGATCAGATTGCATATTTATAGCATGGAAGGTAAGTATAACTCACGTAAATATCCCCGCTACACTTAGCGGGGTAAACTTTACTGATTCGAGTCCTCTTACATCCAATATACTGTTATGTTGGGAATTCACAAGTTCTCAAGCGCATGAGGATCATTACAAACAAACAAAAAAAAAAAAATACACTTTTTCGGTTTTATAATTTTTTTCCATGTATTTTTAAATCGGAACAAAACATAAAAATGATAACAAATGATACACTTTTTTTAAATATTAACACAAAATTATATATCTAGTTTACAAGTTAAAATTACGAAAGTTCTTAAAACTTCAGTTTGAAACACTTCTCCATTCAGGATAAGGTTACATGTTCAAAAGAGTTCAACTTCTTTTTTTTTATTCCACAAGAAAAGCAGGTACAGGTTGTGAAGCGGTTAATAACAGGTATAATCAACATTTAATGAAAATCTTTTTTTTCCTTTTTTTTGTGAGTGTACATATAGTCTTACTTTTGTTTTTGCTACTCGTGGGCAATATTTACTAATGCTGACTAGGTCGACGACGAAAGGTTGTTGGTTTTAGTTGATCAAAATGGGAGTGGAAACATTTTAAAACAATGTGTAATTCAATACATGAACCTAAACCATCCTGAAAGACAACATTGAATATGGAGGTGACAAAATAGAGAATACAAATTTCCAGATTACAATAGTTTACTATTTGACAATTTTTCCTTTTCGTTTTAACTTTTCTGCCAGAGAGCATTTTCCCCACACCCCTCCCCGTACCTACACATTCGTGACTAAAAAGCTGAAATAGCGAGTCACTAAATTTCTCATCAGTTGTAATCCCAGATGCACTCATTTGCATACAATCTTGGGACAATAATCATTAATAAAATATTTTGACCTTCAAAATCACACCTCAAAGACCATAGAAGAAAAAAAGTACTGAATACCTCCAAACTTTATGTTCTTCCATAGCTTCGATGGGATCTTAAATTAATGATATGCATCAATTTATCAAAGCAAGTATCACCCAACAAAAGGCACATAATCATTCTGCACTTTTAAGTGTGTTATATCTTTAAACAAATTATATTTGAATATTCATGTGACCTCCTTATGCAAAGATGGGTGAGCCAGTTGTCCCATACCAAATTCTGTTGACCTTAAAACTGACGTACAAAACAATAATAAATTACAAGTGATTGGGAGTAGACTTGGGCTCAGATGCCCTTCTTTTTATATAAAATTCAGTTTTGGTATAGAAATCTCTTGTAGTTTCTTTTGAGATTTTCCATATCTCAAATTCTGAACCCCACCCCATCTCAATTACAGTTGTGAAACTATTGACAAGACGGTATGTTTAAACCTTACATTGCAAATAACTCATAAAAACATGAAAGTCTATTGTTAGTTCCCATGATGAATTAATTTCCCTTTCCAATAAAGTTTCTCATTCTGAAAATTCCTCATGAAAATTCTTCTTGTTTGTAAATTTTCTTTATACAAAAAGACCTCCCTCTGTTTTCTTTATCTCCCTATTTTAATTGACCTCTCTGAATTAACATCTAAATGTCAATGCATGATTGCAGATTTGCTTGCCCCACCTCGTTACTGCATTGCAAGGGTGGGTGTGGCTTATTTCCTAACTCAGAGATGTCAATAACGTCCCTCATGAAAAATTTTTTTGCATGCTTTCCTTTCATTAACACCAAATCTATTGATACTATGAAAACATTTTCTTTCTATAACCGTACACAAAATTATGACAGAAATTCTTATAAACTTTAAAGATAAAAAAACAATTCTTGATGACATTCACCAATCGAGATTGTACAATTTAAATAGTTCTATATAATAGAAGTCAATAAAAATATATCCATTTTCCTATTTTATTTTGACCCAATGTAGTAGGTCTTCGATGGTATGACTTTAAGCGACACTTAAAAACTTCTAGCTTTGGCAACTGTAAACGAATTATGCTGGAAAAATCCTACTGTAGTGGTAAATTGCTACATGGAGTTTAACAATTATATAAACCAACTTTAGAAAGAAATCAACAAATCTGAACATTTTTAGTTATTGTAATAACGGAATAAAGTTGTATCTACAAGAAACACATTTTGCCAAAGTTGTACCGCTTCACTAGCATTGACCATTTCATATATGCGACAAGCAAAATTCTAATTGCTTTTTGAAATATTACATGAGAAGAGGGAGGTCAGAATAATTTTGATTGGGTGAGGAAGCAAAATTCTAATTGCTTTTTGGAATATTACATTAGGAGAAGGAGGTCAGAATAATTTTGATTCGGTGAGGGGGTTTATAGGTTATACTAATTCTTTTCTATCAAAAACAAATTTACGAGCAGGAACCTCTTTCTGTAGTTTGCTGTTAAGAATTTGCTGCTTCAAGATCAGTAATTATTCTGATCAGAATTTTAAAATCAGAACTTACAAAACATAAAACATGGATTGCCATTTCATGATGTATATTTGAATACCTTCATTCAGGGAAACTTTCAAATATAATACTTGCACTTTACCCTAAATTATTACAATCAAGCTTAAAGAAAATAAGAAGATGTTAAGAATTATTTTCCCTTCACATGAAATGAATTGCAATTGACACAGGGATATTTAAACATGAGGTACATTTCAATTACACAGTTCATGAATGCTAATATACTAAGGATTGCATACAATACTTATCAATACTTAAAAAGTACTCCACTACTTTCGCAGCATATTTCAAAACTCAAAAATAGTTAATGAACAAATCTCAATTAAACCCGAACATTCTTATCTTTTTAAAGATTTTAACTGAAAGATATGTTCTGTACAAAAAAGATTGTTCAACAATGATACACTGAACAAGTTGTCTGGGTTCTGTATCAATAATGCTAACATGACACCAGATAGCCCTTACAGAATCGCAGATCTGGACTACATCTGGGATTTCTACCTTGGTTTTTGTGAGGGAGCATTACACAAACATCTTTCTGACCCCCTAACCATTACACGTTTTGTCATTACAACTAATACATTCCATATACCAGATAACTTATCAGCATTATCTATAAAAGTGCTATACACCCACCACCTTCCCACCCCAAAAATGTCATTTAAAGGATTAGTTCAGTGGTCAAGCAAGTCCATCTTATATGAAAGAGGACTTCAAAAGAGACAAAATGGTGAAATCGGCATATTTTCTTGAAAACTTTCACCAAGTAATTCAAATGTTTGTTTGATGAGGGCTTAACGGCACCACAACAACGAGGGTCAAATTATGCCTGAGAGGTTAGATCATTCTAAAAGTAAGAAGGAAAGAAAACAGGGGGACATTGAGAGAAATACAAGAACTTCAAGTCAGAAAGCTGGGATCGAGAGAGAGGAAGTGCATGGGTGAAGAAAAAAAAAATAGAGAGAAGGGGGTGGGAGAGGAGGACTAAATATGGTTGTAGAGGGAAGCATGATGAATTTATCCAGAGCTTTTTTTTTGGAAGAGCTCGGCAATTGAGTTGTGGGGAGCGAGGGAAGCTCTGGGAAGGTTGTACAGGGGGCAAGCACGGAGAACGTAATTCAAAATGACCCATTACCTAATGATATAATTCTTTTTGGGAGAAATGTCCATCAATCATTCATGGACATGCCACAAATTCCTCCGTACATATTTATTTTTACGGTCAGCCAAGGACTAATCTCTTCCACTTCACTTCAAAGGAGGTTTGTGGCTTCAGCCCCAGATGAATGACCTATTGTGTACAGTGTAACAATAGCTGGTCACTAGCAAGTAAAGTGTGAAGAGGCTCTCAGGTTCAAATGTGTGGATTACCCCCTGTGTTGTGTATGGTGTAACAATGGCTGATTGCTAGCAGTTGAACTGTGAAGAGGCTCTCAGGTTAGGTGTGAATTACCCCTGATTTTGAGAAAACCGAGGGTGTCGGGTTGGAGGGACCCAAGGGTCAAATGTTTTTACATTTTTGCTCTATTTTCCAAAGATTATTTGCTATTTTCCCCCATTTCAGTAGTTAAGAGAATTTGCTCATGGCGTATGTGTCCATCCACCCTATAAACATAAATAAACAGCTTCAATAGCATACTTTATTAGAATGACGAGGTCACTTTATCAGGTAGTGCATAATGTGATACATCAGGTGATTTAAGCCACTCTGTAATTAGTCACATTTCATGATCTCCTTTACCATCCCATATTACAAAATGGGAAAACAACTTGATTCAAAATTTACTCAGATAAATTTATAATACAAAACTATTTTAATATGTTCTTTATCGCTCAATACATTAAAAGGTACCAGTTTGATAGCATTGCAAGCAATTCAGCCAATTAAAAAATTCAATAACTCTTATTGCTATGAAATTTTATTAAACAAACTTTTAATATTATTTGGCAAATTATGGACTAGTAGAAAGAAAATATTTACAGTTCAATCTTAATTTTACAAGATGTGATCCTGACCAACTTTCAAATACAAAAAATACATTAAATATATCTTACCATAGACGGACATGAGCCTTTTATCTCAGGAAGGTCAAAGGTGAAGCATAGGGATTTTGATTATATGTCCTTTGTGGTCCTAAAAATCTGATTTATTTTCCTGTAAATGTCAGAGAACTGCATGAGCTACAGCTGACCCAGTGGAGCTACTAGCATCTCTGGTGCTCATGGGGAATTCGGCAATTTAATTTTTTTTAAAGGCGGGTGGGTTTATCCACCCCCTTTCCACTCTTCTTACAAGGATTTTTATGGTACTGACACTTCAAGAGGGAGGGGGAGGGTACGCTGGGACAGAAGGTCCATTTGATCTTTTGTCTAAATGCATGGGGACACGGACATTCACAATTCAATTACTGCATGCCCAATGCTGGATATAGGTTTGCTTGTTACACCCATAGATGATCTCCAATCTCTCATTGAAATGGAGATAATGTCTTATAGCAAGAACTAGTTTCTAATTGGTGGCAGGAATAAGGATACATACATTTAAATTTTGTTTTGAAAAAATGTACCAATTAACATTTGATAAGAAAGTTATTTTTTAGAAATTTAATGACCCCTCCCCCATTCCTCTTCCAGAAAATGTTTCGAATTTCAATTATTTTGTAAGTAAACATACAACATTAATCCATACACTCTTTAGGAGATACAAATATTGCAAAGATACAGGCTTTAGACATATTATAAGATGAAACATTAAGAAATGTATAAATATTGAGCTGTGAGAGGTTTTATAAATGAAATATCATGATCTCTTGCTAAAACAATACAGCCATAATGTGTACAAAATAAAATGTGTTTAACATACGCTTGTTAAAGTTAAACCTACACATTTCTCCAATCAAATGGCTTGCAGTAAGATTTGGGTAGTATCCATGCACACTGGTGCTACCTTTACAACATTTAACATACATTTTTTTATGAAAGTAAGATACAAATAAACTTCAGTTTTATGTATAACACAATTTCTTCCTAAAATTCACCTCTTAATAATTGAAGAAATAATTTACAAAAAATTAGAAAACAAAATATGTGGTACCGATACTGATCTTGCCATTTACGAATAAATATGAGATATTTAATAACATTCACTACTGAAATTTACAGACTGCTCAATCGGTAGAGTATCTGCTTTCCAGCTGGATGGTCGTGGGTTCGATCCCCGATAAAGTCGTACCAAAAATGGGACCTGTTGCCCGTTTGCTTGGTGCTCAGCATAAGGGATCAGAGCATGGTTATAGTACAGGCTTGTGTGCCTTTGCTGGCGGCCGCCTCAGAAAGTTTTATTTCAAAGATCTTTGAGCATGTATATACCTGCGTGGAAAAGCACTACAAAGAAGAACCGGTATTATTATTATTTTGATTCAATCTTTTGGGATTCTAGTTGATTGATTCACTGATGAGTTAGTGACATGTCGACAGCGCTGTCAACATGTCGCTGTCGACATGTGTCGGCAAGCGAAGGTCATATTGAGCCAGAGGTCAAATTATGTCAAACCAACTTACCAGAGCAAATTGTGCTTTCAAAGTGATTATTGTAACTTGAAGGAACACACTCCACCTGAATGGGTGATTATTCTGAAGTCTCTAGGATATTCAACACATTTTTCATGCACCTAATGGCACTGAAAACCTTTGATGTAAATCATGTTTAAATCAATGGTAACTATTTCAATGAATACTTGAATAATTTTTCAACATGAGAATTAAAAAAAATAACAAAAATTTTTGTTTAAAAATTCCCATGAATCAGCAAAAAAGACATTTTGACCAAGTGCTCCTTTACAAAAACAAAAAAATTAAATCGTTTTTTACAAACGGTTTCCCTCATCCATGCTTGATAGAAACAGTTTCATGGGAGAACATTTCAATACCAGATAATCTAATATGCACAGAAAGTAAATTCACAAAACAAATCGACTTTTGCTCACCTTTTCTAAAAAGGATATAAAATCTAAAGAAATTATCTTTGTATACCTTAATTCTCTGTGGAATGCATTGTAATAGACAGAGGTAGACAATTATACAGACAAATTTTTCAAGAACCAAAAATTACAGTAAATGTCTCACAAATGTACAGTAATATGATTGTACAGTAATACAATTGTACAATACAAATGTACATTAATACAAATGTACAGTAATGCACTTGTACAGTAATACACATGTACAGTAATACAATTGTACAGTACATTTGTACAATAATACAAATGTACAGTAATACAATTGTGCTATAATACAATTGTACAATACAAATGTACAGTAATACAAATGTACAGTAATACAAATGTACAGTAATACAATTGTACAGTAATATAATTGTACAATACAAATGTAGTTATACAAATGTACAGTAATACAATTGTACAGTAATACAAATGTACAGTAATACATTTGTACAATAATACAAATGTACAGTAATACAATTGTACAATAATACAAATGTACAGTAATACGATTGTACAGTAATACATTTGTACAGTAATATAATTGTACAATTTGTACAGTAATATAATTGTACAGTAATACAATTGTACAGTAATACAAGTGTACAATACAAATGTACAGTAATACAAATGTACTGTAATACAATTGTACAGTAATACAATTGCACAGTAATACAATTGTACAATAATACAAATGTACAGTTATACAAATGTACAGTAATACGAATGTACATGTAAATTATTCTCTTACAGATTAAGGTAGTGAAAACACATCAAAAAGTCATTAACTAAACATTCATAATAAGTTAAACTTCACCTATATTAAAATATTTTTCACAAAACATTTCAACGGGTGAAAGCAAGTATTGCATAGACCAAGGGTGACCTGCATCCAAAAACATTGCTTTAAAAGTACTAACTTGTTCTGACGATGAAATTACTTTTAACTAAAGCTAAGTTGATGTGCATTGCCAAATTGCATACTGGCTGAAATAGTCCGCTTTTGTTGTTTAATGATTCTTACATTTTGTCGGGCTAGTTCATAAGAATTAAAGAACATGATGAATTGGTGCAATGGATTGATTAAAATTGTATTGCAAAATGTTTCGTTTGCCTCCGAACATGAATATCCATCGTCTCCCAGAAAACTAAGAACTCACTCAGCGTCCATTTCTATTTTAACCGGTAACCTACTTTGACCGGTTACTTATTTTGACCGGTTACCTATTTTGACCGCTTACCTATTTTGACGGCTTACCTATTTTGACGGGTTACCTATTTTGACCGGTTACCTATTTTGATGGCTTACCTATTTTGATGGCTTACCTATTTTGATCGGGAACCTATTTTGACAAGTTACCTATTTTGACAGGTTACCAATTTTGACGGGTTACCAATTTTGACGGGTTACCTATTTTGACGGGTTACCAATTTTGACGGGTTACCTATTTTGACGGATTACCAATTTTGACGGGTAACCTATTTTGACGGGTTACCAATTTTGACGGGCTACCTATTTTGACGAGCTACCTATTTTGACCGGTTACCTATTTTGACCGATTACCTATTTTGACCGGTTACCTATCTTGACGGGCTACTTATTTTGAAGGATTACCTATTTTGACGGGTCACCTATTTTGACTAGCATACCAGAAGTATTCTGTTTCAAAAGTATCTTAGAGTACACTATTTCTGATTTTAGTGCTCTATAAATGCCACTGATCAATCGATTTCAAATCAGACCACCCATTAAGCTCTCCATTGCTTTGATGGAAGGGCGCAATTTTGTGGAATTACAGGATTATAGTAAAGACGCCAGAACATGACAGTGACCTGCAACACATGACCTATCATCAAAGGTTGGAGTGAAAATGATGTACAAGTTGTTAAAAGTATAGCAATGACAGGCCAGACCCCATGTTGTGCCCTTTCTAAACGACTTTACAATTTCAGCTGCAAACAGTTGTATTTTTAAAGGATTAGTTCAGTGGTCAAGCAAGTTCATCTGATATGAAAGAGGACTTTAAAAGAAACAGAATGGTGAAAAAACTACTTCAATATCTTATTCCCTTAAGGAGATATTCAAGTTTAAACAAAAGATCTGTGTAGAAATGACTGATGCAGAAAGTCTATTATGGAAGGTTGGTGCCCTCATCATCACTTTCTTAACAATTGTTAATGTATCTTAAAGAAAATCAATTTAATTTTTTTTGTTTAACTTATTACCTCCACCAACGAAGTTTGACCGAGGTTATGTTTTCGGCTTTGTACATTTGTTTGTTTGTTTAGTCTATGTTCTTGAGATATATAATATATCTCAAGAACTGAAAACTGGATTTGGATCAAATTTAGTGTGTCGTTTTGATACAACTTAAGCAAGAAGTGACAACAATTTGAGACATATTGGGGAAAGGGAAGGGTGCAAATAAGAGGTGGGGGGCGGGCATGTATTGCCCTGTTTGTCTGTCATCAAGATATCTTAAGAACTGATGGTTGGATTTAGATTAAATTTGATGTGTGGCTTTGTTACTGCTTAAGAAAGAAGTGGTTGAAATTTGGGACATATTGGAACAGGGGAAGGGTGCAAATGGGGGTGGGGACATGTTTTTGCCTCTGTTTGTTTGTCTGTCATCAAAATATCTCCAGAAGTGATGATTGTATTTTGATTAAATTTAGTGTGGTTTTGTTACTGCTTAAGGAAGAACTGATTAAAATGTGAGACATACTGGAACAGGGAAGGATGCAAATGGAGGGGTGGGGACATTTTAAAGCAAGTTTGCCTGTCATAAAGATATCTCCAGAACTGATGATTGGTTTTTAATTAAATTTGGTGTGTGGTTTTGTTACTGTTTCATAAAGAAGTGGTTAAAATTTGGGTCTAATTGGAGCACGGAAAGGGCAGAAATTGAGGGGTGGGGGTGTTTTAGGATGAGATCTGTCAAGGCTAAGTTGAAGCTTTCCAATAGAATGTGCTGAACAATGACTTTGTGCTCTGAATGAAGATCCAAACAATCAATTTTCAGGACTCAAAGAGACTTACATCAAGTGTTCTCTGGAATCAAAGAAAATGAAACAATTGGTTTCTGCCATGAATAGAAAATGATGGAATGTGAATCCTGGCTGAATAAGGCTCAAACAATGATGCTTCACTTGATTGAATAAAACTGAAAACAATGGTATGGCCTTGGAAGAAATCCAGTCACAAGATAATCTTCAAGTGTTCAGATTGCAAATGATCATTACAGATCAAAACTTGGGGATGAATCTTGGTGGGCCTAGGATTTCCGAGGTAGATTACATTGGGTATGGGGATCAAATGAACTCTAAAATTATTCTAGGCATGTTGGAATTGCTTTGGGCAGAGGTATGCACTCTAGAGAGTGCTAATAATCTAGTTACATTATGTTTTCTACTTTCTTGACATATCAAATGTTTTTCAAGCCACAAAATCGCAGGAGAAAAAAATCATCAAAAGCATAAAGAAATTGACGAATTTGAGTATGTGACATCACAACTAGTTTTATTTCAGTCGTTTCTACAAACACAATGAAAAATTTTCAAATTAATTATCTCCTTAATGCTTTCTTACCACTTTTGCTTCTTTGGAAGACCTCTTTCATATAAAATGGACTTACCACTAAACTATCCCTTTAAGTGCTTCACTGAGAAATGGAATATTTCATTGTCTGAGATCTAGTTTGGTCCGTAACACACACAAGGAATAAAAAAGCAGACATGGCAACCTTTACTGACCCACACCTAAAGAATTCTCTAGTTAAATAGCTTATTCACATTTCCAAATTTAATACGTTTAAGAAAATATAATACATTATTACGAATCATATTCTGGTGGTGGCTCTTCGCCTGATGAGTCGGGAGTAGAAGCTTCTGGAGATACCTGGAAGTCCTCTTTAAGCGGCTCTTTCGACACGGATATGTGCATCCCCGTGGTGATGCCCTTACCGACCTCTAACAATTTCTCTCTTTGAATCGGGTCATTCGGTAAACCGCTCCCGAGACCTTCCATATCGGGTCCAAGGCGATTGAGCTGAACATTCTCTGCTTGGACGGATTCATACTTGTCGGCGTCTGCCGACGGAAAATTAACTACACATTCAAATACATCCCAGCGTTTTTCCAATTTACCGGTTGTGAAAAAATAATGAAGAGGGTACGACACAAGTAGTATTGTAAGGAAAGACAAACACATAGCAAAAGTGCGGAAGGGGAACAACTGACCATCCACTTTGTTATATAGGGGGTACTCTATGAATACTGGGACTTTAAGAACGGATTCGCCCCCGCCTAAACGCAAAATTAGACCAACGATATAACCTGCCAGGGAGCCATAAGTATTACATTTACTGAAATAAACTACGCAGAATAGCTGTGGGAATAGAATAACAAAGACAAAGTCCGAGCACAGGAACCAGAGCTCGTAAACTGATGTGATGGAAAGTCCCAGGATGGTTGCAGCTATACCGACGACAATAATGGTGATGCGCATCACCCACAGCAGTTCAAACTCTGAGGCCTGCAAAGAAAGAAGAAAATATTTTTTTTAAAAGCGAGAAAATAACTTTGTATAATATTTTGTATGATAAGAAACAAAAATACAAAGAGTATTTTTGTGATGAAAAGACCTCAATCTTGTTCTGTTTAAGGAGATATTGAAGTTTGTATAAAAACGACTGGTGTAGGAAGTCTACTGTAGAAGAGTGACATTACACACTCACTCTCTAATTAGAATTAACCTTTCCAGGTTACGAAATAGGCCACACCCACCATAGCAACGCCGTAATTACATGGGGCAAATGAACCTCATCCACAATCATTGCAGCCTTCCGCAAGTTTTGATCCATTTATGCCACTTCTCCAGATCTTTTAAAAGTTTTTAGCAAAAGGGATGTACAAAATAAGGTTTTCTAACCATTCTGGGTGACAAGAATCAGATTTACAAAGCCCGTAAGGGCAATTTTTGTTCACCATTTTGCCATCACTCCGTCTGTGTGTGCAGATATTTGTCTTGTACAGTAAATTGCATTGACTACATGAGCGCGCACGGATAGCTAGCTGTACTGTACCAGTGCCGCGTAGGATGTTTGCCCCACTTATTTATGCAGATTTTGTTGCTAGGAAAATTCATGCAGTGATTGGTTGAAAAAGCTGTCAATCATCTAACTCGGACAGGTTAATTATTAAAGTAAGGAATTGGAAATTAAGTTCAATTTCATTTCATAAATTTTATATTTTTGTTCAAAATTTCTTCAGTTGATAAATTATCCACTTTGGTTCATTCTGTCTTAGGGTTCTCTTGACATTCAAGTCACAAAATCTCAGAAATTATCATAAAAAAAATAATCAGCAAACACTTTTCAGGGGTGTGAGGATGTAATACCCAGGGGTGGACGACCCTAGAAAAAAAAACTATGGTTCTGGCAGTTATACCCATGCAGGAAAAGCTGGAATATGGGGAAGACTTTTTTTTTTCTTTTTTCATTAACATTTCTTTTATAGAATACTTCAGTAAACAACAGTATAGGTGGCAAAAATGTGCTTTAAAAACGAACTGTCTCCCATGTAATTGTACATTGCATAGTGCATTCAATTGCAAAAGAGGGAAGCATATAAAGATGTATTTACTAAATTAATATTACATCTGTCACGACTGTCCAAAGGCAACCTCCAGAACACCCACAGACCCCCCTCCCTTCAACAGCCACAAACCGCCTTAATCGTACCTTCTACCCCTCACCATTCAGGCCAAAAAACCCAACCCAACACTAACCACTACCAACCAACAAAAACCAAACCTTCCCAAGTCATCTCACAACGATGAGGGGGACCCCCCCAATCAAGCTTTCTTCCTCTTTAACCCTCCCTTTTATAGTTCACAACCCTTTCCAAGACATGGAGGTCGGACAGCCTCCACCGGACATAGGCCCCCCTCAGGGGCATCTCCCTCCAAACTAAGCATACATACAATGGAATTGTCGTGATCTCGCGCCAACTTCAAAGAACTTGAACTTCTGATCCCCACATTCAACCCCAGCATTATCTGCCTTCAAGAAACCTTTCTATCCTCTCCTGACTCCACCCCTATTCTGGGGTACATGGATCCCATTTCATCTCCCAGAACGCCAGAAGAGCCTCTGGCAGCTCTTCCATTTACGTCAGAAACGACATTCCTTCAAGCCCCATCCAAATCCAACCCACATGCGGTCTCGTGACCTTACATGAAACCATCACTTTCTGTAACCTTTACATCCCAAACTCCCCTCTGACCTCTACGACCTCATCTCACAATTCGCTAAATCCTTCATCCTAACAGGTGACTTCAATGCTCATAACCCCCTATAAGGCTCCTCTGCCTCGACTGTCAGAGGAAAACAAATTGAATACTTCCTGTTTCACCACAACCTCTGCCTCCTTCACGATGGCTCCTCCGCCTAATTACACCCAGGTACTGGCACTTTTACCAGCCTCGACCACTGCATCTGCTACCCCTCCCTCTTTGTTGATTTCTCAGACTGGAGAGTTTACCCTTCGCTCTGTGGGAGCGACCATTTTCTCATCCTCATCTCTACCCTTCCCCCCTCAACACACCCTTTTCAGATTCCAGCATGCAGACTGGGGTCTCTATTCCACTCTTTGTAATATCTCCATCACCAATGACATCCTTCTCTCCAACAATCCAGTCTCTCTCTCTTCACTTCCAAAATCCTGGAAATCGCCAATTTCTCTATTCCCACTTCCACCTTCACCCCACAGAACTTCAAGCCCTGGTTCATCACTGACTGCAAACAAGCAATCTTGCTCAAGAACAAAGCCCTCTGTCTCTTTAAAACCCACCCCTCTCCCAAAACGTGGAACGCGTTCGCATTTTCAGAGCTAAGGCTAGCAAGACAATCAAAGTCAGCAAAAGATCTCCTGGGAAACCTATGTTTCATTCTTGGATCTCCAGATCGCCCCCTCCAAGGTCTGGAACATGATCCGTAACCTTCATAAGAAAAGCTTCAACAATATCCTCATCTCAACCATAACAAGACCCAAATCACTGAGCTCAAATACATCTCCGAATGCCTAGCATCCACTTTGCCAAAACCTTCTTAAATGAGAGTCTTTCCCACTACTTCCGTAGTGGGCAGAGAAAAACCTTCTCAACTTCCTGTCAAACAATCAGGAAAACTACAACCTTCAGTTCACCTACTCCGAGCTCTCCTCCTCCATCAAAAAATCTGGGTCCTCTTCCAAGGCCCGGACGGCATGCACTATAATCTCCTCAAAATCCTCTCCAGGAACTTCCCTTCACATCGTCCTCAACATTTATAATCACCTATGGTCCTCCAAATCTGTTTTCCATTACTTGGAGAGAAGCCATTATCACTCCAATCCCCAAGCCTAACAAAGACAGGTCCATTCCCACCAACTACTGGCCCATCGCTCTTACCTCCTGCCTCTGCAAGATTATGGAACGTATAGTCAACTACAGGCTCTGCTGGTACCTTGAGAAGAACGCTATCCTATCCCCTTCTCAAAATGGTTTCAGGAGAAACCGAAACTGCCTGGACCATGTCCTCAAACTTGACACCTATGTACGTGAAGCCTTCGTCTGAAATCACCACGCCCATCCCCATCTTCTTCGACCTCAAAAAGGCCTTCGACACCGATTGGCAGTACAGTATCCTCAAGAACCTACACTCCTCTGGCCTCAGAGGCCTTCTCCCCACCTTCAACCAGAACTTTCTTTATACCCGCCATTGCAAGGTATGCATTGGTAACACCTACTTCAAAAGTACACCCAAGGCAGTATCCTCTCCCCCACTCTCTTCATCCTAAAACTCAACAGTATCACCAAGGCCCTCCCCCCCCTCCCTTTCCTCCAACAGCAAATGCTCCCTCTTTTTCAACGATTTTGCTATCTTCTCATCCTCCCCATTCTTCAAAACTCTCCAAAATGACCTTTAACACTGCCTGGACAATTTAGCTCACTAGAGAGACTCCAACAGCTTCAATTTCTTAGAAGACAAAACTGTTCTCATCCACTTCAACAACAGCAACTCCTTTCTTCGCCCCAGCCTCTGACTTAAAGATTCCATTATCCCCAGTAAGGACAGTCCTCGCTTCCTTGGAATCACTCTCGATTCTAAACTCTCCTATCTCCCCACATAAAAACCAACCGTCACAAAATCTTCAATCTCTTCAGGGTCCTCTCCAGCACTGACTGGGGAGCAAATCGTCTCACCCTGCTCACAGTATATCGCTCCCTCCTCGGGTCCAAGCTAGACTACGGCAGTTTCATCTACACCTCCGCCCGCAAACTTTACTTGAGGCACCTCGAGGTTACTGAAAATACTACCCCAAGTTTCTGTCTTGGCGCCACCCACACCACCCCTATCACCAGTCTCTAAGTAGAGGCCAATAAACTCCCCTTTGACCTCAGGTGCAGCAAGACTGGCCTCTCCTTCACTCTTCGTATAATCACCGATCCGCGTAACCCTTGCTTCCATCCCATTCACTCTCCCTCCTTCACCAACCTTTTTAAACCTCAACAAATTCATCCCCCAACCTCTCGGGATCCGGATGCACTCTTACTTCACCAAAGCCAACATCAACATTTTCTCGATTGCCAGGCACCCTATCCCTCCCACACATGGGCTATCCCCCCCCTGCCATGCCTACCTAGGTTATCCCCCCAAGGTTTTCTTTGGCCTTTCCTCCTACATGAAAGCTCTCTACAACCCAGCCTTATTTCGCTCCAAATACTGCCAACTCAGTAGACATTTCCACGACTTCTCTTTTCTGTTCACTGATGGCTTCACACAAGAAGGCTCCTCTGCAGCAGCCGCCTGTCCTGGCCTCACCTGCTCCTCAAAGTTGCCCGATGGAGCCTCAATCTACTCTGCTAAAGCAAAGGCCATCCCCTTAGCCTTAAACTTTGTTGAACTATCCTTCCCCCCGCCACGTCATCTTCTCTGACTCCTAACCGTTCTCACTGGCATCCTCAATATGTTCTGGTCCAATTCACTCATTTAACAAATCCTCAACAAACTTCACGCTCTTTGCTCCTTAGGGAAAAAAATGATCTGTTTCTGGAACCCAGCCAAGCTGGCATCCCCGGCAAGGAGACAGCCGACAAAGCCGCCAACAATGCTGTAGGGAATCACATCTTTCTTTTCCTATCCCGCACTCAGACCTCCGTTTCTCCACTTCCAGCTACCTTAGTAAAACCTGGCAAGACTCCTGGAATCTCCAGACCAGTAACAAACTTCACACCATCAAACCCAGAGTCAGGACCAACATCCCCTGCAGTCGCAACCGCAGGGAGGATGTTGTTATCACCCGCATCTGCCTTGTCCACACATTTCTCACCCACTCTCACTCACCTACTTTCCAGCTCCCCTGTTCATCTCTGCCCTACATGCAACACCAATCTCTCCATCAAGCATATCCTCTTAACTTGTCCTTTATACCTGAAGTCCAGATCACACCTCTACACCTCCATCTCAATTTCCAATCTTTTCAAAACAATCTTACCTCCAACTTCATCATCTTTCTTCTTAAGAGCAATTTGATCTAAACCTCCCTTTCCTTTCCTTCTCTGCCTTACGTTCCTTTTATTACCTTAACTTCTTTCCCTTATCCACCTTCTCTCCCTCCTTCCGTCTCTCCACCTCTCTGTCCTAACTCAAACACCTTAGACCCTCCTCGCACATTTGACTCTGACTGTCACGGTGCTGTTAAACATCAACAAACCAAACCAAACTGATTGTGGGAAGTTTTTTGACACCTTTATTCAGAACTGTGGAAAATCTTAGAATTAATTCCAACTTTTTGAGGGTGGAAAGCATAGCAGACCAGGCCACCACCAATGGTTCCAAAAAGTTGTTCAGGTTTCCAGGATTCAAAAAAAAAAAAAGAAAAAGAAAGGGCAGAAAAGGTGTGAAAGACAAAACAAATAAAACAAGAAAGACAGAATTACAATTTTCTTTCCAACAAAAGAGAGAAAGCAAAAAAATATTTTCAGAAATCTTTAAAGCCCACTACATTAATATTTTCTACTGGAATTAAGCATTAGGTATTATTATTATGTATTTTGCAGAAACTTTTTTCTTGAAGACTTTTATCATCCCATTTTTTTATTTTTTTCCCCTGATTATACTGCTAGTCTGATGTCAGTCATTTCTACACAGATGAGATGAGTCTTTATCCGTTTAACATTTTTTTTTTTTTTTAAATTCAACATTTTGGAAGTTCATTGTGAAAAAAAGTACAAACTTTAAACACGAATGACAAATTGTGAGAAAATAAAGGCTGAAGCGTAAAGCTTGAACTTATCAACACAACCATATACTTGTTTTATGCCCACGAACTTAAGCTGACAGATCAGGAAAAACCAAACAATGTGGGCTAATATGACACATGAAGATTCGCGCCCTACATCAGTGATGCTTTGATTTTCCACATGTTGAAAAATTGAACATCTCAAGGCCACCGAAAATTCATACAGTGTACACTGTATGTACATGTTGAAAAATCGAACATCCCAAGCCCACCGAAAATTCATACAGTGTACACTGTACCTACGTAGGGACTTTATTTCGGGGAATGGTTTAAGCATGACATAGTGTGTACATTTTAGAAATAGTGAGTGATGGAGCCTATTTAACGAAGAACATTTTTTTTTGAAAAAGAACAATTTTTTTTTTTAAAGAATGTTCCTAATCGAGTGTGACACACTTGATCTGGGTATTTAAGGGTTAATAACACTCTGGGGTGTGTCCCCTGTAACCCTATACTGGGGCCTTACAACATACAACCCTCGCCATGGGCACACATGGTACACATGTACAAATTCTCAAAGCACACCAATTTCTACAATTTTAAGGTGAGACCATGGTACCGTTTATGTCAAAAATATAGGGCCCAGTACGGTTTCGGCTAGAGGGGTCACTTATCGCTACAGTCAACAGATATTTAAAGAAAAAAAAATCAAACTTATTGTGATTTAAAAAAAAAAAGTACTGCATCAAGTTATTTTCATTCAAATATAATTGCGACCAAATTATTAAAACACAATTCCATCCCAACAACAAAAAAAAAAGAAGAAATTTCTCACCAAATATTAGGCAAAATGGCGGCCACTTTGAAGGATTTTTACAGTAACTAAGGCCTCAATGTTTACCATATCATAACATTTGTAATTACTTTTGATGTCATTGCACTATATTATACCAACTGTAATCATTTTTGATGTTAATACACAGATAACACAGTCATTAATAACTGATTAGGAAGTCATACAATTTCTTTCAGTAATTTTAAAATCAGAGCTAAAATATTACAAAATGTTGGAATCTTGTATTCTATCATCATGTTCAACATACTTGATTGAGTGCTAGATATTTTTCTCCAACTAAAAAACAAAATAAATAGCAAAAAAAGTTAGGCTCTCCCACTGACTATAATGATAAGTGACACTTTTCAATGGAGAAACCGTACTGGGCACTATAAGAACAAGACAAAAAAAAACTGGTATCCAATTAGATTCTTGACTTACCTTTTGTCTAAACACGAGCTTGTACACATTCCTCACAAACATGGAACTGGCTGACAAGATGGACGAATCTGCGGATGACATAACAGCAGCCGACACAGCCCCCAGCCCGATGAAGGAGACAGCGCTTGGGCAAAGATATTGGATGACCAGGGGCAAGATCAGACGGACGTCTCTAGAAGGTTGCGTGGGATCTTCAATGGCAGTTTTATTCCAATCTAGAAGGGTCACAAAAAGCAGGATTTTTTTTTAAAAAGATAATGCCAAAACCCAATTATTGTGAATTTCCTTGATGCCAGAAAACATTTGTTTTTATTTTCTTTAAAGGCTGAAAAACTTTACCATTTTGATCCCCTTATAAAGCATGACTTTCTTGTTCCTCATTTCATTGGAATATTTCAACTAAGTCTCCTTAAATATAGGGTTATGAAAACATTGCATCAAAGCAATGTCAACATAGGGTTGACCAAATTTTGTCATAATCGATAATGTTGCGACATTGATTAAGATACACTCTGACAACACTTTGTAGCCCACGCTTAAAGGGGCACTACACCAAAAAATAAGGGCGCATATCTAGAGGGTCCACAAAAATCAAATGCTTATCCAGCATCCAACGTTACAGCAATTTTCTGATTAATATGGATATTCAAGTGACGTTTGACCTCCTGTTGTCTGTGGGCTACGGAGGCATAGAAGTATATCAATCTGTTGTGGATTATATCTGTGAAAATCGCAAAAACGAGCACCCTCACTTTTCGGTCTAGTGCTCCTTTAAACTACAGTGTCAAAAAATACATTTTTTGTTTTATTTAACAACTTTAGCATGTACAAACTTTGATAGCCATTTTGTTAACAAATTCATATTTTTGTTCCCTTTCATCTAATACAAAATTTACTTGAAAATATTATTTTGCAAGAACAAATATGAAAACAAAATTGTTTCACTAACTGAATATCCAGCTGTTTTTCCTTGAGATATCTTGAGGGAAAACAAATGCAAGCAGTAACATAACTAGCTCCGTCCAACTTCTTAAAGGAAAGGTATCGTCCCATAAATACATTCTAAAGTGAACATTAGTTGTTTTGCTCCTTGAAGTTTCAAACAGTCTGACCAGACCTGATATATATGCAGGTCGGGTCAGACTTTTCCTCTTTATTTTCTTTACTCTGGAAACCAACAGTAATTAGGACCATATTTTCCTTATCAATGGCTCCATTGTATTCGTTCTCATGTTGGTCCTGAGTTGTTGTGGAAGTTAGTGTTAAGTATCATATTAGCAATGGATGAAGTCCTTATTGTGTGGTTGAGCACAAATTCTAATTAAGATAAGTGGTCTTATCCTTTGCTACCTTAAGTTTGTGGTCATGATTTGGTGGAACAAATTTTGAAGAAAAAGGACAAGTTATGAACGCCACGCCATGCTAACGTCACTCCGGTGTTCAATTTTCCCTATTGATTGCGATCAATTTTGCGATGTTATCGATCACACACCCGCCGGACCGAACATATGGGCCTACATATGTTTTTAATAACATCTCAGATTTCTCGCAATCGATAAGGAAAGTTGAAAACCAGAAGTGACGTTACAAGCACGGCGGCGTTCACCTCTGAATTAATTTACGGGACGATACCTTTCCTTTAACATGGTCGTGCCTGCAGTACTTTCTATATCACACTAATGAATATCTTAATAGCAGTTGAACGTGCGCATATAATATGAATCCTTCTTTATGAGAAAACTAAAGACCGTTATACTATTCATAATCTTTGTTTTACCTCAGTGCTCTGAAAATTCATATACTGTCTATCAAGATTGAACAAAATGAACAAATCTGAATAGGCATTAGATCTTTTTCAACCGTCTAAAAGATCAATTTAGCATTGGCGGAAGTTTTTGCAAGTTATTATTTTTTTCCCTTCAAGTTTCTTTCAGATTTAGAGTAGCTGGCTTTCGTCACCTTTATAGAAAATCTGTATAAAATGGTGTCATCCTTACCTGTGCTAGCGCCCACAGCTCCGATCAAGATTGCCGGTACTGCCATAATGATGCACCCGGCCGCAGCCACAAAAGACAACATTTGTGCTCTCACCGCTGTCTTGGACGACAACACTCTCTGGAAATACACCTGCCATGGAATACCGCCAAACATCTAGGTACAAAGAATGAATGTGCATATACTAAATATTAAGAAAATATATCAATTTGTGATGTCATTGGTTAATTCATCTGTATTGCGATCACACAAAATTTTGGGGAATTTTTCGTAAAAATCCTGTTTATAATTTGTCTGAAAAGATTCAATTTGGGACAAGCTGCAGTGCAAGTATGCCCAGCAGAGCTCATAAATCAAATCAGCTGGTTTTGAAAAAGAGCACCTCCTTAGAAAAAATATGATCCAAATCTAACTGTGCCCCCCCCCCCCCCTCCTTCCTCCACCACACCTGCTCACAAAAAGGAAAACAAAAAATCAACTTTTAAGGAATATTTCAGTAGATTTTTATTTTCATATATATGATAGAGGACTATTAAAGAAACAATTTGGCGTAAAATTCATGTTGATATCTTTTACCGTTTAGTAGTTATTTCATTTCAAAGAATGTGTGAGGGTTTTAAAAAGTGACCACACTGTGTACAGTGTGATGTCATAAAGGCAAATCCATGACAATCTGTGTGTATTTCTTTCAAAATTAATTGCCTCTTCCTAAATTACAGGAAGCATATTTTGTTTATTAATTGAGATGGGGTATAACATAAACTTTATAAGAATGTGCTTTGCCCATCTGCTCATGAACCTTACACTCTTAAGTAAAAGAAAAACATTTGTTTTTGTTTTATCAGCCTTTATGACATCACATTGTACAATGCGAGGTCACTTTTTAACACACTCAACACACAACATAAAAAGCTTCCAGTGATTTAGAAAAAACAGCATGTACGTCAAAAGCTGTTTCCTGTGGTTTGCGAATTATGGCTAATCAAACTTTGAACACTGTTTGCAACGTATGCAGAAGTTAAGATATGTAAGAGAGAGGACAGCTCAAAATCTTACAACAGAATTCTTCAAATTTCTGACCTAAAATTTCCGTCACTGAAAATCACCACACTGTATTCTCTCTCCTACTAGAATTTGAGTGGTGGTATGATATAGATTCAAAACCTCTTGGTCACCTCTAACTGCTGCCATTCAGATAACATTGGATTTAAATATGATAAGGGAATTTATCAGTTTTCTACTTGCGATTTCACAAAATTTGAATTAAATTTGCATAATTTTTTGAATTAAATTTGCATAATTTATTTTTACTTTACACATCTGTATTTTAACCACCTTATATTTTGTACAGCGCCTCGAACACTTCTTTTTTCTGAATGTCGGTAATATATCTTTGTTTGTTTGTTTGTTTGATGAAGGCTTAACGACACAACAACAACTAAGGTCAAATTGTGCCTGAGAGGTCAGATCATTCTAGAGGTAGGAAGTAAAGGAAACAGGGGGAGAATGAGAGAAATTTAAGGACAAAAGGTCAGAAAGCTGTGATCGTGAGGGGAGGTGCATGGTTGAAACAAAACAAAGTAGAGAGGGGGTGGAAGAGGAGAATTAATAAAGTAATATATAATATTAATAATATATAAGCTTGAATAATTATTAAAAGTCAAAATGTTGTAAAATGACATTTTACATGCTCAGCAGGAGCATACAACAAATTCTGAAGAAGAAAATTAAAAAACCCATTTCTTCATGCATGCATATTTATAGCAAGGCATCATGCTTTGCCTCTGATTCAAGCTCAAATCTGTCATATTTGTAATTCCTACATTTAACTGCAGATTTTATATCATTGCACATGTCTCTTAGAAATATCTATCACCTTCTTCACTTGATCTATGCACTTTTTATGAGACTATTTGCCACTTCATGGTGCATTGCACTACTTTTAAGTAACATGAATATCTGTCCATAGATTTTTTTACTTATTCATTCATCAAGGATACACTATAAAGTTCTGCTTTTATTCAGATTACAAAATCATTTTGTTTTTCACTTCTTTTTACCAGGTACTCAAGACTGTACCAAAATATCTTGTGTCTGTCAGCATCGCAGCTCGTGTCCGTCATGGCAGATGGTGAGGTCGACTACCTCTCTCTCTCGGTGAAATTAATTGCAAAATGAAGTAGTGACCTCATTTTCAAATAGAAGGACACAAACCCAACCAAAGGCTAATTTACAAAAGAAGCCGTCAATTTGTTTTACAGTACACATTAGCAAAAAACTACTTGTTAAAGCTTAGCATGTATCATCTAATCATTAATGTTAAATGTCGGCTCACAGACGTCATTGCTATTAGAGGGTTATTTAATGTTCTCTTCACAGTGTGTTCTCTTTAACGTAATATGATTCTTTTGCGCTTTGATGCTAGATAATTCAGACTATTTCTGAAGTTTCTTTCGAGATATTCTGGCTTTGTTGGAGGCAACATTAGGTTCAAAGAAATGACTCTCAGTAATCATGATAAATTGTTCGGTAAGACCACCACACTTCATTCTCTTTTTGAAGATTCTTAAGGTCTATGGATATGAAACAGATTTCTAATTGACTGGGCAGACAGCTCAAAATCTTTATGCAATACTTGAAATTTCTTTCCTAAATCTTAGTCTCTGAAAATGATGGGATACATATATATATATATATATATATATATATATATATATATATATATATATATATATATATATATATATATATATATATATATATATATATATATATATATATATATATAATATATATATATATATATATATATATATATATATATATATATATATATATATATATATATATATATATATATACATATATATTTACCCTAGCGTATAGGATATTTATTATACTTACCTTCCATGCTATTAATATGCAGCGTTAGAATCAGGTCATGTGACCAGATTGCATATTAATAGCATGGAAGGTAAGGTATAAACTTGAAGTAAATATATATATATACATATATATAGATAGATGATATATATATATATATATATATAGATATATATATATAGAGATATATATAGATATATAATCTATATAGATATATAATCTATATAGATATATATATAGATCTATGTAGATCCATATATAGTATATATATATATATATATATATATATATAAGATTATTTTATATAGATAAGATTAATATATATATATATATATATATATATATATATATATATAGATTAATATATCTACATACATATATAAATTAATATATATATATATATATCTATAGATTAATATATAGATAGATTAGTTGGCAGAGAAAGAGGGAAGGGGGTGGGAGAGGAGGACTAAATACAGTTGTAGAGGGAGGCATGATGAAGGAAGGAGATAATTTCATTAGGGTTTTTTTGTTTTTTTCTGGAAGAGCTCAGCTATGGAGTTGTGAGGGGTGAGGGAAGCTCTGAAGAGGTTGTACAGGGGGCAGGCAGGGAGGACGTGGTGGACTGTGAGGGGGCAATGGAAATTGTTGCAGAGGGGTTGGGGAGCCAGGAGCGAGTGAGGTGGGTGTGACCTATTCTAAGGTGGGTAATGTGGACGTTGTCGATACAAGACAGATTGTGGATGGTGGGTTTTGGCGGAATGGTGGGGTGGATGTTGTGGAGTTTGTTATCAATTTGGTAGTCCTGTGAGGTTTGCTAGTGGTCATGAACAAGGGAAGCGATAAGCAGTTTGATGTCAGAAAGGGTTTTGGGAAACGGGGTGGGGAGGTTGAGGACAAGCTTAGTGGCTGAATCAGCTCTGTCATTGTTGGGGATGTCAATATGGCTGGGTATCCAGAAGAAAACAATACTTTTCCTGCAGAGAGGGGGAGGGGGCAAAAGGAGTTGGTGGGATGTGGGGGAGAAGTATGTAAAAGTTTCCAAATAAATGGAGTGAAAGGCTTACCAAAAGAAGTCCATAGTCCATCCACACACCAGCAAACTTTGGATCCCACTCACCCAGCCATCGGTCAGACGTAGTGCTAATGGGCGTCACGGCCTCATGTGTCATGGAGAACGGTATACAAAGCCACTAAAGAGAAGGAAATAAAAACTCGATTAAACATCATTTAGCATGGAAACAATACCCTTAATATCAAAACTCAAGAAAAATGCCAAAGGATAAGTTCAGTAAAATAAAATAAAAATGATGAAGATACTACTACTTGTTCCGTTAAGAAGATATTCAAGTTTATTTAGTTCTATCAAATTTTACTGTGTAGAAAACACTCAGGTGTGGAAAGTCTAGGGTATAAAATTAGCACCCTCATCCTGACTTTCTTAACAATTTGTAATGTGTTTTAAAAGAAAATAATATGATTTCAATTGTTTCTACATAAACGAGAACAATGGAATAAAATTTCATTCTTCCATCGCTTCCTTCACCATTTTGTTACTTTTGAAGTCCTCTTTGATATTAGATGTTCTTGTTTGACCACTGAAATAAATCTTTAAAAAATTCCCTCAAACAAACTTCCTATAGCTAGAAACAAAAGTAACCTTGATGTAACAACTCAAGGAATATAAATGTCATATGATTAATGATAACATGGTATTCAAAACAACCAAAGGAAATACCAACTGGATACATGCAATAAAACTGTTCCCAGCAGACCCCAAAAAACCCTGGAGATTCCTTGTACGAAAAAGTGACACTAAGAGCGAGCGTGTTCTCACTTGAGAACGAGCTTCCTATCAGACCCACTGCAGATGGTCAGATCCGCTGATTTTTTTACCAAGAGAACAAACGCTCATCGGATCTGATCGCAGTCACCTGATCTTGATCCTGGGCAGGGGTAGGATCATGATCCGGAGCAGGCGATCAAATTCACCAATAAGATTCTCAAAAAATGTGTGTGAATCTGCAACCTTGAATTAATTTAGTACATAATTTCTAGCTTGCTTGTGACTCCGATCTGATCCTGCAGTGAGTCTGAACACATGACACTGTTTTTCAACAATGATCTGTGCAGATGATCTGAATTAGAAACACGCCTATTTTACTATTCATGACTTCATTTTGACTGATGCAATAAGTCGTTCATTAAAACCTTATATGCCAATGCGAATATTAGTTCAGCGGTCAGGCAAATTCATGTAATATGAAAGAGGACTTCAAATGAAACAAAATGGTGAAGAAAGCATTCCATCAATCTTATTCCGTTAAGGAGGTATTTAGGTTCAAAGGTAATTTGTGTAGAAATGATTGAAATCAGAATTGCTTGACCACTGAACTAATTCTTTAATAAGATAAACTGGCCAATCCAAGCAGAATCGAAGGACAGATGATGAATATTCATAAGAACATAAAATGCAGTCTCTTGTTCAAATTATCAAAATAGCACCTTGAGTTTTTGTTCATCAGAGTACAAGTATTTTTCAATTCATGCAATATATGTTAGTAGAAAGCTTGAAAATCTTTCGGTAAATTCAGACATAGAAGGTGAAATCTTTTAGTGACATGTTGCTTGGGGGCCAGGGAAGAGGGAGGGGAGGGGTATGTCAAAGATACAAAATAAATGTGTCCAGAATCAGGTGCACTCCTTCAAAGTGATTTCCCAGAGGATTAAAATGATGGATATGCTTGAGAAAATGGAGGTTGACAAAAAGATGAACAAAACTGTCAATTTTGAAATTTAAATTGAATGGGTTCTTTTTGCCATTTACACGATTTCCAATAGATATTAAACTGCATCAGCTAACATTGCATCTAATTGTCATTATAAAACACTTAAGCAGAATTCATCAACTACACACCATTATTCTCGATTAAGTGCTAAATAATCAGGATAAACGGCACAATTTAAACAACAATATTAATGTCCGTAGCATTCTTCATTACAACATAACCTTACGTTTGATTCAAATTTTTGTGGCACTTTAGACCCTGCATTTTTAATTAGATTTTGAACTTGATTTTTTAATCTATTTTGCCACTTCATATGTATTGTGTACAGGGCCATAAATTCCGGGGGAGGGGGGCATTTCTTCCCCTAATACATTTCCGAAGATTTTTTTTTTAATTAGTACATTTTGGTGGAAATTTTCCTCATCCTGACAGGAGGCATGGAGCGCTGCTGACAGGAGGCATGGAGCGCTGCTGACAGGAGGCATGGAGGGCTGCTGACAGAAGGCATGGAGCGCTGCTGACAGAAGGCATAGAGCGCTTGTTATGGTTTGATAAGGCAACAAAAAAGTCTTTATTCAGTTTCAACATGTGGTTGTCATCCAGGACTGAATGTCACTAATGCACATGGTAAGCGTGGAGAGTGCTGACTGGTTAAAAGAGTTAACCAATTTTAATGGAATATTTAGCTGTTTTAATGGTTTAGATCATATTTTAAGCCCATGTTGCCCCTTAATGTCCGAAGTCCTTTAACACTATATCTGGCATTTAAACTAATAGAGATGAACATTACTGTGTGAAGAAATCATCTGATGTGCTAATGCCAACCCCCAACGATAAATCAGACACATCAATCAATTCTGACATGTAATTTCACCAATGTTGATTTAGAAAGCGGAATGCTTGAACAAATTGCTAATTCCAGCTCTTGTGGAATTTTGTAATGGGGAAAAAAAATATGAAAAAACTTTCTGTGAATTTTTTGGTTTAATCATTAACTAGTGCAATTATAACATAACACTTTACGGCCTTTAGAGATTTACCTACAAAATATTTCCCATTAAATTGAAACCCATCTGAGCCATTAGGCCGGTGCTTATCTCTGGTTTCCTTGGCGCAAGCATATGAGAGCCCATGACTCCCCCTGGATGGGATGCCAGTCCATCACAGGTTAACTCCCCAGCAGTGCTGACACTCATTTTACAGCTAAGTGGACTGGAACAAGCAGAGTGTCTTGCTCAGGACACAATAGTGCTCAAGGCAGGAATTGAACCTGGTACCTTCAAATACGGGCAAGAATCATTAATCGCTGCACCCGTTAAAACATAACAGAAAATTCTCCAAATTTTGTTCATCACATATTCAGTTATGTGGAACGCAAACCTTCACGTCTATGGTGATGCAGTCAATAATAAGTTATTAGAGAGATAAGCCGGAGATGAACCCGTGAGGGATTTGTAAACATAGAGCACAGCCTTATAAAATATTCTTTCCTTGACTGGTAGCCAGTATAATTGTTTTAGCAGTGGGGATGAATGGTCATCTTTGTTTGCGCGGAAAACAACTTTGGCTGCACAGTTTTGTAAACGTTGCAATCTAGCAATGTCAAAAGCCTTGGCACCCAGAAGCAGGACATATATGCAGAGCATGCACAAGTCATAGCCATAGAAGGGGGAACCTCCCCTCCCCACTCACAATATATGTTTGGGAAGACTTATAAACAAAATCTAGAAAAGGTTTAGGCAAGTGTCACTCACTCATTTATCTGGGCAATTATCATTCGTCTCCAACATAAAATTAGGAGACAATACCTATGAAAGTAGTTGGTTTATCAGGCCTAGCTTCCGGCATATTGAAACACTTTTCCAAAGTGAGCCACAAACTATTTCATCTCTTAGAACAAATTTCACATCAACAATTCATGTTAAATATTAAAAGTTTCTAAATTTCTTAAAACAGAAATAAATCACACGTTCATTTCCCTCAACCAAACTCAATCCATGCTCCTCACCTGTTCCAAAATATCAATTACCTTCTCAAAAAAAAGATCATTAAAATTAAATTTTCTTCATGGAAAAACCACAAAATATGATTGATTGGGGCAACTGTGAACATGTCGGATTGAGACGTGACATTAACACCTTTTGACACTTTGTTCGTTCAACCTTTCAAAGTTCATTTCATGCTTCACCAGTCCTCATCAGCAAGCACTTACAATACTTAGACGACGACCTTTCTCGAGGAAAATCAAAATGGAGTACGTCCTTCAAAAATGTATTCAAATAAAAACTCCAGGTGAAAAAATCCGACGAGAGATGCTGATTCACTGAAAGAGACTTGAAGGTGAACTTCAAGATGTACAACCAATGAATTTTGTGTAATTGATTCCACAGATTAATTCACCTTTATTTATAATTACAAGATTTATGGATTTTAAGCAGTATTTTAGTTTGGAGAAATTAATTACACACTGATATGATGAGATAGATTTTACTGATGTACCATGCGTTCCATAGTATCCTCTACCAGTAATGGAAAACAATTAAATACGATTTATTGTAAACATGATAATTTTGTACTTAAATAGAAACTCGAGTGGTAAAATGCTACCTATTACATGAAAGAAATTTTTCGTAAAGATTAGTTCACTAGTCAGCTACAATCGTCTGATAGAAGGCAAACAGAGAACTGTGAAAATATACTCTGATATAATTTATTCTGTTCCAGAGAAATAACATTTTTAAGTTGTCACATTGTTGTGAAAATGACTGGTGTTTTGGAAATTCTAGTGCAGAAGGGTGACTTAATATCCCCATCTAGTGCAGAAGGGTGACTTAATATCCCAACATTCTAGTGCAGAAGGGTGATTTAATATTCCCATCTAGTGCAGAAGGGTGACTTAATATCCCAAAAATCTAGTGCAGAAGGGTGACTTAATATCCCCATCTAGTGCAGAAGGGTGACTTAATATCCCTAAATTCTAGTGCAGAAGGGTGACTTAATATCCCTAAATTCTAGTGCAGAAGGGTGACTTAATATCCCTAAATTCTAGTGCAGAAGGGTGACTTAATATCCCCATCTAGTGCAGAAGGGTGACTTAATATCCCTAAATTCTAGTGCAGAAGGGTGACTTAATATCCCAAAATTCTAGTGCAGAAGGGTGACTTAATATCCCAAAATAATCTAGCAGAAGGGTGACTTAATATCCCAGAAGGGTGACTTAATAATATCCCAAAATTCTAGTGCAGAAGGGTGACTTAATATCCCAAAATTCTAGTGCAGAAGGGTGACTTAATATCTTAATCTAGCCCAAATTCTAGTGCAGAAGGGTGATTTAATATCCCAAAATAGTGCAGAAGGGGTGACTTAATATCCCAAAATTCTAGGTGATTTAATATCCCAAAATTCTAGTGCAGAAGGGTGATCCCAAAATTCTAGTGCAGAAGGGTGACTTAATATCCCAAAATTCTAGTGCAGAAGGGTGACTTAATATCCCAATCTTAATATCCCAAAATTCTAGTGCAGAAGGGTGACTTAATATCCCAAAATTCTAGTGCAGAAGGGTGACCCAAAATTAATATCCCAAAATTCTAGTGCAGAAGGGTGACTTAATATCCCAAAATTCTAGTGCAGAAGGGTGATTTAATATCCCAAAATTCTAGTGCAGAAGGGTGATTTAATATCCCAAAATTCTAGTGCAGAAGGGTGACTTAATATCCCAAAATTCTAGTGCAGAAGGGTGATTTAATATCCCAAAATTCTAGTGCAGAAGGGTGACTTAATATCCCAAAATTCTAGTGCAGAAGGGTGATTTAATATCCCAAAATTCTAGTGCAGAAGGGTGATTTAATATCCCAAAATTCTAGTGCAGAAGGGCAGAAGGGTGATTTAATATCCCAAAATTCTAGTGCAGAAGGGTGATTTAATATCCCAAAATTCTAGAGCAGAAGGGTGACTTAATATCCCAAAATCCCAAGGGTGATTTAATATCCCAAAATGCAGAAGGGTGACTTAATATCTTAATCTAGCGCAGAAGGGTGACTTAATATCCCAAAATTCTAGTGCAGAAGGGTGACTTAATATCCCAAAATTCTAGTGCAGATGGGTGACTTAATATCCCAATCTAGTGCAGAAGGGTGACTTAATATCCCAAAATTCTAGTGCAGAAGGGTGACTTAATATCCCAAAATTCTAGTGCAGAAGGGTGACTTAATATCCCAAAATTCTAGTGCAGATGGGTGACTTAATATCCCAAAATTCTAGTGCAGAAGGGTGACCTAATATCCCAAAATTCTAGTGCAGAAGGGTGACTTAATATCCCAAAATTCTAGTGTCAGCATCAGAAACCTATGCAGTGGTGTTGGTGTGTGGGTGGGTATGGGTGTGTGTGCTGGTCTGATGCTTTGCTTGTAAAACATTATATCTCATTTGTGCACTTTTGAATAATGATTATTTATCAAATGATGACATACATCTAATAGACACTGCAATTACTGTAGCAAAATATGAAATGTCAATAGTTTGACGAATTCCACCTGAAAATTCCCCTCCAACACCACCCATTCATTCCTCCCTAATAACATCCTTCCTACCTCCCCAATGCCAACCATCCATCCCTCCCTCCACAATGCCATCCATCCCTCACCAAAGCTATCCATCTCTCCCTCCCCTGATGCCATCCACCCTTTTCTCCTTCCCCAAAGCATCCACCCATCCATCACCTATGCCATCCATCTCTCCCTCCCTCCCTGATGATATCCATCCCTATCCCCAATGCCACCAATCCCCACCTCCCAGATCCATCCCTCCTTCTCCAATGCCATTTATCTGTCCCTACTGATATCATCATCCCTTCCTGATGCCATCCATCCCTCCCTCCTCTCTCTGATGCCATGCCATCCATCCTTCCTTCCCTTCCTCCCTAATGCCATCCATCCCTCCATCCCTCCCTGATGCCATCCATCCCTCCCTTCCTGATGCCATCCATACCTCCCTTCCTGATGCCATCCATCCCTCCTCCCCTCCCATCCCTCCCTGATTTCATCCATCCCTCCCTCCCTCTCTGATGTCATCCATCCCTCCCTCCCTCCCTGATGTTGTCCATCCCTCCCTCACTCCCTGATGTCATCCATCCCTCCCTCCCTCCCTCCCTTCCTGATGTCATCCATCCCTCCCCCCCTGATGCCATCCCCTCCCCAATGATGTCCATATCCATCCCATCCTCCCCTCCCCCCCTTCCCATCCATCCCTCCCCTTTGATGCCATCCATCCCTCCTCCCTCACTCTCTCCCTGATACCATCCATCCCTCCCTCCCTGATGTCATCTGTCCCTCCCCAATGTCATCCATCAATCCATCCCTCCCTCCTGATGGCATCTAATGCCATCCATCCTTCCCTCTCTGATACCATTCATTCCACCTCCCCAATGCCATCTATCTCTCCCCTTCCCACTACCATCCATCCATCCCTCCCTGATACCATCTATCTTTCCCCTGCTGTTGCCATCCATCCCTCCACCTCACTATTGCCATCCATCCCTCCCTCCCTGATGCCATCCGTCCCTCCCCAATGTCATCCATCCCTCCCTCCTGATGGCATTAGATGCCATCCATCCCTCCCTCCCTGATACCATTCATTCCCACTCCCCAATGCCATCTCTCTCCGCTCTACCATCCATTCCTGATACCATCTATCCTTCCCCTGCTGTTGCCATCCATCCCTTCACCTCGCTATTGCCATCCATCCCTCCACCTCGCTATTACCATCCATCCATCCCTTCCTCCCTGACGCCATCCATTCCTCCCCAATGACATCCATCCCTCCCCCATGACATCCATCCCTCCCCCAATGACATCCATCCCTCCTCCCTAATGCCATCCATTCCTCTCCTCCACTAAGTTCTCCATCCATCCTCCCCATTGCCATCCATCCTCCCAATTGCCATCCATCTTCCCCATTGCCATCCATCCCTCCCTACCCGATGCCATTCATTCATCATCCTCCCCCTTTGATGCCATCTATCTCTCCCTCCCTGATGCCATCTATTCCAGATTAAATAAGTGGCCACTTGTAGTACATTGGTAGAAGTTATTTGTGTACTTGGAAGAATAAAAACAGTAATCGATGGTCTACTGTCCCTTTTCAAATGTAAATACTATGTTTGTTTGTGCTCATACATAAATAAAAGTCAGTTCATATAACAACTCTATGCAAATTAGCAGTCAGCTACAATAATTAAGGCCAAGTCTAATAATTTCCACTAAAAAATCTTTAAAACAATATTTCAGATTATTTTTTTAAGTTTTAGTTCATTTCAAGCCAAATCATTTGTTAATTTGATTACCATCTATGACACTGCAAATTTGAATTCAGACATTATGCCCATTCTATATGTTTATTCCACTTTTAAGAAATTGTACATTTTCAAATGACGACAAGCTTTTTTACAGACCTTGCTCCCCCCAAAACTTTAACCAATGCGGACTGTGTCCGACGCGTCTGCATCCGCCAACACCCAAGGTGAGTAGAATAGCTTCTACTATTCTTTGAATAGACAAGCCAAAAAATTTCTTAAAATATATAGACCAAGTTTTAAGAAACTGAGGATGATGACGCCAACCTCACATAGTAGACTTACTACACCAGTCACTTTCTGCACATATAAGACGGAACTTTAAACTTCAATAAGTCCTTAGTTGAATAAGATATTGAAGTAGTTTTTCTCCAATTTTGTTTCTTTGAAAGCACTTTTTCATATAAGATAAACTTGCTTGACAACTGAACTAACCCTTTAATACAATTCAGACTTTTGATACACATGGGGATGTGATGTCACTGATATCAAACATTTCTATAAAAATCTGAAAAAATCTAATTGTTATTATTTTCTAATTGAATTATCATCTTTCATATAAAATAAGCATGTTTGACAAGTGGGCGGAGAATTGTGTATTTTCTACAAAAAGAATGTCCTTCAGATTCTTATTTTTAAGACATTCCTATATTATTGCTCAAAGTTAGAATTTTTCCATGAATTTTCATATATATGATACAGTACAAAACAATACAATTTATTACAGTGCTCTAAGCCAACTGGCCTTTGTCACAAACATAAACGATAAATTAAATGGTACATGATTGAAGTTCTTACAACAAACAATCATCAAAGAGAAAGAAACAAACGTCTTGCTTCCATTGCGTGTAAAATAAAGTGTGATAACTGCAAAAATAAGTATTTAGAACTAGCTGCTAATAAAGTATTACAATTTGTTCTAGTTGCGGGTTGAAAGAAATATTTTGGGATAAAATTACAGCGAATTTCAGAAAGGGATGGACAAATTAGGGAAAATGATATTCATCTCCAACTTCTTTTAAATTGCAAACCTGACAGAACCTCCGTTCATAGGTTATATTACAGAAACGGCCTTCGTTGACTTCAATTTTAAGGCAAGCACATCTGATTTTGGAGACCAACTTTTTAAGCTTAAAAACATTATTGAATAATAGGTATGGCTCTGCATAACTTTCTGTTTTAAATTGTGCAAAACAACGCAAAGAGCTTCTAGATTTAATATCACTCAACCAGTTCTGTCTATCTATATCAAAAACTCCCTTCTTAAAAATTTCATAGAAATGCGTAGTAATCCCTTCTCCCTGCCCTTCCCAAACATTACCAAACCCAGTTTCAAACAAAATATTTTTAACACACAGTCCCTATTATGGCACTCCTTTGTTTCCCAATACTCTTTGTTTCCCAATACTCTTTGTTTCCCAATACTCTTTGTTCTACATAACAATGAGTCTGATACCTGTCTTTATCAAGAATAAGAAATCTTAACCAATATGTTATTTGCTTTAGTATTGTTAGACTTTCAAAGGAAAAGCTACCCAGCTCTCCTAGATTTAGGATAATTATGGCATTTGGTGGTAAACCTAAAACATATTTATAAACGAATTGTAAACTCTTATTGTACTTTCATAAAAGGTGATACCCCATTCTTTGAAAGCACTCTTTCATATAAGATAAACTTGCTTGACAATTGAACTAACCCTTTAATACAATTCAGACTTTTGATAAACATGGGGATGTTATGTCACTGAAATCAAACATTTCTATGAAAATCTGAAAAATTCTAATTGTTATTATTTTCTAATTGTATTATTATCTTTCATACAAAATAAGCATGTTTGACAAGTGGGCGGAGGATTATGTATTTTCTACAAAAAAAATGTCCTTCAGATTCTTATTTTTAAGACATTCCTATATTATTGCTCAAAGTTGGAATTTTTCCATGAATTTTCATATATATGATAAAGGACTATGAAAAAACAAATCGGTGTTAAAAATCATGATGATATCTTTTTCCGTTTTAGGAGTTATTGCATTTCAAAGATTGTGCGAGTGTGTTGAAATGTGACCTCACAGTGTAGAAATTAATTCCAATTCCTGCCAAATTGGCCGCTTGCTCCGTGGACCGTGCTGCAACTCAGCTCTGATTAAACCTCATTTTTTCTCGTTTATTTTGTAACACTTTTGTTTTGTTTTATTTTTTTACACTTTATTTGACTCATCAGGTAATATTTACATGTGTATTTAGTGAGCACAACAACTGAAGCTGCTGTGATGTTATTGTTACACTGTTTATGCAAACTTTTCAGCAAAATTAAAGCAAGAAATTTCCCCATTCATAAGTGATTACTGCTAATTTCTGCTTCTTGCATTACAAGGATTTATCTAATCCTGTTTAAAATTGGTAAAAGTCATTGATTGGAATTTTTGAGCTGTGTTTGTGTGTTGTTTGAATGGTATTGAAATTAAATGGCGAGCTGAACAAAATCTATTAATCACAAGTAGTTTTTGTAAACGTTTATTTCATGTTTGATCGTTTAGCAATTAATCGCTAAACGTTCACAACACTAAGGTCATTGCTTCAAAATGTGGACCTTTTAGCAACATTTCTGGACCTTTTTTTTTGATGGGGAGGGAGGGGGAGGGGGGGGGGGCAAGACAAGGCCGAAAAATTTGAATCCCCTGAACGGAAGTCTCTCCACATCCGTGCTTGCTTTTTGTCTTACGTACCAAACACAAAAGGCATGTCTGACCACTGAATTAACTTACCAAGCCAAAAAATATACATATCAGTTGAACTACATCGGTATAAGCAACAGAGTAAAGTCCTCCAAAAAATGTGTAGGCCACAGCAATGCAGGCAGATATGATGACAGACAGTGAAACGTTGATGTCTAGAATAACACTTATAGTTGCACCTATAGGAGAGATGGAAAAACGGTTTCGTGAGATGGAAGGGCGATTAAGGTTGGCGGTTGGAAATTTTAAGATTCAAGATACTTTGTAAGAAATCAGTGCAGTAGTTTGCGAACTTTCAAATCAGTGCCTGATGTACCTTAAAGTTATTACATAGTGGGTGACTTGGAACTAATACTTGATGGAAACCTTGTATTATTAACTGTTGGGTACCACAATGGGGTACCTTATATTATTACATGATAGGTACCATAAATAATTAGGCCTACCTCATGAGTACCTTAAATCATTAACTGATGAGTACCTTATATCAAAGAAATTCCCAAAATCATTATCCACCTGTTACCTTAATGGTACCTCAAATCTCGACCAGACAATTGCCTATAATCATTTTGTATATGGTGGGTGACCTATGGGTAACCAAAACCATTTTCCAATTGGTATCTAAACAATTACTGACAGGAATTGGTGATGTTGCGAGAAGGGAGGGGAGGGGACAACATCACTGATTACAAGTGCACAAATTAATATTACTACACCAGTACATAAAATCTAATTTGAGACAATAATTAATTAATAATCAACCAAAGTCGATTTACTCACCTAATGCTGAAAGAATGGCCGCTGACCAAAACAGCTCCCCCATTAGAGCTGGTAGAAATAGAAGCCCTCCCATTCTTGAGCCGTACTTCACTTGGAACGGGTCCAGCATAGTTACATACCCCTGCTCTCTCATCACTTTGGCAAATAAAACTCCACCTATCGGGAAGAAAAGATCAATCAATACATGCAATACCTATTTTAGAATTAGATTGATTGATTAGATTGATTGATAAAACTTATCATTATGACAATTTAGAGTGTCAGACAGGTTAATCTAGAAATGTGTGATATCAGAGAAGGTAAAATAAAAGGAATAAAGGCAGGTTGGTGAAAAGAAGTAGGTATTGGTGAAGGAGTAAACAGTCGTAAAGACTGTACAATATTCAAAATTAGAACCAAACTTATTCTTTTATCAAAAAAAAGTGAATAAAGGTCATTTCGACTATGAAATTATTCCAGAAAATTTAAAGAAATTTGTGAGCATTATTGATTCAATCTCATTTTATGATATTGACCATTTCAGATAATTGTCAACAAATCTGTGTAATATCAAGAAAAGTAACAACAGGCCTCCCAGTGACTCTTTTTTAAAATAAAGGTTTTTTTAAAGGTTGGAAAAGTTGAAATAAATGTTGTAAAGGTTTTGGATTTAAATAAAAAGGTTTCTAAAGGTTAACTCATGGAATAAATTTTCATACAATGAGCATATTCTGGGGCAAAAGGCAGTTGGTGGCGCCAAAAGTCCATTACTTACGTGAAGTTGGAAATTTTATTTTGGTCCTGCTACTTTTTAAATGTGTGTTAAGAACAGATATGCTATTAAATGGATGTGTATACTTACCAATGAAGCTAAAGCCTTGGCACTCGAATCATTTACCTTACTTAACTTTGAAAATAAAGGTTTTAAAGGTTATTTTGAAAGAAATAAAGGTTCAATTTGTCAATGAAGGTTTTTAAAGGTTTTAAAGGTTTTTAAAGGTTTACCAGGAGCCCTGTTTAAACAACAAAAAACCACACAAAAAAACAAACACAAAAAGATAAAAACAAAAATAAAAATAAAATATTATTTAAAAAATTATTATGATTATGATTATTATGATTATTTTTATAAGAAAAACAAAATAATTATTATTTTTATTAAAAATAAAAATAATATCAAAATAAATTTATAAAAAAATAATAATCATATTATTAATAATTAATCATTTTAATTAAAAAATAAAAATAAAAATAAAAATAAAAATAAAAAAAAAAAAAATAAAAATTTAATTTTTATTTCATTAATTAATAATAAAATAATAATAATCATAATATAATAATAATAATCATCATCATATAATCATAATAATAATAATATTAATAATAATAATAATAATGTGCAGGGGGAGGTGGGAAAGATGTGGATCTACTCATCATCAAATGTTATTTAAACACAAATCTAATATCAGGGCTGTAATTCCCGGGGAGGGGTGGGGACATGCTTCCCCCACACTTTTTAGCAGAATTTAATTTTTTTAGTACATTTGGGAGAAAATTTGCCTCTTGTCTCCCATTTTTTAGAAAAAGGCCATGTTTCCCCACCCCCCCCCCATCTCCCACTTTCAAGATAAGAATTACAGCCCTGCTCAATATAAACAAGTGATGGGAGTGATAGTCAGATATTTATTATTTCTGACACATATCGTGATCACAAAAGTGAAGAAGGGATGAAGGGGTGACAAAGGTCGTAACTTTTGAAACTGTTAAATTATGAAGTAATTTGAGCTCCAAATAGAACATTTTATTGGATTACAGCACGCTCGGTAATAAACCACGAGTAGTTTTTGACTAATGAGCTTTCTACAAAGAGGCACAAATTCATCCAGCTCAAAGGAGCTTTTTTTTTATCCGTCTAGATTCTCAAGAACATTGGTACACACTGTTTGTGCATAAAGATACTGAAAACCTACTAGTACAAACTTTCTTTTTGTGAATACTATCAATTATTTTTTCAACAATGCCAGTATCAAAAATTAGACCTATGTGATTTAAAGGGTTAGTTTAGGGGTAAAGTAAGTATGTGCTGTATGAAAGAGGACTTCAAAAGAAACAAAATGGTGAATAATCCATTCTAAAATCTTATTCTGTTAAGGAGATATCTAAGTTTGAAGTTTGGTATCATTTGTATAGAAATGACTGAAATCAGACTAGTTGTGATGTCATAGCCTCAGATTCCTAGTCTTTTGTGTTCTATTTCTATCATACTTTGTCGTGCAATTTTGTGGCTTAAAAATCATGGAATATGTCAAAAATTAGTAAAACTGAATCTAGGAAGGGCATTCAAATCATACCATGTGTAGAAAGTTAAAGGAAAAATAAATCTGAGAGTGAAAAATTCAAATAAACTTTCTTTAAAATATCTTAACATTTGTTAGGAATGTGAGGATGGAAGATACTAACTTACCATAGTAGACTTACTACACCAGTCATTTCTACACAGATAAGACATAGCTTTTAAACTTCGATATCTCCTAAACGGAATAAGAATTTTGAATGCTTTCTTCACCACTTTGTTTCTTTTGATGTCTTCATTCAAATAAGATTGACATGTTTGACCACTGAACTAATCCATTCACAAGAAAGGTAAATACTGTCATGGTTCACATGCCCATGCAAATTGACACCCATATCATATGACCCTGCCTATTATAAGTAGAATGGTAAATACCGTCATGGTTCGCATGTCCATGCAAATTGACACCCATATCATTTGACCCTGCCAATCATAAAAATGGCATCTCACACTAAGTCCCACATGGTATCCCATGTCCCACCACATGGCATCTCATCCCATGTCCCACATGGCATCCCACCCCATGTCCACATAACATCCCATCCCATGTCCCACATGGCATTCCATTATATCTCCTACATGGCATTCCACCATATGTCCCACATGGCATTTCATCATGTCCCACGTGGCATTTCACCATGTCCCACATGGCATCAAATCATATGACCCACATGGCATTCCACCCTATGTCCCACATAAATCCCATCCCATGTCCCACATAAACCTCCTGTGTTATGCTATGAGAAACACTTGAGGATCTCTGAGAAAGTTTGGGAAAATACAACATCTTACAGTTATCTTCGAAGGAAATATTAAATGCTTTGTAGACTTTTTAAGGAAACTAGTCTTTAACCAGTCTTCAGAGTCTCTGAAAAACTTTAACATTTAGTAAGGAAATTCCAGCCTTCCATGAGGATATCTAAGGAAACTTTACCCTGTTCTGAGGAACTCTAAAAAAACTTTAACATTTTCTGAAGAATTTTCAAAAAACTTCAACCTTTCTCAGGAACTCTCAGGCAAAACTACGGACGAACGGATGAAATTGCTATTACATACTGTAGGTTCGCATTATGCTTCGCATGCTCACCAAAAATCCCCTTGGCTTAGCAACAGAAGCGCCCTCAAATTTCGACTGAGAGCACCTTTAACATTTTTTGCAAATTGCAATTGTTATTAGTCAGTCCAGAAGAGGTCCTAAAACAAGAAACCAACATGGACATTGCCATTTTGTAATATTTTCTAATGCCTCATGCAGTATTATAAATTTCAAATTTTATATACCTCTATGAAAAATTTCTTTGCCTGGCGAAACTCAGTGATAAACCTTCATTGCTTTCATGGTTAAATAAAATCCACTCACTTTTGATATGTAAATATGAGGAAAAATCAGGGGAAAAAGCTAGGGATTTTGGCATAAAAGTCATTTTAAAATTTAAATATTTGTAACAACATAACTTTATTGTTGAAATTGCAGATTCTAAGAAATAAAATTACACATCACACAATCTATATGACATCTTATATGACAACATCGCAAAATATAAACAAAATGGCTGCTGGCCGTCTATTATCTCAGGTATTTAAGGTTCTCAAAAATAGGACCTCTCCCGCAGTGTTAGTTAATGTATTTACTTACCTAGTGCGAGGCTTATAGCGTATCCCCATGGTGCCTGCGTCCAGAGTAGACCGTACCCAGATGTAAACACGTACTCTGCCGTGCCGTTTATGTAGCCTCCTCCAACCCAGGTTGCTATGGAAACAAAGGAAAGTTTGATAAATAAATATCAAGATAAATAGTCGTGTAGAAACGACTGAAATCAGACTAATTGTGACATTACAGCCTCAGATTTCTCAAAGTCTTTATGTATTCTAAGATATTTTGTCCTGCAATTTTATGGCTTAAAAACCATTGGAATTGTCAGTAAAGTCGTAAAACAGAATATTGTATGGGTAATAATTATTTACAACCTAAAGAAAATTTGAAGAAAAATAATTTGAATGGTTAAACAGTTCAATATTCTTTAAAATACTGTAATAATTGTTAAGAATGTGGGCGCCAATCTTCCATAGTAGATTTACTACATCAGTCATTTCTACATAAGACAGAGCTTCAAACTTCCTTACAGGATTAGTTCAGTGGTGAAGCAAGTTTATCTTATATGAAAGAGGACTTCAAAGGAAACAAAATGGTGAAGAAAGCATTTTAAAATCTTATTCCATTAAGGAGATATTCAAGTGTAAAGTTTGGTATCATTTGTGTAGAAACAATTGAAATCAGACTAGTTGTGATGTCACAGCCTCAAATTCCTCAAAGTCTTTATGTATTGTATCATATTTTGTCCCGCAATTTTGTGGCTTAAAAACCGTGGAATAAGTCTAAAAAGTGGTAAAACTGAAGGGTATTAATAATATAGCACCTGAAGGAAATTGGAGGAAATTAATTCAAATAGTAAACTTTTTAAATAAACTTTCTTCAAAATACATATCTAACAATTGTTACGAATGTGAGGATGAAGATGCCAACTTTTCATAGTAGACTTACTACACCAGTCACTTCTACACAGATAAGACAAAGGCTTAAAACTTGAATATCACCTTAACGGAATAAGATTTTTTTGACATATCTCATGATTTTTAGGCCACAAAATTGCAGGACAAAATATGATAGAATACATAAAGACTTTGAGGAATCTGAGGCTATGACATCACAACTAGTCTGATTTCAGTCATTTTAACACAAATGATACCAAACTTTTAATTCAAATATCTCCTTAACAAAATAAGATTTTAAATGCTTTCTTTACACCATTTTGTATATTTTGAAATCTGCTTTCATACAAAATAAACATGCTTGACCCCTGAACTAATCCTTTAAAGTCCTTTTTCGTACAAGATAACCTTGCTTGACCAATGAACTTCTCTTTTAAGTGGCCGCAGCACAACAATAGACCTGTAATTGTTTTGGTTTTTTTATATATATTTTTTATCTTCGAACATTTTGAAAACAAACGACTTCTAACTGCTCTTAACCTTTAAAATGCCTCTTAACAACTCCCTGGTATGACATCAGACACAGATAGCTGTAGTGAAGGGCTGATTTAATTAACAAACTGCCAAGGATAAAATGCTTAACACTTTTTGATAATTTCTCATCTAGGATGAACGAAGCTTCCAAACAAGAATAAGCAATTATCGGAGATGTGTGAAATCTAATTATATTCACACACGAGAATTATGGTGGGTGGTAAACTTAACAATTAATTTTTAAATAAACATGATGTATGTGCACATCATATTATTCACTGTAGCTTTGAATTGCTTTTTACTTGTAGCGTTGTTGCGTGACCAAACCATTCAATTTAATAGAGTTGCTAAAGGCACTCGGTAAATATCTATCAATCACAGATAAAACCAAAAGCTTTTGTGGTTCCGATGCCTCCCCTTTTTTCTCTTTTCAGAGCGGTGTAATGTGATTCCATAGCAGTATGTATGAATGTATATATGACTATTCAGACACATTATGGTGGTCTAGATCAAATGTTTTTATCTGAAATATTATTACAGGGTTGGCAGGTGTAATAGGTTTGTGTGGGAAATTTACAACTTTGATGTGGCCTAATGGTTGCTGGCCAGACTTATTCCTGCCAATGTTTACATTTAGATATCAAATTTTGCAATTTGTCTTTATATTTGTGGGGAGAAGGCAGTGTTGCCCTAAGGCAGGCAAGAAGGTTTTGGTCTTTAAAAATGTGTTGAATTTATGTGAATGGAGCTCGGCATCCGTATATGTCTGGCTGCTAGTAAAGGGAGATTGTGACTTCCTGGAGACAGTGGAGAGTGAGAACATTTCAGGAATGTTAATGCCCAATGACCAGAGAGTTATAGTGTGATGTTGGGAGATCAATTTTAAACCCCAAATACTGAATATTTCAAGAGTTTGCTGTGCATTTAGAACTGATTTTGTTTAGGAACCGAACCATGATTTGATTCTATATTGGGGTCAATTTAGCCTAAAATATAGAATATTCCTGAAGCTTTCGGGCCTTCACCTCTGGATCCCATTGGTGCTTTGCCCCTAAACCCAGAAGCCATTAAGTGGCCCCTGGACATGCCGTTATGCTTACATTACATATTCAGATTGTCAATCATGCTTCAATATGTTTTAGCCCTCCATCTTTAAAAACCTTCCGGCGCCGGTCAACCAAATTATGTCCCTCTTTTTCGCATAGTGACGAATGTCATTTGCTTAATGACGCCGCATAGTGATGAATGTAGGTAAAGTTGAAGGTTTGATCAAATAGATAATGATTAACGTATTAAATAGTTGTATACATCTTTAGAAAGAGAATACGCCAATCTTTTGACAACTGTAAAGATATTTTAGATTAAATCCTATTTTCTGCGGCTGCTTTGACATGCGTCACTATGCAGAAATAAAAATTCAGTTTTTCCCACCGATTCTTCTTTTCACAAAAATTTTGACATTTATTTGACTGAAGAAAGTTTGAGGAAAAATAATTTAAATTGTTTAAAAACATTAAATAAACTTTTTTTTAAATACATAAAGACTTTAAAGAATCTGAGGCTGTGACATCACAACTAGTCTGATTTCAGTCGTTTCTACAGAAATGATACCAAACTTTAAACATAAACATCTTCTTAATGGAATAAGATTTTGTAATGCTTTCTTCACCATTTCATTTCTTTTGAAGTCCTCTTTCATACAAGATGGACGTTTTGAAGTCCTCGTTTATACAAGTTTGTTTGTTTGTTTGATGAGGTCTTAACGGCACCACGACAACGAAGGTCAAATTGTGCCTGAGAGGTCAGATCATTTTAGAGGTAGTAAGGAAAGAGACCAGGGGAAGAATGAGAGAAATTCAAGAACAAAAGCCAGAAAGCTGTGATCGAGAGAGGAGGTGCATGGGTAAAACTAAAAACAAAGTAGAGAGGGGGTGGAAGAGGAGAGTTAAATATGGTTGTAGCTCATACAAGATGGACATGCTTGACCCCGGAACTCATCCTTTAGGTAAATTCAAAAGCTGTAAGCTGTAAAATGGTCATGTTTATATCTGATCTTTATGACATGTTCTGATACTATCATGGTTTCTTATAGATTTTGAAGCAATTTAGCTCATGTAACTTTGACATGCCCGTAGACCATTGAATCCATATTCCTTGTTTGTTGATGTAAATTTTGGCATGACTTTGTTTATATATAAACTACATCATCACTCTTTACATCAACAACAAAATGCCCATGAATGAAGTAACAAGTCAATGTAAACTAGCAATAAAAGAAAACTTCATCCCAAAACGTTGGCACCACTCTCTTGTCTCATTTTGGGCAAGGAAATTCAATTGCAAAAACTCAAAATCCTTCAAAATGATTTATCCTCCCGTAGAACTGTGCTAAATCTGTCACAGAAAATGAGGGGGACGTCTATTCCTGTAAAATTTAATAAGTGCGGTTAAGATGCCAAACTATTGGTCAGAATTGTTGCATCCCTTCAAAGTATTATGGTATGCAACAAGAATCCAAGTGTTTACATCAGAAAATACCACAGGTTTAGTGATACAAATTGGCATAGAAATTGAGTGCATTAATGTATACAAATTCAAAAGCTGTAAAAATTGGTTATTTTGAACTGATTTTGATGAAATGTTCTGCTACTATAATGATTTATGATCAATCATAGAGCTCATGTTGCCTGAACATGCCCATACACCTTTATATAAATACTCCTTTGTTGTTGTAAAATTGAGCATGATTCACTGTATATGACTTAATATCAAGTACTTCATGACTGTTCAATTCCAGAGGGGTGGGGTGGGGTGGGGTGGGGTAGGGGGGTGTCTTGATATCAAGTACTTCATCACTATTCAATTTTGGTGTGGAGTGTCTTGATATCAAGTACTTCATCACCGTTCAATTCCTGTGGGGTGGGGGGTGGGGTGTCTTGATATCAAGTACTTCATCACTGTTCAATTCCTGAGGGGAGGGGGTTTGTGGGATATCTTGATAACAAGTACTTCATCACTGTTCAATTCCTGATGGGAGGGGGCGTGGGGTGTCTTGATATCAAGTACTTCACCACTGTTCAATTCCTCAGGGGAGGGGGCGTCTTGATATCAAGTACTTCATCACTGTTCAATTCCTGAGGGAGGGGGCGTGGGGTGTCTTGATATCAAGTACTTCATCACTGTTTAATTCCGGGAGGGGGGTGTTTTGATATCAAGTACTTCATCACTGTCTAATTCCGGGGGTGTCTTGATATCAAGTACTTCATCACTGTTCAATTCTTAGGGAGGGGGGGGGGGAGAAAAGGGGATGTCTTGATATCAAGTACTTCATCACTGTTCAATTCCAGAGGGGGGGGGGATGTCTTAATATCAAGTACTTCATCACTGTTCAATTCCGGGGGGGGGGTGTCTTGATATCAAGTACTTCATCACTGTTTAATTCTTGGGGGTGAGGGGAGCAGGGGAAATTGTTCTCTCACTTTCTAATAGAATTTTAATAACAATTTTAATAAAGTTTTCGAAAAATATTGTCCCCATCTCTGTGGAGCAAAATTGTAGCCCCATGTCCCCCCACTCCTCCCCCTCTCGCTTTATGAAGGAGAATTACAGCCCTGTCACTCTCTACATAAAAAGTGGCTACAATTAAATTAACAGAAGTCACCATACATCAAAATACACCTATAAAAGAGGCATTCATACCAAAATTTTGGCACCACTCCGAAGTCACGACAAAAAAAGGAAAGAAAAAAAAAGAACTTCCTTTACTTGCTGGTGAAATATTATATTTGGACGTCTGTTTCATTTGAATTAGGAAATTCAATTGCAAAATGTAAACTCTTGATCCCAAAATAGCTCCCTTAAAATTGATTTATCCACTAATACAACTATACCAGAGATCGAGTCACATAGTAGTTTCTTCATCAAACTGCTGGGTTTTTTTTTTTCTTCTTTTTTTCTCCCCATTACATTTCCCTCCCAGCCAAGTTTGTCCAATAAAATCATCTCGTGTAGCATACTCCATTAGGATAATGGAATTAAAACACTAGCGCAAGATCACATGGGCGAAAGAAACCCGTTTCTCCCTATGATATCTCATGGGAAGCAGTTGAAGTAGATTGGATAGGAAGTTGATTAACATTTCCGCTCCGTGAAGTTTTTACTGCCGCGTATATCTAAAATGACTTACTGCGGGGCTGAGTTCCAAAATCATACTATATCATAAACAATGGGCAACTGAGGAAGATTTTATTTCCATCTCAAGTTTTGCTCCACCGGAAGTGTTTTATTTTATAGATTGGCGGAGATCTATCATATTTGTGATGAATGATATGACGCAGTCTAACCCTCTCAAATAAACGTCATAGAAGGCAGTTTCGAAGCAGGCCAATTAGAAAGTTTTTTTTTTTTTTTCGGGGAGAATTACCCTAATTGCATCATGAGATAAAAAGAAAAAGATATCGTCGTCGTAAAAAAAATTGGCACACCACGCAATTCACTTTCATAGCCCGTTTGCAATAACAATTTCGTCATTTAACTGGTCGTTTCTGATGTTCTGTAAATCAGAAACTGGGAGGAAATTTGCAAAAAGTCGATAGATACTTACCTGCACCTTCAAAGTTGAGTAGGTTTGCTTGAACTTTGAGCTAGCTATGTATGTATGTATGTATGTATGTATGTATGTATGTATGTATGTGTGTGTGTGTGTGTGTATGTATGTATGTATGTGTGTGTGTATGTATGTATGTATGTATGTATGTGTGTATATATATATATATATATATATATATATATATATATATATATATATATATATATATATATATATATATATATATATATATATATATATATATATATACATATATATATATATATATATATATATATATATATATATATATATATATATATATATATATATATATATATATATATATGTGCGTGTGTCATGATTTGGGAACAATTCAGTTTTTTTCTTAATTCTTATTCACATACAGCTGCCCAACTGAAAATTGTTATTAGTTTATAGCAAAATATTAAATGAGAATGGTAAATATCGTCATGGTTCACATGTCCATGCAAATTATTGACACCCATTTCATATGACCCTGCCAATTATAAAAATGGCATCTCACACTAAGTCCCACATGGCATCCCATGTTCCACATGGCATCCCATCCTATGAACCATATGACATCTTATGTCATCCTTGTCATACATGGCATTCAACCATATCTCCTACATGGCATTCAACCATATGTCCCACATGGCATTCAACCATATGTCCTACATGGCATTCCACCATGTCGCACATGGCATTCTACCATATGTCACACATAGCATTCCACCATGTCACACATGGCATTCCACCATATGTCACACATGGCATTCAACCATATTTCCTACATGGCATTCAACCATATCTCCTACATGGCATTCAACCATATCTCCTACATGGCATTTCACCATATGTCACACATGGCATTCCACCATATGTAACACATGGCATTCCACCATATGTCACACATGGCATTCCACCATATGTCACACATGGCATTCAACCATATCTCCTACATGGCATTCAACCATATCTCCTACATGGCATTCAACCATATCTCCTACATGGCATTTCACCATATGTCACACGTGGCATTCCACCATATGTCACACATGGCATTCCACCATATGTCACACATGGCATTCCACCATATGTCACACATGGCATTCCATCATGTCACACATGGCATTCAACCATATCTCCTACATGGCATTCAACCATCTCTCCTACATGGCATTCTACCATATGTCACACATGGCATTCCACCATATGTCACACATGGCATTTCACAATGTCCCACACATGGCATCCCATCCTATGACCCACATGGTATCCACCTTATGTCCCACATGGATCCCATCCTATGTCCCAAATGGCATTCCACCATATCTCCCATATGGCATTCCACCATATCTCCCATATGGCATTCCACCATACAGCATGTCCCACATGGTATCCCATCCTATGACCCACATGGCATCCCACCTTATGTCCCACATGGATCCCACATGTATCAAACAGTATCAAATGTTAAATTTCTTACAGATAATGCAATATTTTTCTATTTTACTTTTTGTGCAATTTTACTTCAGTTTGCTATTTTACTTTCTTGATCTTAATGATTTTTGCTACTTTTATTTATTTTCTGCTATAGATATCATTCTTAGTGCATTTTAAATCATCGTAGCTAACAATGCCATTCCCTGTCAATATTCCTTTCATAACTCAAATTTTCTCTTGGAAAGTCTGTAAGACATACAGAGGCAACCTGATCTCCAGACTACCGAATCATAAACCAGCCCTAATATATTTTAAGAAATAAATGATCTCCTATCTTAAGATTCCTTCAAGATGCTGCAGTAATTTAACGGAGGGATGCCTGGATGCTTGCCATTTGATACTTGTCTTTCTGAAACTGATCCATGGGAAATTGAGATGTTTGAGGAAGGTCACAAATGTGGCAAAATTATTGCAGGAATGAAAAGCGAAAATGGCAGCTTTTAACTGACAATATAACATTAGGATGGAGACTTGCATTTTCCATATACAGTTACTAACAGTATATTCAAATGTTATAGATAGAACATACTGTATATACTGAGATTAAAGGAATATTCCCATGTTTTTTCATAACCTTTTATAAGATTGAGAAAAAATTTATAAACAATTTAGTATAAAAATCATGTTGATATGTTACTCCTAATTTTGTATTTTCAAAATGATTAAGAATAATTTGTATTTTCAAAATGATTAGAATAATTTTTTTTCAAAATGATTAAGAATAATTTGTATTTTCAAAATGATTAGGAATAAATTTTTTCTTCAAAAATGATTAAGAATAGTGTAAAATCAAATTTACAATGTTTTTCAATCCTTTTTTGTAACCTAAATGTTTGAATTATGAATTATTGGTGAGTAATTTTTAAAATACATAAAGATTAGTACAGGAAGTGCTGTGATGACATCATAATGATGACTTAGACTCGGTACAAAAGTCTTTAAAGAGAATCTTTATATAGCTTCTTCTTAGAATGGGATATCAACATGTTTTTTTCACAAATCTGTTTCTTATATCAGATGCATCAAAATGAAATTCCATGGGAATATTCCTTTAAGAGTAAAGATGGAACTCCATGGGAATATTCCTTTAAGAAGAGTGATGTCTTCCATTTCTTAGTACTTGTTATGCACTTGTATAATCGTGTGACTCACCCCTACACCCCCGCACAAGGTGAGTCATTGCACCAAGATGGGTGGACAAAACATGTCCATTGACGCATCCATCAGTCGCATAAATGACTTGACATTTTTTTGTGAAATGACTTACCCCAAATCACTACTCACCTCTGCACAAAGTCAATGCATCTGAAGTAAATTAATCCACCCCAGAGTCACTCTGGTGACTGACAATTTGGTACAACGATGCACATGTGAGTCACTATTTCATATGTCTATGACTCACCTTTGACTGACATTGTCGGGGTAGGGTAGAAGGGACGAGTCATACAACTGACAAGTGCATTAATGCATTGTATTGCATGATGGATAAGTCTGGCTATAAATTTTCAGTCCATTGCATCCAATCTCACCAAAGTGTTTATAACTCATTAATGAAAACATCCCTCTAAAAGTCCAAATGAGGCCTCAGCTCTAATACACATCACTTGGCCCTGCAGTAACCAAATCCACAATACCTGGCTCTTCACAATAAGTTCCATTGTGTGCATATAGATGATTGGTAGTGTAATGACTGATGCGTAAAATCACTGACCTATCTATCTGTAGTGGATTTCTTAATTGATTCTAGCAAAGTCTAAAAGTCATACCTGCCGAAATGGAGGTCCTTGCGGGTGAAAAGACTGAAAATTTGTACCAATGATTGGGCGTAATGGAAAATCTAATTTCTGTCACTAATTAAAAAAATATTACATATTGATTTTTTTTTGATGTTTTTTTTTATTGATTTTTTCCTCAGGTGGTATATCAGCTACTGTATTATTTTAGTACTCTCCTGAAATCCAAAGCATGCAGTTGCTAAAAGTTTGATCAAAATACACCAAAACCTGGAACGCAAGATTGTGAAGTCACTTATCTGATTTCCTGCATTTCTACGCCAAGCAGATAGAAAGTTTTAACTTGATTGTACTTTTATATCTTCATTATCTAAATGTTGTAACTTGAATACTTCCTCCTAAAACAAAGCAAACATTCCCAGAAAATTACTGTTACTTCTCGAAACCATTATTGCATCATAAAATCATAAACAAACTTGACCATCACTTAAAGAGACTCATTGAACTTAATTAACATCACATTAAAAGTTTCACTTCTACTTAAAACCTCTTCAAGAAACTCAAACATCCTGCAACACGCCATGAAAGCCTAATGAAAAACCTTTGAAACCGGCCTCACGTGTAAAATTCCCATCGGTCCACGCCATTAACTCTACGCCTGTGTCAATATTGATCTTATCACTCTTGTGGCTCTTAAAAAAAAAACGGATTCTAAATAAACTAATTGACATTTTACTGGGAATTTTTTCTTTGTCGAATCGTCGTTGGCGATCTTAGATCTCGGTGTTATGTCATTTACTTGAGATGATCCCGATTACCTACAAGATATCATTCGCTTGTCAAAACTGATATGGTAATTCGCGGTAATGTTTGTAATACATGTTGCTCGGCACTTGGTACACAATGGCTGCCAGTAATGTGTGTTAATATGTATAATCTGTAAGGTTAGTAATGTGTGTTAATATGTATAATCTGTCAGGTTAGTTAAAATATTTTGAGAGAGAAACAAAAGATACAAAATTTACCCAAAAAATCACATTTTTATTTAAACATTGCAGCAGTAATGGCCAGTACCTTGTGTCAACACTATTAAGGTGGTAATTGTTCTCTGGGACTAGACTGACATAAAGGTTAACTTATCTGTGTACATCTCTGTTATTCCTTTTTTACAATGATAAAAAATCCAAATCATTTTATAAATACAAAAGACATTTTGTTGAAATTGTCTCTATGACATCATAGATGTTGTCAATCAGTTACTTTCGTCCAAATTCAAAAATAGTTTAAATTAAAAAAATTAACTTCTAAATGGAATACGATCTTAAACATAGTTTTTTCCCACTTTTGTTCTAAACTTTTTCTCTATCATATATGAAAAAAAATGAAAATCCATGGGAATATTCCTTTAATTCTAAAGCTATGAGTGATCTTCTAAACTGAAATTTTCACCAGATGGACAATCAAATACTTCAAAGTCTCTTTCCATGAAACAGCTTGTAAATGACTAATCCTGATGGTCACAATTCAATTACTTACAACCACTGTCTCTGAAGATGATAAGTGCACCGTAAAATTTCCTTTCGAAGAAATACCATCTCTTCAAATATAATCTTATCAAAATTGATCTATTTCCCCAATGATTAATTTTTCATGAAAATTAATTTCTTGACAGAACTGACTTTTTTTTTATAGATTTAAAAAAAACATTTTTTACAGAATAATATGTATTTTTTTTTTTCTTTTACAGAATAACATGTTTTTTTTTTTTTACAGAATAACTTTTTTTCCTTCTTTTTTTACAAATTTTTGTATACAAAATTTGAAAGTAAGCATCTTCAGGAAAAACCATATGTCCCTTTTACCTGGAAGGTATCATAGAATATACAAATAGAAAATATATCGGAGAGATATATTTCCGAAAAGTTATTTGATTCAAATCCCTGCTTTTTCTATCTCTTTTCTAAATCAGTTGGGAGATCATAACATCTCATGGGAAATAATTATGTTATGAAAGTTGACAACTGGCACTTTAAAGATGATGGTCATAGATAGATATTATAAGCATATTTCATGGTATGAAATGCATCAAACTTGAAAATCAACCAACAATGAAAATATCCATCGGAACCACTAAACATTTTAGTTTTCTACAGTTGAGGTCAATTTCACTGATATCGTAGGGAACTTACAGAAAATGTGCAATTGGAATTAGAAGGGAAATTAAATTTTTGTATGAATTGTGATAATAAGATTTTGTCAATTTTTACATTGCATGGGGAGGAGGGGAGGAGGGGGTAGTGGATTTTAACTTTCTCCAAATAGTTCTTTTCATGATTACAATACCCGCCATGCTAAATTACTTTCCATTCCCATTTCTCTCTAACAAGTAGTCAACATTATGTTAAATATTCTGCTATTACAAATTGGAATTCCCTACCCACTTCATTTAACTCTATTGGAAACTTATAGTCATTCAAACGTAAAAATGCCATTGCCATTTTTGTAATAGAATCTTATAAGTTTTTTTTTTTTTTTTGATGCTCTGTATCATCAGGCAATGTTTATGCATGGAGCTGTTAACCCTTACTCTACTACGCGGCGTGCCCTGTCTTTTGCCCCGCCCCCCAGGCGCATTTGCCAAAGGGCTGGTAGAGTAAGGGTTAATCAACCCACGACAAGTGTGCCAACTCAAAAATATATGCAGCATGGTCCCGGTGGCTGGCCCACCAAAGCGGAAACAGCCCGAATTTGCTGCTCAAAAGACAGAGAGAGGACCCTTCAATAATTAGCCTGTGCTTAACCCTTACTCTACCACGCAAAAATATTATCAATATTTTGGGTGCCCCGCCTCCCACGCGCATTTAAAAAAAAAGTGCTGGTAGAGTAAGGGTTAACTGACAGTTATTATAGCTCCATGGTCTATGTAATATTTTCTTTTCTATTCCTTTTTTTTTTTTTTTAACAATTTCTTTTTCACACTTGTCATATGTTTCTGTGTATTTTGTAAAGGGGTTACCTCTCTTACAAGTTCTTTTTACTTTTCGAGAATCCCCCAACCACATAAAGCCATATCTGTATATATTTGTATTCTGTAAATAGTAGAAAATGGTTGAAATAAAGTTGTACAAACAAACAAGTACAAACCATGCTATGAACATTATCTCAGGCGACCTCAGGCCTCTCAAATTCTTGAGGTCAGACATCCGGGGAATGTTGTGGTGCACGGAGACATCATTATGCTTTTTGACGATCTCAAACTTCAGTCAAAGGGGAAAACAAACAGTTAGTTATCATTGCAGTCAATGGAAGAAAAAATAATTTTTTTGTCTTTTTTTAACAAATACTGGACAGAATTTATTTTTCTTCACAAATGTTGTGTATTACATAATAGTTTCCAATATATATGAGTACAATTAATTTTCGCTGACTGGCTGAGGTGACACAAGTATTCATAAAAAAAAATATCCCATTGACTGTAATGATAAAGTTTCCCCTCCAACTTAGCAAAACCGAACTGAGCTATACACAGTAACGTGGTCTCCGACCTCGAGAATGACTCCCAATTTTTTTCAATTTAATTTTGGCCATGAACGACAAATAAAAAACTGTTAGCCACAAGCACCAAGATATGCACATAGGACTGCTAAGAGATGCACATAGGACTGCTATCAAAATTAATTACAATGAGCACTGGAAAATACTCTTTTTTTTTCTCCTGCAAATAACCATATTTAAATTTTCACTTTCACATCACTTTGGTCAATACTCTTACCTTAAACAGGCTTAATCTGATCATGGAGATACTATGTCCCAAATAAGATCTCCATAATCTGATCTGATTAAACCAGCCAAAAGAAAGATTGTAATATGGAAGGTAGTCTTCATAGACGGAGATACGGATATAAAACAATAGCGTTTGACACTGTAACTTGTACAGGAAGATAGATGCATTTGACATTTATGAAACAAACACAGTGTTTACAAAGATGAAGAGAAATAAAAGAACAAAATAGCCTGCCCTTGCTTAGTCATTCTCGAACGCTGATTGGCTACTGATTTCCATTCGATTTGCAAAGCGTTTAAAAATAACCGGTTTTTAAACCGGATATTGTCCATATATAAAAGCTGTTCTATCATTGGTTTTTAGTGACACAGAATTAGATAATTACAAATCAGAGAGCTTGACAAGTTAAAAATCTACTTAACCCTAACTCTACCACACAGTAATAGTATCATATTTTTAAACCAACTTTTCTAAAAAATAGAATCGGGACTTTACCACAGCATATAGGAGTAATCTTGGTATCTTTTTAAAGTACTCAGACATTTCTTTCACAAAAAGAAACTTTTTTATAGGAGTCATATTACAAAATGTTGGAGAAAAGTCCATCGAAAAAAGGTAAAACTCAAAAATTGCTAAAAAATTTACAAAAAAATGTTGTTTTTTTTCTTTCAAATCTTACAATAATTACAAGATCATATTTTTGCCCAAAATCAAACATGCAAGTTCTAAGACCATGACAGTATTTGGTTTCGGGTCTAATTTCTATAATCCCTACCTGCAATCTTTTGTTATGGAGAAATTTCTGCCATTTTTTTCTATCAAAAAAATTGTGTACCCAAACCGTACATCGCACATGTTTCGTTGAACCGCCGTTCGAAAGCGCTAGCACGCGAGCGCTCCGGGTTCAAGTCTCACGGTGACCACTGCGTAATTAATTTTCTGCTGCAGCTTTCAGGGGTCTAATTTTGACTTTAACATTTTTTCATCTTTCCTTTCTTTCTAAAAATTATAGATGAGTATCGTTGGAAATGAAAATTCATAAAGAATCTAAATATGTAAAACAAATCTGTTTTCTATATTGACATGAAGTTATACTTCTGCAAAGATTGACCATTTGTTGACCAAATTAATCAGAAAATTGCTTACTTTGCATATTTTTGTCCAATATTCCATAAATTGGCTTTCATTACTCAAAAGATGAATGAATATCTTAGCCTATATTCAAACCAAACTTGTAACGAAAGAAAATGAAAGAAAAGTCAAAAATGCATATGAAAAAACGTTACGAAAATTGGGCTCTCTTTTTTCAAAGCCCTGGTAGAATAAGGGTTGATGAATATTTAAAGTTTTTCACTGGCTATGTGATAAAAGTCATTGAGGTGCTATAGGTCTGAGATATTTCAGTTGAAAATTTACAGGTAAGAAAAAGAGTGAAAAATCTTCCTTATGCTCAATACAAGCTCAACACGGAGATACACAGTAAAGAAGAACATTTATTAAGCTTTAATTTCATATACGACTTGATTCTTGAAATGGATGACAAGATATTAGAAAAAGTATGATAGTTTTTCTAATATCTTCTCATCCGTTTTAGAGCCCAGATTTCATATCACTTTAAGTATTAGATCAGTGGTTAAGCATGTTTATCTTATATGAAAGAGGACTTCAAAAGAAACAAAGTGGTGAAGATTCAAAAATCTTATTCCGTTAGAGATATTTAAGTTTAATGTTTAGTATAATTTTTGTAGAAACGGCTAAAATCAGACTAGTTGTGATATCATAGCCTCAGATTCCTCAAAGTCTTTATGTATTCTATCATATTTTGTCCTGCAATTTTGTGGCTTAAAAACCATGGGATATGTTATGGGATATGTCAAAAAGTAGTAAAACTGAATCTAAAAAGGGTATTTATAATATACCACCTGAGAAAGTTTGAGGGAAATTAATTTGAATAGTGAAACAATGAAATAAACTTTCTATAAAATACATAAAGACTTTAAGGAATCTGAGGCTGTGACATCACAACTAGTCTGATTTCAGTCATAATACCAAACCTTAAACTTGAATATCTCCTTAACGGAATAGGATTTTGCAATGCTTTCTTCACCATTTTGTTTCCATTGAAGTCTTCTTTTATATAAGATGGACATGCTTGACCACTGAACTAATCCTTTAAGTAAATTAGCATAATGTCTTAATCACATTGATTTGACCAGAACATACCAAACCATCGGTCACTGACCTAATGTTAATGTTATCATAACAGTTGTATCGCACGGGGTAAAAATAACAAAATTACACGAATGTTTAGGCCTAGCCTGGATCTGTTTTAATTAGTTCATAATTTTCCTCATGGGAAATATATTGTGTGTGACTGTGAAAGTAGGCTAAATCATGATTCAACTTATAAATTTATTGTTGAAATTGCCTGTAGGCTTTTCCACTGCTGTGACACTGCATGTGCTATTGTAATAAGTCAAATATTCACTGTACATGCGTATTTACTATGGGACATTTGTTTTGTGTACACTGGGCTGTTAAAATTAGCGATGCTAGCTACGGATAAAAATATTTTCTTATATCATCTACTTACTGACACTGCTCCAAATCTTACTCATGTGGTGCTAAAATTGTGCACAAAAACGGATTCTTGTGTCGATTCTTTGAAAAATCTTAGTGATATTTTGCACCGTAAATGAACCATTTGCAATGCAACATTATATGTAGAGGCCTAGCTTTTTCCGTATGCAGTATATGAAGCCCTGTAAGCTCCATGAGGCCGGCCAATCAAAACATCATAGATCACTAACAGGAATATTTTTTTTTTTTTTAAGTCAACTAATTAAAACAAAAGAAAATAGTAAATGTCTGTCATGATAAAAAAGGTCATGTTTGAAACGGAGCTTTATAGGAGACATAAAGCCTGACATAATCCTTATTTCATATAATAGAATTAAAAATGACAAATCTTCTGACCAAGTTTTATACCTCCTGAAGTAATCTAACACATTTATTATAATTATTACAAACTTTAATGCTACTACTAAATAGTACCACCGGAGCCGCCATTTTGGTTTTCTAATGCTTAAAGGTTTCACTTTTCAAATGCTTAAAGGTTTCACTTTTCTAATGCTTAAAGGTTTCACGAATACCTATTGCTGTGATTGGGGTTAATGTGATTAGAAAGATAACACAGGGTAGCTTTATGTAGGGATTTATAAACAAATACAAGAAGCTTATACGAAATTCAACTGGAAGCCAGTGAAGGGAACTAAGACCGACTTTTGAGGAGCATTGTAGCAATTAACAACTAATTTGGCAGCATTATTCTGGATATGTTGGAGCCTTTTAATGAGATGATTAGGAATATTGTGAAATAAACTGTCACAATAATCTAAATGGCTATGGATGAATGCATGAAGTAACGTGTATGCATGGCTGTCTGGGACATATGTTTCCTGATTTTCATTTAATTATATAAGTAGTAATTCCAGTCTTGTAAATTTTCTTGATATCTTTTTCCATTTTCATATCTTCAAAAATAATTCCTAAATTCCAACTTGAAAAGTCTGAAGAATAGAAATATTGGAATGGGCACAAAAGTCCATGTCTTGAAGGCATATGTATGGTCTACTCTTCTCTATGGCTGTGAATGCTGGACAATTACCAGTGACATCAAGAAAAGAATAGATGCTACAAAAAAGTGGTTCATTAGGAGAATGTTGAAAATATTTTGGACAGAAAGGAAAACAAATGATAATGTCCTGATAGCTTCAGGCATGGACAGGTTCCTACTCAATGCCATCAGAAGAAGACAGATGGAATTTTTCGGGCATGTTTATCGGGAGGGTGGGTTGGCACAGCTTGCAGTATGTGGGAAAATTGAGGGCAAAAGAAGCAGAGGAAGGCAGCAAGTTAAATATGTCCAAAGCCTCAAACAACTGGGCAACCAACAACAGCCTTAGTAACAATAAGTTAATGAGCTTAGCTCTAAAGAAGCAGAGGAAGGCAGCTAGTCAAATATGTCCAAAGCTTAAACAACTGGGCAACCAACAACAGCCTTAGTAACAATAAGTTTATGAGCTTAGCTCTGAACAAAAGTGACTGGAGGGCCATGATCACCAATGTCTGTTCCAGACTTAGCAACTGAGAGAGAGAAAGAGAGTGTGGGTTAGGCCCCCCCCCTCCAGATATTTCACATTTTGCTGTCAAGGCAAGTACCAGAGATTTGTGCAAGAATGCCTATCCTGAATTTACTGCTGCATGTAGTGAAGAAGTTAACTGGGGTCTTATTTTGAATTTCAAATATGTTGGGTATAGCTAAGAATGAGCTAGAGACAATGCAAGCATGCTATATAGTGTAACTTTTCAAAACCTTTGTCAAACTTGTCAACAAAAGTCACTTTTATAAGTAAAATTGAAGAATTTGCATACTTTACACTGTCAGGCAGTAGGAGCTATGAAAGAGCTAAAAGAAGCTTTGCTTGAAATGCAAGCAAAATCCTCCAACAAAGTTAAAACTCTCATTGAGATGGTGTCTAAGCAAAAGCAGGAGTTAGATACAAAAGGAAGTCATATCTCTGAGAGAAAAGAAATTTGTTCTTTGAGAATGGCTCTCCAAAGCAAAAAAGTGAATTAAAAGAGGCCAACACTATATTTGTTCAAACAAAGCAACTTTACAAAACACGAAACTGTGCCAAAAAAATTAAGATCTCACAAAAAAAAAGTTGCAGAATATTTAATGGAAATTGATTTACACAGAAAATGACAAAAATCAATTAGCTTAAAACTTTTGAAGATCTAGCACCTCGACAAGCACAGATGGCAGGGTTATCTTGATAACCAGAAAATATGACCACACTAAGCACGAAGGAGGGGGGGAGGGACACTTGCATATGTGAGGTATATATTTAATATATATATATATATATATATATATTTATATATATATATATATATATATATATATATATATATATATATATATATATATATATATATATATATATATATATATATATATATATATATATATATATATATATATATATATATATATATATATATATATATATATATATATATATATACATATATATATATATATATATATATATATATATATATATATATATATATATATATATATATATATATATATATATATATATATATATATATATATATATATATATATATATATATATATATATATATATATATATATATATATATATATATATATATATATATATATATATATATATATATAGAGAGAGAGAGGGAGATATGCTTGCCCAAGCAGGTGCCTTTTTTGCACCATTTTCGTAATGCAGGTATCTTTTTTTACTATAAAAAAAAAAAAAAAAATTTACTACAAAAATGTATATATATATTTTTTTTGTAATATAAATATTTTCTCTTTTTTCATCATTTCGTAGTGCAGGTCCCAAAAAAATGAGGTTTTACTGTGTTAATTTTGTATTGCTGGTCCATTTTTACAATATTTTCCGTTGAATACTCATACTGCAGGTATTAAAATTGACTTTCTTTCATACTGCAGGTATCAAAATTGTATAATTTGTATATTTTCAAACTGCAGATACCAAAACATATGTCATACTGCAGGTACATGTATGTTTTTCTGTTGGTGGGCTGCACATCCCTACCACTTTTAGTATGAAGTGCCCCCTTCTTTGCCCCTATGTTTTTCTGTTGGTGGGCTGCACACCCCTACCAATTTTTCAGTATGCAGTGCCCCCCACCCCACACTAAGAATCCATCTGCTCTTCTTCCTCTCACCCTATCAGACATACCAAGCAAGGATGCTGGAGCCAATTGCTTGCAAAGGCAGGCCAAACAATTAAGTAAGGGTAGCATTTCCATTAGCTAAAGTTAATATTAATCAAGTTGGTTTTCATGCTTAACTGTTGCTTCTCATTGTCTTTTCATCATAGCTGTTTTAACCCTGTGCCTTAATGCCACTTTCACGTGTGTCTTTCCTGTTTTGTTGTTAAAAAGTACTGATCTGCTAATGTCAAACCTAGATTGTCCTACTTGCATAATTTAGATGAGGAAATTATTGAAGAACACAAAAACGAAAATCTTGAATTCTAATTCCTCTGGTTGCCATCATAATTTTTACAAAACCTTTAAAACAGCAGCTGAATTTAAAGCTTTCTGGCTTGAGCTATTTTTTCTTGTTTTCATTTCCATTTTGACATTTTCCTTTCCATTCATTCTTTTTTTTTTCTTTTTTTCTTTTTTTCAGGACATCAGCTTTGCTTAAAAGTAGCATCTCAAATTCAGTGTTTGTTGGCTGTACGTGGATCAATTTTTTTAACAAATGATGACGCTCACTGTTTCATGCTGCAACATATTATAATTATGCACACTATCTTCACCTTGCATAAGGACAGGAAACATTTTCTTAATTTTGCTTAATTTCAATTCTTTGTTCCTTGTTTCTGTCAGATTCTTCACATTGTACCATTGTGTTTCGACCAATATACACACGAATTTAAATCTATTCACTCTGCATTATAGAGACGATAACTAGCCTTTAAATGAAAAATAAAGGGCCTCAAAAGAATAATAGCTTTCAGAGTGATGTTTGGAAAATTGCAGGCAATCTTTAGGCATTTTTTTTTTTTTATAAGGCACGGTTTTTAACCAGTGAGGAGGTCGATCAATTAAGTGATTTGTGTTGGGATTTTGGAGCTTGGTTTTCTGCTATATTTCCAGATGAGCCTCGGCGCAATTTCCTCAAAAAATGCATATGCCTATTTGCCATACCAAAGTGTGCAAAAAGGTGCAAAACTCTTGGCCTTCTGTCGGAACATGGTTTGGATAGCATTCATGCTTCAATGAATTCTACGAAAAAGGTGTATGAGTCGGTAAGGGAAGGATGTATGTGTCGGTAAGGGAAGGGTGTATGTGTTGGTAAGGGAAGGGTGTATGTGTTGGTAAGGGAAGGGTGTATGTGTCATTAAGGAAAGGGTGTATGTGTCGGTAGGGGAAGGGTGTATGTGTCAGTAAGGGAAGAGTGTATGTGTCAGTAAGTGAAGGATGAATGTGTTGGTAAGGGAAGGGTGTATGTGTCGGTGAGTGAAGGGTGTATGTGTCGGTAAGGGAAGGATGCATGTGTCGGTAAGGGAAGGGTGCATGTGTCGGTAAGGGAAGGGTGTATGTGTCGGTAAGAGAAGGGTGTATGTGTCGGTAAGGGAAGGGTGTATGTGTCGGTAAGGGAAGGGTGTATGTGTCGGTAAGGGAAGGGTGTATGTGTCGGTAAAGGAAGGGTGCATGTGTCGGTAAGGGAAGGGTGTATGTGTCGGTGAGTGAAGGGTGTATGTGTCGGTAAGGGAAGGGTGTATGTGTCGGTAAGGGAAGGGTGTATGTGTCGGTAAGGGAAGGGTGTATGTGTCAGTAAGGGAAGGGTGTATGTGTCAGTAAGGGAAGGGTGTATGTGTCAGTAAGGGAAGGGTGTATAAGTCGGTAAGGGAAGGGTGTATGTGTTAATAAGGGAAGGGGCAAGTAGGCTAAAACTAGTTTTTTTTGTCAACAGCAACAACGAACTGTTTGCCAACAAGGCCAAGCTCTTAGTTTAAAAAAAATAATACTAATTCCTTGTGTGTGTGTAATATGCAATTGAGGGATATATTTTTTGTTTTGTTTATTTGGTTCTCTAGGCAATCGGCCCATGTCACATTTACAATATCATACATATATCATTATTTGACAATAAACATAAGGTACGCATGTTGAGAAAGTGAAGAAAGGTACTACTTAACTTGATGAAACAATAACAATAATAATTATATTTCAATATCCTACATACACTTTAGAAAATATTCGGTAACAAAATCGTGGTGAATTTATTTCCACCACGTTCCTGGTTATTTTTATGCCATTTTGATAGTTTTAATCTTTAACATAAGTATCATGGTGAAAAATTATTATCTCATTTGCAATTTTTTTCCAGCTTGTGAGACACCACTTCTGATTGGCCAATTTCGCCTCAAAGCATTCTGCCGTTATTATACGCGCTCAACGTTTAGCAGGTTACATCAGAAGTTCAGCTTAACGTTTGCGTGTGAAGTCGGCAGAATTGAATAATTTGTGTCAGATAAATCAAAAAAGACGTTTTTCCATTGCCGTTACTTTTTTATGTTTTTAGTACATTGCATTAAAACAAATGTTACACTACAGTCTGAACACTATATGGCCTAGGCCATATAGTGTAATAGGAATTAATCACATCCAAATGCCAACTGGGCACATTTTTTTATTTTTTTTTGTATTGGACTTGGTGTATTTGTGCTAGTACATTGCTATTGACATGGTTGGTGATTATATATCTTCCAAATCTATGAGCAAGCAGGTGGAATGTAGCCAAATTTTACTGGTGAAATTTCACCACAAATTTTAACAAATCTTCCTTGGTTGTTTTCACCAGGAAGTTTGTTATTACTATTTACCAAGATTTCTTGGTGAAAACAACCAGGAACGAGGTGGGTTCTTTAAATGCACCGCACCTGCCCAGGCTTGAACCCAGGGCCTCGTGGTCTGTAGACAGGTATGATAACCACTACACCACAGTAGGTAGATTTTTAAAATTTCGACGGTCGTCATCAAAATTTTACCAGACATTTTTTTTAGAGTGTATAGTGTTTAAATTTATATATAATTTAGGGTATAAATAAGACCATTCATATGACAACATTAAAATTGCTTGAGCTGTCCAAACAAATGTGTAAACCTTTCAAAACAAGACATTTGAGATGTATAATAAATGACATAAAGAACAAAGGGGGATACACATGACTGCATCTCAGGCTGTTTCACAGGACTTCAAATGCATGCATTACATTATATTGTAGTCGTGTGAAATGCAATATTTCTTACGTGACATACTAAGTATAACAGCTGAAGAACAACATATCACTATTGCAGTATTCATCATTATTCTTTATGTTTATCTAAATTTGTATTTTATTGATGGAATTTCTAAAGAGGGAAATATTTGATATTGTTGCCATGTGAAATACAATATTTTTGATGTGATATATATATGTAAAACAGTTGAAGGACATGGCAAACTTGGTTACTCCTGCCAAAGAATTGCATTTCTTCGAATATTTTTTCACTATTGAAGCATAGTTTTAAGATCTCACTTTTTAAATGTTTCAAGAAAAGAAAATCACTTTGTTGCCTTGGCCAGGTTTTATTGCTTTTATTTGAGTAAATATATTATAATAAGTGCAGGATTTCATATTGCGTCATTGTATTGCCATTTGAAGTACCATATTTTACTCCTGCTAAAGAAATGCATTTTTTTAAAAATTTTTTTCACATTATTAAAGTAGAATAGTTTTAAGATCTTACTTTTTAAATCTAAATTCAAAGAAAAAAAATCACCTTGTTACCTCGGCCAATTGTTATTGTTTTTATTTGAGTAAATATATTATATTGCGTGTAGGTTTCATGTTGCATCATTGTATTGATATTTGAAGTAACATATTTATGAGGAAATGATTTTATCAGAAGTTTTAGCGAGTGAAAGATTTACATTATTTGTCGTAATTATGAAACACCGGTGAATGCTAGGTTTATTTAAAGTGAGATATTAGCAGGTGTGAGTAGATCAATTATGTACATGAAATGTCATGTACAGTAGATTTTCTCTCAAACTGAAAGTGCATGTACACTAACTGTTCTTTTTTCTTAAATATAGAAGTTAATTTTCTTGTGGTGGTATTGTAATGTCAATGGCACCATGCAATGTATGTGAATAGAAGTGATAATATTCTCTCCAGTAACAGTGTTAAAGTGTGTGTGAACTAATAAAAGTATTACCAGTTTATTCAAGACTGTTTCCATGAATATACGATAACTCGTTTATTATTTAATTGAGATGAAAGGAAATGAAAGATTGCAATGGTTGTAAATAACTTCATTACATATGTACTGCAACAGTATAGAGGCTTAATTGTTTAAAATATAACATTGGGGTGAAAAGAAATTGTGGTACATTTTAGGTTAGATCATGACACAGTGCCTCATCGTTAAAGTATTTTGTATTCTTTCTCTTTTACAAGGAGCAAGAAAGCTGTCTTTCCTTGTTCGGCTATTAATGATTGAATTATAGAACATTGTGTGGATGCATGTTTTAAAATGTATCACTTGCTTGATCTTGTCAAACTGTTTCCAGTTCATTCATTGGTTTAATACCGTAAAGAAATACGTTCCAATCTCTTCGTATAATCTGTTTTGTAGTTTGTTTTTATTTATTTTATTTATTTCTTTGTGTGAGAATAAGTTTTGAGTATCAAATTTGAAAGAATTCCTATTAAAGCCGTCTTTCATCAAGTTGGAATCTTACATAATCCTTGTAACTTTTGTGCCCTCCAAAGATAAGCTTTAAAGGCATCTATTGTGATTAAAATGTGGCAGCATATATTATTCCAAAACAATACTGATTGGCCTTCCATGTTTGTGCACATTGTACAATTGCGTTTGGACCAATCAAAACAAACAAATTAAAGTCTATTTACCTCCGCATTATAGAGACGATAACTAACCTTTAACTTTCTAACCATGAAGGTAAATCTGAACTTGCCCTTTGCCCAATACACATGCATACCTACTTGTATGCAGCCGTTTGATTTTCAATTTTCCTACCCATTTCAAAGTGCACCAAGAGATTTTACGTTCATTCAGTTCTCAGCCTTTTTTATTTGTTTCGAAGTAGAAGACATGGAATCTCTCCTAAATTTGGCATAATAATGTCTTTTAAAGTCTGTGATAATAAATAACAAAAAATAAAAAAACAACAACATTTGATTTGAATAGAAATGCAGTTTTGTACACAAGCCCCACAAAATAGCAATCAATCATGAATTCCCTGTTGGAAACCTTAAAGCTCGAAGACTTACATTTAGATATTGCAGGAAATAAAATATTGTGGATCCACGGTTGTCTTTGGTAATCTATTGAAAGCACCCTGAGGTTTTGGTTTCTTTTACCAAAAGACTTGAATCTTTTTAAGCCAGGAACTGCAAAGCCAATTGCAGCTAAAGTTCCTCTAAATCAAATGTTATTTTTTTTTTTTTTCTTTCTTGTGCAGAATATATCTTAATCTTATTGCATACATTAGCTCTAGCAACCAAGGAACATTTATTAAAGGAACAGTTTAGGGGTCAAGCATGTCCATCTTATTTCAGAGAGGACTTCAAAAGAAACAAAATGGTGAAGAAAGCATTTAAAAATCTTATTCCGTTAAGGAGATATTTCATTAAGGAGAGAATCAAGTTTAAAGTTTGGTATCATTTGTGTAGAATTGACTTGAAATCAGATTAGTTGTTACAGTATGTCATAGCCTCAGATTCCTCAAAGTCTTTATGTATTCTATCTAATTTTGTCCTGCAATTTTGTGGCTTGAAAACCATGGAATATGTCAAAAAAGTAGTAAAACTGAATCTAGGAAGGGTATTATTAAGATATCACCTGAATAAAGTTTGAGGAAAATAATCTAAATAGTGAAAGAATTAAAATATCTTTAAAATACATACAGATTTTTAGGAATCTGAGGCTGTGACATCACAACTAGTCTGATTTCAGTCGTTTCTACAGAAATGTTACCAATTTCTTTTATGGAATAAGACATTGCAATGCTTTTTCATTATTTTGTTTCTTTTAAAGTCCTCTTTCATATAATATAGACATGCTTGACCACTGAACTAATCCTTTAAGTGCAGCAATGAAGTGATCAGAAACTGTACTGTAGGCCTAGGTTTATTTCGCAATACTAGGACACTTCGTATCAACACCAACACTTGAGCCCAATGCGACTTACATCAAGTAGCGAATTGGAAAGCTATGGGAATGATGGGGCTATAATCGTATTCGGGGATACAATCATATTCTAATAAATTCATCAAATAATGGCGAAAAGTCGTGAGTTTTAACACAACAGTAAAACGCTGTACCGTACAACCAGTTTCACTGTAGCCTAGGCTGATTAGTTCACTGTAGCCTAGGCTGATTAGTTCACTGTAGCCTAGGCTGATTAGTTCACTGTAGCCTAGGCTGATTAGTTCACTGTAGCCTAGGCTGATTAGTTCACTGTAGCCTAGGCTGATTAGTTCACTGTAGCCTAGGCTGATTAGTTCACTGTAGCCTAGGCTGATTAGTTCACTGTAGCCTAGGCTGATTAGTTCACTGTAGCCTAGGCTGATTAGTTCACTGTAGCCTAGGCTGATTAGTTCACTGTAGCCTAGGCTGATTAGTTCACTGTAGCCTAGGCTGATTAGTTCACTGTAGCCTAGGCTGATTAGTTCACTGTAGCCTAGGCTGATTAGTTCACTGTAGCCTAGGCTGATTAGTTCACTGTAGCCTAGGCTGATTAGTTCACTGTAGCCTAGGCTGATTAGTTCACTGTAGCCTAGGGCTGATTAGTTCACTGTAGCCTAGGCTGATTAGTTCACTGTAGCCTAGGCTGATTAGTTCACTGTAGCCTAGGCTGATTAGTTCACTGTAGCCTAGGCTGATTAGTTCACTGTAGCCTAGGCTGATTAGTTCACTGTAGCCTAGGCTGATTAGTTCACTGTAGCCTAGGCTGATTAGTTCACTGTAGCCTAGGCTGATTAGTTCACTGTAGCCTAGGCTGATTAGTTCACTGTAGCCTAGGCTGATTAGTTCACTGTAGCCTAGGCTGATTAGTTCACTGTAGCCTAGGCTGATTAGTTCACTGTAGCCTAGGCTGATTAGTACAACCCGGCTTTAATATGAAGCAAATCCTAAACGAAAACAAAAAAGAGTTTCAATTCTGTTATCGGTTTTTTATTTTTAAAAATTAAAATGTTATTCTACAGATCGTAAAATCTGAATAGCAATTCCAACAATTATTTCCCGATATTTAAATTCAAAAATGAAAATTACAACAAGAATCGTGCAACTACTATAACAGCCTAATAATTTTTCACCTGTACAATTTTAGGGTGTTACAATATCGACACTTCGATACTGGGTGGAGCTAACATACATATTAATGGTCATATGAAAATGAGGGCATGCCATTTCGATTCTGTTTGCAAAACCTGTGCAAAAGGAGTGAAATTTGAATTATAATAATAGTACACACACATGCACAATTAATGTGCTTGAATACATTTATAAATGTCAAACCGTGTGCTCCAATTACATATTTTTAGCAAAATCCCAAAATATGGATACTTAGATTAAATAATTACACCCCACTGAACATTCCTGGAAATTTGATAACGTGGTCACAAATCCCTGACGCCATCAACTATTCACAGGTTTAAATGGATTGGAAAACAAGACATTTACCATGATGCACGAACAAAGTGCCCTAGCTTTGCTTTTTCAAAAGCAGCCAACCCTGCACCTCCGTTGGCTTCTCCCCCTCCCCACCCCCTAATTTGGTCTGCCCTACACCTCATCAGAAAAATGTATTTTAAAAAAATGTAAAAAAATACTTTAAAAACTTAATAATCTTAATTAATCTCATAAATGAAAAACCTTTCATAGATACAGATCTGACACAGAAAGATAGCATAGTAAGAAATTGTCCTGTTTGGCTCATGAATTGTCCTTATCAGTAAGAATAGTTTCATTCTGAGGTATGATTATAGCTAAACTCCCAGGGCTTTTTCATCATGGGATTGAGCCTTAGAGGGGCCCCTGGACTCTACAAGGAAAAGACACAGTGCTTCGCGCACATTAATGTGCCCCTCAACCTCAACAAGTCTAGCACCCTGCCCCTTTTTAATTAAAACTAGGGGTCTGGCAAATTGCCACGTTTGTAATTTAAAGGATTAGTTCAGTGGTCAAACAAGTCCATCTTACATGAAAGAGGACTTCAAAAGAACCAAAATGGTGAGAAAGCATTCAAAAATCTTATTCCATTAAGGAGGTATTAAAGTCTAAAGATTGGTATCATTTGTGTAGAAACGACTAAAATCAGACTAGCTGTGATGTCATAGCCTCAGATTCCTGTCTTTATGTATTTTATCATATTTTGTCCTGCGTTTTTGTGGCTTAAAAACCATGGGATATGTCAAAAAAGTAGTAAAACTGAATCTAGGAAGGGTATTAATAATATACCACCTGAAGAAAGTTTGTGGGAAAATGATTCAAATAGTGAAAAAATAAAACTTTCTTTAAAATACATAAAGATTTTGAGAATTCGGCGGCTGTGACATCACAACTAGTCTGATTTCAGTCGTTTTTACACAAATGATACCAAACTTTAAACTTGTATATCTCCTTAACGAAATGAGATTTTTGAACACTTTCTTTACCATTTTGTTTCTTTTAAAGTCCTCTTTCATATAAGATGGACTTGCTTGACCCCTGAACTCATCCTTTAAGGGGGAATTTTAATAAAAAGAGGTGATTCCTCTTAGATCCCCACACTAATTGAACACTGCACTGCTTTGCAATTCATTTTTGTGTTTTTCTTCCTCTGCAATAATATGGTGCACATGACACATACAATCTTGACTTGATATTTTCTTCTCTAATTTTCATGAATTTTTGAAAAAATCACAGCAAAAACTTTGCAATAAATAAATAAGTTTGTTTGTTTAAAGAGGGCCTAAACACCACCATGAAAGCGGTGGTCAAAATGTGCCTGAGAGGTTAGATCATTCCAGAGGTAGAAAAAAAAAAATAGAGCTTAGATCATTCCAGAGGTAGGAAGAAAAGAAAATAGGAGAAATCTGTGAGAAGTACGGGGATAGTCAGGAAGCTGAGATCGAGAGAGGAAGTGCAAGGGTGCAAAAAATGGGGAAGGGGGGGCAGAAGTAGGTAGAAGGATGGGAGAGGAGGACTATAGAAATAAGCCCTTATTCTTCAGTATTACAAAATGTGACCTATTCACGAATACCAGATGCACTGAATGTGTGGCCAAATACATTTCTCTATAATAAAAATAAAATCAAAAAATGCTTGACAGAACATCATTTCTTTCGAATGGACTTTTGTGTCACCTGTGGGAATTTTGTGGTGATTTTATGCTTTTCAGAAATAGCACTAAAATAAAACATTCGGAAAAATAGTCTTCAAATTGTGTAATCCTGTTACCCAGTTTTCTATAGTGTGCTTGCTGAATCAGATCACAAGAAATCACATGCAAACTAGAATTCTAATGCCAAACAAAATTCGAATTGCTTTTAATTTCCTGCAGGCATTTCCACCAATTAAAATAAATTACAATTTACCAACAACCCACAGCCTGAATGTTTTGTGAATATCTGGTAGTATTAATCCTGCTGCGTTGTCATTGGCTTAACTTCTTTTAGCAAAGTAAATATCTATCGCTGCAGTACATCATGCGTACAATTAAATGTTAACGAATCATCAGAGAAATGCAAGTATAAACCTGTAAATACCTCAAATATACAACTTCTACATAAAAGATTCAAATTGAATTTAAACTTCAGAAATGTGTAAAAACTTGACAGATTTGGGACAATTTGCACAATACAAAAATTCTTGACAAAAACTGATAAAACCTCACAAATCTCACGACGGAACGAAAGTGTAAGAAAGTGAATAAGATCACATTTTACTCGCAGCGTCTGCGAGTGAAACTCGATGCTGTGTACATCCATCACGGTTTGTCATCTAGGACCTCAATTGGAGGTATATATTACCGATATCAGAACTAGTGTCTTCGTTATGAGTTTCAGGTGTAAAACAACTAATGATGACAAAGCACGCTGCAGCATTACGATTACGGTGGCCTAAAGTGAGTTCTAGACGTAGGGAGTGTTGGTAAGGATTTGAGGCTAAGATTTGGCCATTCTATGTCGGGGGAGGGAGAGACAGATGGTCGATACTAAACATTTTATGATTCATTAACAAAATATGTTCTATTGGTTTATTAACAATAATACTTCATGATAAGATGAATTTTACATCTATTCTAATGGTCAGTAGTCATGTTAATGGAGACAGAAATATGCAATGCAATTGAAGTCTAAATATTTGCACATGAACTGACAAGCCAATCAATAACTGATGTAAGTGATGTTACTTAATACGTAGCACAGTTACAATAAGTCTGGAGAGGGTATAAGAGGGAAAGGGTGTGACTAGGAGGGGGGATTAAACATTAAACGCATAAAACTTTCCATAAAACAAAAACAACACCTAAAAGAGTTCAGTATGCAACATACAAATTAAGACAAAATAATCCCAACAAATTTATATTTCACTTGACAGAGCTATAATGATCAGAAAGAAGTCAACAATAGATTAAAAAGACCAAAAATCACTCAGTAGTGTAACAAAATGTACCAAAAACTGACCAACAATCCCTGAAAACTGGCCAAAAATTTTCAGAAAACTAGCCAGAAAATTCACAAAATTTCAGACAAATTCCCCAAAATAAAGTCACTGAAAAATGAAGAAACTCTCTCGGAAATTGAAGGGGACTTCCCAATTAGCAGCAACTTTGGATGAAAACTTAATTTACCAGTGCAATTTTTCCACTTGTCACTTGAAAATTTGTGTGTCTTTGACCCCCTCCCCCTTCCACTTCCGAGAGGTGACCATTACTACGACCATGCTTAAATCCCAATGTAATTAGAAAATATATTTTCTCTTGATTTTCAAAAACTTAACATAAATAATGTATTTTTATTTATTCATGCATGCAACTACTAAAAAGGCTTTATTATTTTTTTTCAAGCTCAGGTTTAAAAAAAAACCTTATACAGATGTTAATCCTCATTTCTATATACAATATAAATAACATTTCAAACCTGTTAGGCAAAACTGCAGTTCCAACAGTTTGTTGAACAAGCACAATTAAATATCTTTAAATCATCTTCAAAAATGATTATAACTGTTCTCTACATACTTCAGTGATGGAAAATTAATTAAAAATCTTCAATCTTCGTTTCCTAAATTAAATGAAAACCATCATCTACAGTGCCCATTACCTATGGGAGCAAAACTACTGCAGGGCAATTTATAGCAAAATCAACTTTCAAGAAATCCAACCATAATGTTAGGGGATCCTTTTTGGAACGCAGTAGGATCTGAGGATTATGTTTCGGTAAACACACACACTTTAATCTGTTTTCCCTCCATTTTTCACCTCTGTCGTTTAATAAACGGAAAGCCTAGAACATCGAAGGGGCATTACGAGGGGGGCGAAATAGTCATTATGTGTAAGATATCTGCATTGTACTTATTAGAACAGTATAGCCGCACAAGTTTTCACACTTGGGAGCGGATGCATGTTGCTGCAAGTAAAATGTCACAATGTTATACGTCAAGAATGTCTTTGAAGAAATGAAATATTTTGATGAATATTACCTTAATATATTGATCACTGACAAGTGCAGTGGCTCAGTGGTTTAAGGAGTCATGCTCATATTCTAAAGGTAGCGGGTTTGATTCCCATCATGAGCATTGCATTGTGGTCCTTGAACAAGACACTTTACTTGCTTCAGTCCACTCAGCTGTAAAATGAGTACCAGCATTGCTGGTGAGTTAATCTGCAATGAACTGGTTTCCTGTCTGGGTGGAGTCATGTACTTTCATCCACTTGTGCCATGAAAACTGGGGATAACCACCGGTCCTATGAGCCCAATGGCTCTGATGGATTTAGCTTTTATATTGATCACATAGATTTGTGTTTAAGGATGAAATTGCCTTCCTTTTGATTTCAAACAAAATTTTGCATCAATCTGCCATTTATTTGTTTATGTTTTACATAAATTATAAAAAGATTTATACTTGCAAGTCAAGGCTTCAATCCAAAGGTTTTAACATTAATCTTCAAATCATTGGTCATTGTATATGTCACAAATTAATGATATTCCACTTGTCATGTTAAACAATAGGCAACCCTTATGTCATATTGACACTAATGTCAGGCCCCAGCCTAGTAATTACTTAAATCCATCCGAGCCACAGCGCTAGAGGATGAGAGCATATTATGACTCCTCCCCCATATGTGATGCCAGTTCATCGCATCTTAACTCCCCAGCACTGCCAGCAAGACTTACTCATGATAGGAGTTGAACCTGGTACTTTTCGCATACGAACAAAACATCTAAACTACTGAACCCCGTATGTCAATCCTTACAGAAATTTTAACTTGCAGCACGCTTGCGACAAAGCTAACAATTTTTAGCTTGCGCAAGCGTGCTGCAAGCTTGCAGCAAGCACGCTGCGAGTTGGCAGCAAGCTGGCAGCAACCATGCTGCAAGCTGGTAGCAAGCATGCTGCAAGCTAGTATTTGGAATAAATTAGCTTGGGCAAGCTAGCAAAAACTATCTGCAAGCTTGCGCAAGCTAAAATTAGCTTGCGCAAGCTAGCATAACATATTTGTTAGCTTGCTGCAAGCTTGCAGCATGCTTGCACAAGGCTGTGTGAGCTAAAAATTGTGAGCTTGTAGCAAGCGTGCTGCAAGCTAATATTTCTGTTTGTTTGTTTGTTTGATGAGGGCTTAACGGCACCACGACAGCGAGGGTAAAATTGTGCCTGAGAGGTCAGATCATTTTAAGGTAGAAAGGGAAGGAAACAGGGGGAGAATGAGAGAAATTTAAGAACAAAAGGTCAAAAGCTGTGATCGAGAGGAGGTATGTCAAGCTTTGTGACAATGAATAAACCACCGCTCACTGCTCCTTTAAGGTGCATTCTGTTGAATAGTGTTGTCCATAGAACATGTGCATTCCAATACATTTTTCTTGTATATAATGGTACTGATACCAGTGGCGTATTCAGTGGGGTTCAGGGGGCAAACTTCCCTCCCCCATCCCCTGGTGAAATTCCGTAAGTAAAATGTTAGAAGTATACAATATGTAATAGTACATATTCTGGAAATTAACTGTAAATAATGAATATATATTGTTAAATATTGCCCAAATTCTGTTCATTTTCTTTAATTTTCGTGACAATTCCTTATTTTTTGGAATGTTGCCAGATTTTACCAAAATTTCCAATAACTTTATCAAATTTACCCTTCATTTTAACAATCTTATGTTAATTTTAACAACAAAAACAAATTTTACCTCCCATCTGGGTAGGGAGAAAGCCTGGGGAACTTTCCATATGAGAGGTATATATATTTGTGCCTCCCGAGCAATTGCCTTTTTCAAGAATTTCCGTAGTGCAAGTTTTAAAAATCCAATCTCTCATATTGCTGGTCTCAAAAAATTTGCATATTTTCATACTGCAGGTATCAAAAATCACTTATTTACATACTGCAGGTATCAAAATCATAAACTGTCATACTGCAATTACCAAAAAATCTCTCATGCTGCAGTCCAATTTTGAAATTCTGGGTGGCACATACCTACTATCACTTGAGTATGGAAGTGCCTCCCCACCCCAGGGAGAAAGCATGATAATTAATTAGTTTTCCCCATCCCCCCCCCCCATCCCCTAGCATTGAAAGCCTAATAAGCCACTGACTAATACTCTCAATTATACAAATATTTAGTATGCAAAACTAAATGCATTTTTCAATAACAGAAATGCTAAACAATGATGATGTCCCTCATGATGAGTATTTTTTTCCATATTTCCAAATGCCTTATCAGAAAACCCCAACAACGTTATTTCACAGCCTGGAGCCTATTGAATTTGTCAAAAGAAACTCAATCATGTTTTTTACCTTAAATTTCTCACCTGTCATTGTGAATATCCCAACGAAGACACCGATGTTACGACCCGCGACCATGATCTCCTCTGGGTCACTTTGTCCTTTTGATTTCCGCGCTGCCCAAAGACCAACTCCCAAAATAAGCAGGTAGAATACGACAATGGCAAGCACGCCACCCCAATGAACCGCCATTGTAAAGCATGTGGTGGTATTCGATTAATTTAGGACTCGTTTCAGCTCTGTGTGTTAATCTGCAGGGAAGAGACAACGTAAATGTTGATAAAATCTTGCCATTATTCCACATTATACAAACACCTTTACTGCAAACTACAATGGTTGATTACATCGTTTGATTACATCGTCTCATACAGATAAACAGCACGAGGAAAAACCTTCAGGGGATAGCAATGATAGCTAAAAGTTTTAAATCTATTAAAAACTATAGTTATGTCTGTATTAATTTTTCATTCAAAACAACAGTTTTTAATTAGAATTATCATGAAATATTGAAGACAGGAAAAAGTGGCAAAATATTCCTCACCCAAATATTTGCGTTGCAGACTTTTTGAGGAAATTTTCTTTCCGTTTAGGCCTATACAAGCCTGCTGACAGCAAAAAGTAATGACAACAGTATAAGCGAGCTCATGGTAACAGTATAAGCAAGCTCATGGTAACAGTAAAGCGAGCTCATGGTAACAGTAAAACGAGCTCATGGTAATAGTAAAGCGAGCCCATGGTAAGAGTAAAGCCAGCTCATGGTAAGAGTAAAGCGAGCTTATAGTAAGAGTAAAGCCAGCTTATAGTAAGAGTAAAGCGAGCTCATGGTAAGAGTGAAGCCAGCTCATGGTAAGAGTAAAGCTAGCTCATGGTAAGAGTAAAGTGAGCTCATGGTAACAGTACAGCGAGCTCGTGGTAACAGTAAAGCGAGTTCATGGTAAGAGTAAAGCGAGCTCATGGTAAGAGTAAAGCGAGCTCATGGTAACAGTAACTCTTGGTAACAGTAAAGCGAGCTCATGGTAACAGTAAAGCGAGCTCATGGTAACAGTAAAGCGAGCTCATGGTAACAGTAAAGCGAGCTCATGGTAACAGTAAAGCGAGCTCATGGTAATAGTAAAGCGAGCTCATGGTAACAGTAAAGCGAGCTCATGGTAACAGTAAAGGGAGCTCATGGTAACAGTAAAGCCAGCTCATGGTAACAGTAAAGCCAGCTCATGGTAACAGTAAAGTGAGCTCATGGCTATAGTAAAGCGAGCTCATGGTAAGAGTAAAGCGAGCTCATGGTGAGAGTAAAGCGAACTCATGGTAAGAGTAAAGCGAGCTCATGGTAACAGTAAAGCGAGCTCATGGTAACAGTAAAGCAAGCTCATGGTGATCGACGCAAAGCGAGATTGTGGCAAACATAAGATGAGCTCACGGCAACAGTAAGGACGTAGTGCGACCTTCACCATCAATTTCTTTTCATGGCTTGCTCATATTATTCATCGTAATCATATGAAAGATATATTCCTAGGCAGCCTCTGTTAATCAAGTTTTCCTTCTCTATTAATTCAACATGATCTCCGGAAACGTTCGTTTTAGCCCTTCTACGCCTAATTAAAAATTTATGGCTTCGTCAAATGTCTCATGGGTCTTTAATGTTCCTTCAGATATTTTGTGGATTTAAGCCTAGCCTCTAAGTCTGCTCAATCATCATTAAGTGTCAAGCACATTTAATGAAATAATTCTTTCTAGCCGAAAGGAAAGCTTTCATTACATTATAATCTTTTTTTTTATAAAGTGATATTCATGAAAATTGACTTGATGAATATTGCATGATCAATTTTGTTCTTTGCATCATAATGTGCTTTCCAACAGATAATCAATACACAATTAAACATGCGGAATGTCATAGCATCACTCATCATCCTTGAAAGATCTGTGGACAGCTCTAGACATGCTTGTCGTATTTCCTACTCTAAAGAGTACCCTACCCATTAAAAGAAAATTCTCATGAATTTTCACTTTCTCATATATCATAGAGAACATTTTTAGAAACAAAGTGGTGAATAAAATATGTTAATATTTTCAGTGACTGAATTTGCTTTAAAGATTTTGAGCCGTTTTGAACTTTAATTAGCCACAACTTGTTTGTTTGTTTGATGGGGGCTTAACGGCACCACGACAACGAGGGTCAAATTGTGTCTGGAGCTTAGATCATTCTAGAGGTTGGAAGAAAAAAAACAGGGAGAGAAATACAAGAAGTGAAGGTCAAAAAGCTGGGATCGAGAGAGGGGGTGCATGGGTGGAAAAAACAAAGTAGAGAGGGGGGAGGGGGTGGAAGAGGGGGTAATAGAGAGAAGCATGAAGGAAGGAGATAATTTTATCCGGAGGGTTTTTCTGGAAGAACTCGACAATTGAATTAAGGGGAGCAAGGAAAGCTCTGGGAAGGTTGTACAGGGACAAGCAAGAAGAATGTGATGGACTCTTAGGGTGCAATGGCAATTTCTGCAGAGGAATTGGGGGGAGCCAATAAGGAGGTTGGAGTTAGTGAGGTGGGTGTGACCTATTCTAAGACGGGTAATATGAATGTTGTCGACAAGAGAGAGGTTGTTTGTTGATGGTAGGTTTGATCGGAATGGTGGGCTGGATGACGTGGAGTTTGTTATCAATTTGGGAGTCCCATGAGGTTTGCCAGCAATCACGAACAGAGGAAGCGATATTGCAGTTTGATGTCAGGAAGGGTTTTGGAAAATGGAGTAGGGGGAGGCTAAAGGAAGCTTAGCGGCTGCATCAGCCCTGTCATTACCAGGGATGCCAACATGGTTGGGTATCCAGAATAAAAGAATACTTTTCCTGCAGAGGGTGGGCGAAAAGGTTTTCCGGAGGAGGTGGGATGTGAAGTTATCCCATTTAAAATTGAGTAAAGAAGTAAGAACAGCCTAGGATTAGAAGAAGATGGCAAAGTGGCTGAGCAAAGAGTTGAGGGCGAGGAGGATGGCCTTGGCCTCGGCTGAAAAAAAGGACGAGTAGTTGGGAAGTTTGCTACTGAGGGTGATGTCTTGGATGATGGCAGCAGCAGCTGTCTTGTTGCCTTCCTTGGAGCCATCAGTATAGATGGAGGTGTAGTTTGAGGGTTGGTCTTTCATTTGGTTATGGAGGTTGATGAAGAGGTTAGGGTGTTTTGAGATGAGTGGAGAGGTCCAGGTGAATAGTAGGGAGGGGGTTGGCCCAAGGAGGAAAAGTGGGCCAGGTGAAAGTGCTGAGAGTGGTGGGATTGATATCGAGATGGAAAAGGTCTGATTTGATGCATTAGCTGAAGGGAAGGGATAGGGTTTTAGTCTTATCAAAGAGAGTGGAGAAATTGGGGTACCTAATGAGGTAGTAAACAAGGTTCTGGGTGTTGGTGAGGACTCTAAAAGCATAGGAGAAGCTAAGCTTTCTACACCTTAGTAGAAAAGGGGGTTTGTTGGCTTCAACATGAAAACTGGTGATTGGGGAGGTCCTGTAGGCACCCAGACAAAGCCTGAGGGCTTTATTTTGGATGGTGTTGATGTGGTTTAGATATGAACTGTGAGCGACACTTGACAATATTGCCATAGTCAAGCTTGGTACAAATGGTGAGCCTAAAGATTTGGAGGAGAGCATAGCTGTTCGCACCCCAATTGGTGTTGGAGAGGAGACGGAGAATGTTGAGGGAGCTGTTGCATTTCTGTTTCAAGTTGGTGATGTGTTGCTTGTCTAGGTTTAAACCCAAGACTTTGTGTTTTCAACTTTAGGGATGCGATTGCCATTGAGCACGAGGTTTAGGTTGGGGTGGAAGTTGTTGAAATGATTGAAGTGCATGCAGACTGTTTTGTTTTTGGAAAATTTAAAACTGTTATTGTTGCACCAGACTTGCAGCTGGTTAAGACTAAGTTGGAGTCTTATTTTCAACAAGAAGAAAGCTAGGGGAGGAGTAAAAGATGGTGGAGTCATCCACGTAGAGGGTACGTTTGATGTTGGAGCCAAAGTTGTTGATGCTCAAGCTGAAGAAAGTGGGGGAGAGGATGGTGCCCTGAGGGACACCCACTTCTTCTTGGGGGTACGGGTTGGAAAGGGTGTGGCCAATACGAACTTGGAACTGCCTGGGTGAGAGGAAGTTTTGAATAAAGATGGGGAGGTAGCCTCTGAGGCCAATGGTGTAAAAGTTTCGGATAATGCCGTATTTCCAAGTAGTATCGAAAGCTTTCTCGAGAAAGATGGCAATGAGGGGTGTTCCTTTTTTGCAAAGGATTCCCGGATAGCAGTGTCAAGCGTAATTAACTGGTCCAGGGTATTGCAACATTTCCGGAAGCCGCTTTGGTGAGGGGAGAGGATTCTGTTGGTCTCAAGGAACTAGTTTAGTTTCTGATTAATGATACTTTCCATATTTTTACAGAGACAGCAGATGAGGGCAATGGGGGCGGTAGCTGGTAGGGTCGGTAATGTCCTTCCCCAGGTTAGGGACGGGGGTGACAATAGCTGTCCCCAGATAGGGGGAAAGGAGTGTGAGGACCAAATGTGGTTGAGGATGGTGAGTAGGGTAGTGGTGGCCTTGTTGGGGAGGTGTTTCAGGAACTAATAGGGGATGTTATCTGGGTCCTTGGAGGTGCAGCCAGCGTTGTCCAGCTTGGTTTAATTCAGAAAGGGTGAGAGGGGTGTTGTAGCTCTCGGGATTGTCGCAGGAAAGGTGATACTCTGGGCTTCATCCCGAGCTTTTTTGGTTTTGAAAGCAGGGGGTTGTGGGCAATGAAGTCACCAAGAAGGATGAAGGGAGAGGGGAGCTGAGAGATGAGGTTGTTAAGGCTGGTTGGCTGAATGTTGGCATTCTGGAGGAGGGGGAGATAGATATTGCAAAGAGTGAAGGTTTTGTGGAGGGAGATAGAGATACAGATGGCCTTAAGGTCGGTGTTCACATGAACAGGGCTGTGTGGGATATCGTGTCTAACGAGAATGAAGACGCCCCCACAGGCCCTGTCGGCATCCACTTGATGTTCGTGATAGCAAGCGAAGTTGTTGAGGGAATAAAGGTCAATGGTTTTTAAGAAGGTTTCTTGTAGGCAGAAGACAACCAGGTTGAAGGTGGATGGCCAGAAGGTTAATTTTTTCAGAATTGGCCTTTTTGGCTCCTTATGTTCCATTGTATAATGTTGTGAATGCTATTGTAATTGTTTATTTTGCATGCCATAAGGAGGCATGAGGTTATCTGATGGGTCTGAGTTGGCTTATTTTTTCTTTGGATTTGACGTCCCTGTTCCTTTGGGAGCTGTTGTTTTTAAAAGTTGGACGAGAAGTATATTCAATAGGGGTTCACGTCATAAAGGCCCGGTAGTACAATGGAGGCTCACCCATCCTCAACCCAACCAAACACCCCAAACGCAACGCACAACTTGTTATGTTTACCATCACAACACAGACAAGTTCAAATGCCATACACTTCATGCACACTAACTTTACTGTACAGGTACGATAGGCTTCAGTGATTAGATGTGTCAATGAACTTTTCATCCTGACAAAGAACTTGAAAAGAAGTTCGGTTAACACAGATTTGATTGATTTTGGTTTCCAAAGAAGCAAATACCATTCAATGTTTTCCTTTTCAACAATGGACAGCACAGCCATTAGATTCATGTATAACTCTATGCCAACAATCTTATACTATAACTTAGTGCTACAGTGTGCATACATAGTAAATTACTGTATGATGTATGATACTTTAAGTACGTTTATGGCGGAGAAAAAAGATTCACAAAATATTATGTACCTTACCTGAAAAATACACATGCATTGGAACTTCAAAATTGTTATGAGTTTGAAATAAAAATGAAAACTTTGTGTCGTGTTTTTACGTCCACTGTCCTTTGTATCTATGTCCTGTTATAATCGCTCATTGAGCCTACCTCATCTTATACTGATGAGGAACAGATGTGGTGTTTTCAGTTTACATCAGTCTGGTTTGCATTATAACATTTAAACAAAATTATATCTTGATGTGGGAAGAGAGAGTTGATGTGAAAAATGTCAGGAAGATGGTATTGGTAGATGTTTCGGCACCGTCTCTCTTGAGGATGAGACAATGGGCTTCAGTAACATGTTGATTGGGAAGTTCCTCTTCATTAATCAGGTAGGGTAGGTCTCTAGTTCTGACCACACATTTGCTGGAGTTTGGGGAATGGTGGGGGTGACTGTAACGTCAATACCGGTATTGGCTAGGGTTTTGGTGATAAGGAGGGTGGCGGCTTAGTGTCCCTGGTGCAGTGCACCAGGAGATCAACAGATCTGAGGATGGAGACCTTGGGGAGGGTACCAACAAGGCCTTGTAGCGCTTTGTGAATTAGAAAAGGGGAAACTCTTTAAAAACTATCTGGTTTATTGGTGGCCTGTATTATTAGAATTTTGGGGACTGGGGCTGAAGAATGGTCAATGGAGGTAACAGGTGGGTCACAGGGTGGGGAGGGAGGGTCAAGGTCAAGGCAGAAATGTTTTGTTATGATGAAAAAAAAAAAAAAGCCGAGAAACCCGAGGCAACTAGAAAAAAATCGTGAAAGTACTATAGGAGAACCGCTGTAAAGGTAACGAACGATAAGGTGTGAATTTCTGGTCAGAACGGAAGGGAAGAAAAAACAAAAAAAAATTCACCGAAAGCAGACGCCCATCCACAGAAAGAGAATCCCGGAAAATGAAAATATAAAACAAAATTCAGGTGGTAAAGTGCAAGGTAAAATGAAACAATGAAAAGTTGGAGAAATAGCATAGAAATCACGTCGCTCTCAACACAGCCATAACTTGTAAAGTACAAATGCTTTTCGTATTCTTACAGGAATATTCTCATGGAATTTTGTAAAATTTTATTTGAAAGAACATACTTTTAGAGCTAATTTGATACAAAAATTAGGTTGATATCATATTCCGTTCATGAGATGTGAATTTTTAAATATTTCCCAATTGCATATTACAGTTTTTGTACAGTATGACGAATTCGTGTTTGATGTCATAGAGACGATTCCATTGCAAATGTTTATGTATTTTTTTAACCTTAATTGGTTGTTTCTGTATGATTAAAGAACAATTTTCCAAAAGTTATTGAAGTAGGGTATGTTTAGCGATGTATATAAAAACCTAACTTTCACCAATTTATTTTTCTAGCAGGTTTTACTAATCAAAAAGGATGATAGATTTGAATGAAATACATCAACTTTGTGGGAGAAAGTGTTGCTGTGATGTCATACTGAGCCTTTTCCAACTCGTTTATTGGCATTTTTTGTGAACCTTAAGATTTGAATATCTCCTAGTAGGAATAACATATGAATATGATTTCTGTACTAAATTGTTTCTAAAATTGTTCTCTTTCTTGTAAGAGGTTATACAAAAAAAACATGGGAATATTCCTTTAAAAGATGATTCTCTTCAGAATGTTAATGGTGAATATAAAGTTGTTGTGTGTTGATGAATATAATGTCTCTTCCTCATCATATACCTCAAAAGCTCTTTTTTTGTAACATGGTGGGTCTCAATTTCAAGCGCTTAAGAAGAACCAATAATATTTCATGTACTAAAGCAATATTGCCATGGATTTTCTTTTTCCATATGATAGAGAACATTTATAGAAACAAAGTGGTGAAAAAACTACGTTGATATCTTGTTCCATTCCGTTTAGAAGTTATAACAATTCAAACAGTAGAAAAATGCTCTTAAAAACACCTCGTACAGTATATGGCCTTCAGCTTGGTGATGTCATCAAGGCAATTCCAGCACGCACAGTCCTTATGTATTTCTTATCAATTTAATCACACTTTTTTTATATTATCGAACAGCATTTTTGGATCATAATACAGATAGGGTGAAATAAATAATTTACAAGAAAACATTTTGTTTGTTTTTCCTTGGTGTACATCACATTTACAATAAGAAAAAAATCCAAATCATTATTAAGGAAATACAAAAGAAGTTTTGTTGAAATTGTCTCTATGACATAACAGATGTTGCCAATCAGTCACTTTTGTCCAAATTCAAAAATACTTTAAAATTTTGTAACTAAATGGAATAAGAAATTAACATAGTTTTTTTTAACCAGTTTCTCAAATTTGTCTCTATCATATATGAAAAAATGAAAATCCATAGGAATATTCCTTTAAATGTTTAAAATAGCTTATTAAATAGCTTATTAAAAAGAATAGCTGATTTGCATTGTCATGACCCATGCATTAAATCCTAGTAATGCAGGACCTTTATAATTTGCTTTATTCTATTTTTTTACAACAGGTGAGTATTTTGATTAAGCGAAAAAATACATGTAAACTGTTCTCGATTTTCAGTCTTTTTACTTGTTTTTCATACATTTTAAACAATCTAACATGGATATTTTATAAAAAGATTAATGTTTTGGCATCGTGGCATACGCATTTAATGCACTGCTTAAAAGACTTGCACTCACGAATGACCCTCCAAAGATGGGCCATTTACCCCAAATTCCTTTGCCCAGTGCATTAAATGTGTATATATATAAACACTCTGCCTCAATATTAATCTTTAAATAATCATTTTCCAAGCTATGGCTGAAAGTATGAAGATTTTTTGACAAATGCAAGCAAGTAAGAACCGGAGGACGGTTCAAAACCTGTATTTTTATTTCCATAATATAAATGATTAGAATTTCTTTCCCACTTTGGACTTCAATTGTAGAGTAAAATTTTCTGTACAGAATGGTTCTGGATCCCTACTTTTTCAGAAATAATGTTATGTTGGATCGCACACTTTTGTGAATGTTGGCATCAAAAGTCACTATTTTTATTTCCATAATTCAAATGATTAGAATTTCTTTCCCACTTTGGACTTCAATTGTAGAGTAAAATTTTCTGTACAGAATGGTTCTGGAATCCCTACTTTATCAGAAATAATGTTATGTTGGATCGCACACTTTTGTGAATGTTGGCATCAAAAGTCACTATTTTTATTTCCATAATTTAAAATGATTAGAATTTCTTTCCCACTTTGGACTTCAATTGTAGAGTAAAATTTTCTGTACAGAATGGTTCTAAATCCCTACTTTATCAGAAATAATGTTATGTTGGATCGCACACTTTTGTGAATGTTGGCATCAAAAGTCACTATTTTTATTTCCATAATAAAAATGATTAGAATTTCTTTCCCACTTTGGACTTCAATTGTAGAGTAAAATTTTCTGTACAGAATGGTTCTGGATCCCTACTTTTTCAGAAATAATGTTATGTTGGATCGCACACTTTTGTGAATGTTGGCATCAAAAGTCACTATTTTTATTTCCATAATTCAAATGATTAGAATTTCTTTCCCACTTTGGACTTCAATTGTAGAGTAAAATTTTCTGTACAGAATGGTTCTGGATCCCTACTTTTTCAGAAATAATGTTATGTTGGATCGCACACTTTTGTGAATGTTGGCATCAAAAGTCACTATTTTTATTTCCATAATTTAAATGATTAGAATTTCTTTCCCACTTTGGACTTCAATTGTAGAGTAAAATTTTCTGTACAGAATGGTTCTAAATCCCTACTTTATCAGAAATAATGTTATGTTGGATCGCACACTTTTGTGAATGTTGGCATCAAAAGTCACTATTTTTATTTCCATAATTAAAATGATTAGAATTTCTTTCCCACTTTGGACTTCAATTGTAGAGTAAAATTTTCTGTACAGAATGGTTCTAAATCCCTACTTTATCAGAAATAATGTTATGTTGGATCGCACACTTTTGTGAATGTTGGCATCAAAAGTCACTATTTTTATTTCCATAATTAAAATGATTAGAATTTCTTTCCCACTTTGGACTTCAATTGTAGAGTAAAATTTTCTGTACAGAATGGTTCTAAATCCCTACTTTATCAGAAATAATGTTATGTTGGATCGCACACTTTTTGTGAATGTTGGCATCAAAAGTCACTATTTTTATTTCCATAATTTAAATGATTAGAATTTCTTTCCCACTTTGGACTTCAATTGTAGAGTAAAATTTTCTGTAAATTTTAAATCTGTAATGTTATGTTGGAGAATTTTGGAATTTGGCATCAAATCACTATTTTTATTTCCATAATTTAAATGATTAGAATTTCTTTCCCACTTTGGACTTCAATTGTAATTTTCTGTACAGAATGGTTCTAAATCCCTATTTATCAGTAATGTTATGTTGGATCGCACACTTTTGTGAATGTTGGCATCAAAAGTCACTATTTTTATTTCCATAATTAAAATGATTAGAATTTCTTTCCCACTTTGGACTTCAATTGTAGAGTAAAATTTTCTGTACAGAATGGTTCTAAATCCCTACCTTATCAGAAATAATGTTATGTTGGATCGCACACTTTTGTGAATGTTGGCATCAAAAGTCACCATTGGACAACCCCCTTCAACCCTACCCCTCTCCCCACTTATTTGGCACTGACCTGGAGGTAGTACATAGACTTTTTCAGCTTTCCCTAATTCCCTCTTTACTTTTTCTTTCCCTTCATTGTATTAAACATTTTATTGTATTAAACATTTTCCAAGTTTAATTGAACAATTTGGTGGATAATTATGCAGCTGGTGTAGACAACACTTAAATAACTCTGACACATGGGGAATCAAATCAGCTAATTATAGCAATAAAAGAGGACATCGTTAGGAGCCTTGCTTTCAATAAATGAGGTCACTGCTCGTTAATTACATTTGTGAAAGATTTATTCACTATCTTCTTATTGGAATTATGACTTTTTGTGACAATTGGTGTGCAAAATGTCTTTAATTTGGAATGGGGATGACACGTCACAATCAATAATGGGGGCAGAAGAAGGGGAAGAGGGAGTGGTGTAACCAGCATCACAAGGGACTGTCTTATGTGGAAGAAAACCTATTTTTGACAACTACTGGTGGTAAACATTTTTCAGATATGCAAAAACTTGAGGTAAATGCTAATTGACTAGATGCGGGGAGGAGGGTGAGGGGGGGATTCTACTGGGTCCCTCTAGCCAAGGTTTAAGCTACAAGGGAAAAGTTCAACAAGGGGAAAAGGTTGTTTACTCTCCTGTAATACACTTTCCCAAAATATAAAATTACAGGCATAAACAGTAATTCTAGCAGTCAGCCTATAATGTATATTTATCAAGCCCCTAGTTTCGCTTTATCAGAGGGGTATTCCACCTTGCCCCTCATTGCCCCCACTCTGCCCGTTTTCACAAAGCACTCTACATTAAGCCTTGAGAACTGTTTTGCCTTGTTTTAATGCTGCTTTCAGTTCTCCAGTATAAAAAAATGCAGGGACACTACCTGATGTATTGATTATACTCCCTTATTTACATTCCAAGTGCCCTCAAACCTGCCCCTAAAGTGCCCTTGATGCCTTATAAATGCCCCTTTTAATCAATGAGACCCTGACCCTTTCTGGGTAAAGCTAAGGGTTTGTATGTACCATGCCCCAAACTTGCTACCTGGTAAATGCCCATTTTGCTCACTGCCACCCTGTCCCATTCTGGGTTAAACTAGGTATTTTGAAGTTGCTTTATATTAAACTAGGTTCCATCCATCTTTGTAATAAAGCTAAAAGATGTTGCAATTTTGCTTTTGACCTCCATCTTTCTTTAAAATTAAATCAAAATTAATCACCCCACCTCCCGCTACCCCCTCCTGCTCCGCAATCGATCGATCAGATCTGCATGTAACATAAGCAACTAAAGAATCACTAAAAATCTGAATATGAATCTCTTACCACAAAGAATCTCCTTATTTCCCTCCTCACCAATTAGAAAATGGCTTTCAACACACACAGCTTCTAGTTCAGTATGAAATAGCATCATACTTTTCTTAGTGCAGGGTTTAAAATCACTCCCCAATACAAATGGCATGTATCCTTAATCCGGACAAAGAGATTACCAAACGCTCCAGTGAACAAACACTCTTATCTGGTGGAGGCTTTCTTCCATTTGAAAAAGTTTAATGGTATACTGTATGTCTGTGGAAGGAATTTTGGCCATACCTGATATAACTTCCATTTATAGTATTCTGTATCTTTTGTTTTAATTTGAAACCAGAACTAAAAGGTTTTGTGGTTCCGATGTTTTTTTTCTTCATATGCTGATTGATTTGCAAGTTTTATTAACTGTCATGGATCATTGCATATCATGAAATATTTGTTCCAAGAAATTTATTCATAAGCCACGACCACTATGCATGATTCAGATCGATAAAATAGACATACCTATTTTGACAACACTAGCATGTGCACAATAATTAACAATATCATCTTAGCAAGTATGATGCAAAACAGGCATACGATTGCTTATGTATCATATTTAAACAATTTTAGTTTAAGCTCCGCCTACTTATTAATATGCATGACATCGCCACCAAAAACAATAGGGCACATCTACGGACCATGAGCTATCTGTTTATCACATATGACTTAAATCCAGTTTATCATTCTTTAGAAACCGTAATTACATGCCTTTTTCAGCAAAATTATATTAAGCCCCGCCCACTATGCATACTAATAAAATTCAAGGTTTTTATATTATGAACATGTACACATTAACAAACATCATAAATGTACCAAATATGAAACAAAACATATGTTGTTGTTATGATATAAGCATTTCAAAAAATTTACATTTAGCCCCGCCTACTCATTAATATGCATGAATAACCACCAAAAACAATAGGGCACATCTACAGACCATTGGCAATCTGTGTATGACACATATGACATGAATCCACTTTACCGTTCTTGAGATGTTGTGTTTACGATCTGGCTGTCACATACACACACCCATATACGCACCCATGCATATAAACACACACGCCATCATGACCTCATAGGTTTCTGATGCTATCACATCGGAACCAAAAAGGTCAGCTGCATGGGTTACTCCAGAGTTGCACCAAAATTAGTCCTCCGGGTGGGGAAGGAGAGGTGAGGACAAAATGGAGGATTATGTCTGCTACATTCAATTTCTTTTCTCATCAAAATAAAAACAAATTTCAACCTGAGGGTAGAGAGGTTGCGTAGCTAACGAAGATGTCAATTTAAAGTTACATCTCAGAATATCAGAAGGAGAAGGAAGGAGGTGGGGGAAGGAGGGATGGGGTGGGGAAGGAGGGGTGGAGGAAGTATGGAGGGGTGGGGAGTAAGGAGGGAGGGGAGTAAGGAGGGAGGGAATGTGGGGAATAAGCAAGCAACAACAATATAGCCTTATTTTCAATGAACTGTTGCTATTCTAGCAAGTAGGAGATGTACAATTGCCCAAGTACTTTGTTTTTAATTTGAAGGCAATTATTGGTCGAGCTTAATAATAGGGACAGTTGATGAAAGGACCAAACAAGGGGCATATATGTTAAATTGGGATGAAAATAGAAAAAATATTATTAAAATCAGTATCATAAGAAATCCATTTTCTTGAGGTCAAGCTATAACATCCTGACAGACCTCCAATGGCTTATTTACATCATTTACATATTTCATGATATTATTCTAAGTGTGCTTATATTTTCAGTTTCATTTTGATGTCAGATAAAATTCTATATCTAAAATCAAAACAACAAGAGCAAGAGTCACTTTCAGAATTTCTTTAATCTGTAATTAAGTCACAATCGTTCACTTATTGTACTTCACAAAGAAATGTATGCACATATTGCCACATTTTGTATCAGTAATATCGAGGTACATAAAATCCAGAGTATCAGCGATCACCTGATCATCGGTAATATCACCTGATCATCGGTAATATCACCTGATAATTGGCAATTTCACCTGATCATCAGTAATATCACCTGATCATCGGTTATATCACCTGATCAATGGTAATATCACCTGATCATCGGTAATACCACCTGATCATCGGTAATATCACCTGATCATCGGTAATATCACCTGATCATCGGTAATATCACCTGATCATCGGTAATATCACCTGATCATCGGTAATATCACCTGATCATCGGTAATATCACCTGATCATCTGTAATATCACCTAATCATCCGTAATATCACCTGATCATCAGTAATATAAGAAGCTTTGTTTTTGTGCATTGAAATTGTACCTGGTGAATCATTTATGCCTTTGCTGTCATATCCTATACAGAGCTTATGTAAAATGAATATCTTTTCTATAGTTCTATATGTAAACCATCTCATCTTCTGTTATTATATTTTACATATCGATTGTTTTATATTATATTGTCTCTGTAGAAGCTTGAAATATTTTGAAATAAAACTGGAGGCAGAAAAAAAAACTAACCCCGCAGTTGTCACGTTGTGGAGACTGACTGGAGATCAAACCTGGGACGCAAAGTGATAAGCTGTAAGCTTTATCTAGTTGCAGACTGCCACTGATGTCTCTTACAGCTTTTGTTTCTTTTCTTTTTCAAACCTTAATACAGTGGAAGTTTGAACTATTTCCATGGTTTTCAATCATTATTGAAATCTAGTCCCAGTTGCCACCATGAGTCTATAGACCTATAATGATTAATACAATAAGCCAGTTCGGAGTTACGATAATATGATTGTGCAATGCAGATCAAGAGGTCAATTGAGAATGGCTTGCCATCAGCATCACTAACACGCATTGAATAACACTGTTACTTCCCACATGGCATCCCTACCCATGTGCCACATGACATTCTTCCCTATGCCCCACATGGAATCCCTCCCTCTATCCCACATGGCATCCCTCTCCATGTCCCAACCTCCTATGTTCCACATGACATCCATCTGTATGTCCCATGGCATCTCATCCTACAGATATGCAAAATGGCATCCCACTCAGATGTCCCATATACCATCCCACCCTATGTATCACATGGCATCCATCCCTGTCCCACATGATATCCATCTCTATGTCCCACATTGGCATCCCTACCCATGTGCCACATGACATTATTCCCTAAGCCCCACATGGAATCCCTCCCTGTCCCACATGGCATCCCTCTACATGTCCCACCTTCCTATGTTCCACATGACATCCATCTATATGTCCCACATGGCATCTCATCCTGCAGATGTGCCAAATGGCATCCCACTCAGATGTCTCATATGCCATCCTACCCTATGTACCACACGGCATCCCTCCCTATGTCCCCCATGATATCCATCTCTATGTTGCACATTGCATCCCTACCCATGTGCCACATGTCATTATTCCCTATGCCCCACATGGAATCCCTCCCTGTCCCACACGGCATCCCTCCCTATGTCCCGCATGGCATCCATCTTTATGTCCCACATGGCATCCATCTCTATGCCCCACATGGCATGTCACAAAGCCATCCTATAGTAGCATTAACACAAAGAAAGTTCTCTTTACATATGATAGGACCATACTGTGTTGATTGTTATTACCAATTGACCTAACCCCACAATCAATTCCAGGCATGCACGTTCGTAACTCCAAACTGGTTTATTTGTAAACTGTCCTGATATTAGTCATTTCAATTACCATCACAAAAAAGAAACACAGGGTTGCTATCAAAACAATTTATATCTACTTAACCACAATGCAACTTTACATTGAGTTTCAATACAAAACAATTCTTCTATTTCAACTAATACAACATTTCCCAACACTTTTCTCTTAAATATTCTCTGAAGCGTATAAGCCTTCCACTTCAGATTTGCACTAATGACTGAATAGTCAACATCATAAAAAAAATATATCACGCATTCAAACAAAATCAATCAAAGCTCGTTACTCGGAAGGGAGATTAAGCGTGCGAATATAATGAATGGTGAAATCAACCATTATCCTGCATTTCCTCTGCTCGCCAAAACTGCTTGCCAAAACTGTAAATGCAAAAAATCCCTTCCACTCTAAACCCAATTTCCAAATTAACCCAGAACAAATCAACATCAATTTCCTTTTTGCATTTCCAAATGAATCGGGGCATTTTCCACTAACCAACACAGTTTGACTTCTGATAAAATTAAGCAACTACGAGAAGTATGAGCGAGTGTAGACCGGAAATAACCATGTTTTCTGCCCAGAGAGGTTGATATTGATTTCTGGCGTGCAATTACGAGTAATGGTGTCGACAAAGTAGTGAAGTCATTTAGACTTATTTAACCAATCAGCTGTAATTTCTGTTCAGCAAAAGTAAAATTATTGTGATTGCAGTAACACTTTAAAACTGTTACTTTGTAAGTAGACACATTCAGTATTCTTTAACAGTGCAGGAATGCCAATCAGACAGTGTTAGACTACACAGGAAACTTATCTCAGGAAATACGATGGCTTGTCACAAAATGTCACATCATAAAATTTCAAATTTGTCACATAAATGTCTTAAATGTCAGATAAATTTTGACACCTTTTGCACAGAATGTCACATCCAGAGTTTTTATTACATGTGAAGGGAGGGGAGCAGGGGCGTAAATACAAGAGGGTGTCACAACCCCCAAACACGGTACAACTTCAGACTAGTTGGTAAGTGTGTGGTATCAGCTTATTCAAAATTTATGTTCAGATACGAAACAAAGACCTTCAAACTGTTTGAAACCAAATCATCAAGTGATAAACCGATTCTGTTTATTAACTTTTTTACAGGGAGACACTTTTTCTCTCAAATGCATGGCATACTAATTTGAGGCAGTCGGTAAATCTTATATTTTACCCTCCCCCTCCTCTTCTCCCCTAAGTCAATATGGTCTACTAACACACCTGACATTGTGTATCAATTTTTAGGAATTTCTGGTTGTTTGCAGATACTGGAAGGTTCTGGAGGCACATGTTACAAGAATCTTTTAGATAAACTAACAAACAAACAAAAAAATCCCTGTGAGCATGAAAAGAAATGATTTTATGGACAATTTTCAACTCTTACCTATACTGTACTTTTTACATGCTTGCCCCTCCCATCTGTCAGTTACCACATAATAACGACATTAAATTTACAGCTTCTTTGCATCATGCACACCATGTAGTAGCATAACAGCGACATTATGCTCCGAAGTAGAAAATGTTGATATGATAGGATAAGGTGTCCCTCAATGACTGTGCCCCTCCCCCCCTGCTATTCCCCTTTTATTTACCTTCCAATACCTTTCTTTGAGAAATGTTGCAATCAATTTGGGCAATTAAAAAAAAAAAAAAATTGCATCAACATTTTTCTTTTTTGCATCGCAGCAATTAAAGAGGTACTCTCTCGTCTCAAGATATTGCATGACCCATCACCAATAAATCGGATACATACAAGTGACGTCACTTCCGCGACAATGATTGTTTGGCTGAATCGTTGGTGATTGTGTAGATATTTCAACCAATCGGAAACATTGGCGAATTGTAGTGAATTTTTATCGCCACATTAACACAATTTGGACAATAAAAATTACCATTCAATCACAAAAGGGCCTATTCACAAATATTTTTATAATAGAAAAAAAAAAAACACTTTGCAACTTAATGTTCCCCCAATTAGAACTGGGTATGACCTGTTCCCTTTTAGAAGAGCTGTGATTTTATTCATTATGTGATGTCACATTTGCATATTGCAATTTGCATTATAATAGTTGAATTAGCACTTCAAATTTATACTTCTTACATGTCCAACTTTGCAAAATTATTTTGACAAGATTTTCATGTGAATTGATTTTTTCCCTATGAAATCCAAAGAACATTTCGTGTGTCATGTGTCTACTGTCTTCAGCCGTAAATGAAAAATTCATTCACAAAATTTAACGTGCGGTTATCAACCTCGTGAACTCGGCTCTGGCGATGGAAGAACAGCTTTACACATTACAACATTCATAAGCTGTACTCCTTCTCAACTCGTAATAAATCTCACTTCCTTCACCTTGCCATACCAGCAGTGATACGTGAAAACGGAAGATCTTTTTCTCCAGGGAAAAAAGGCAATTATGAAAGCAAAATCCCATCGCTCTTGAAAAACTAGGATACAACACGCGATAACTAACCGGTACTTATTGTCTTTATCAAGCAAGTCAGAGGACGCCTCCTGGCCATCTTTTCATATTGTTAGCAATTTGGATCAAACTTAATTAGCATTGAATTTTGAAAGCTAGGTCGTTTCTTTCCACTACTACTCGAAACTAGGGGAAAAGCGGTAGATACATTTTTCAGAAGAAGTGGATATGGGATAAACATAAGTGTATACTTAGACTGCAGGTAACGATATATCCGATAAAATTAACACAAAGTTTTTTGCGCAACATGGGATATCTAGAGTAAAGTTGTTAAAGGCAGACAATTTCAGAGCTACAATAAACTTGTGTCAGGTTCAAAGGAATATTCCCATCGTTTTTTTGGAATATTCCCATTGTTTTTTTTTTAATATTCCTATGGTTTTTGTAATATTCCCATTTTTTTGGGTAAAATTTCATTTGCAACAACATACTGTTAGAGGCAATTTGGTACAAAAATCAGGTTGATATCACATTCCATACAGGAGATATGGATTTTTTAAAATTTCCCAATTGCATTTTTATTTTTTTGTACAGTATGATGAATTCGTGTTTGATGATGTCATAGAGGCAATTCCATTGCAATTTTTTATGTATTTCTTTGAATGTTAATTGCTTGTTTCTGTATGATTAGGAAAAAATTGTTGCCTTCTTAATTTATGTCAGTAGTGGAGTGGGTTCCATTTTCATTTTGGCAATTTAATCCCATTTTTTGCCTTGCTTAAATTGGCAATTTTCTTAACAAAAAGTCTCATCTCAGTGGTCTCTGAAATAATGATATCAGTCTTTGGTCTTCGCTCATCAAGGGGGTCCTGGATCAACGTGCCCCCTAAATTTACCTTGGCAGCTCTTATAGTGAATTTGGACCTGTGTAAAAAATGACCATCAGGTCCAGTGAATATTCGGGTCCGGTGACTTAGTGAATATTCACACTGTTTCTAGTGAAGTTTGGTGACAAAGAATCTGTCTTGCCTTTCAAACTAGCTTAATATTTAATCTTTTTTACATACTACTACTAGCCAGTATATCCAAAAAAGCCTACAAAATATAACTACAAATTTTTGAACAAAAATATATCTCACTGAGTCGTCTGCTGTTGGTTGGACGACATCAACAATTAATGGACGACAATAGAGTGTCATAGATGGAGTGTCATAGAGTTTTTGAGATAGGGAAAAAATGGGAAGCACGGGTTGGCAGGGGAAAATTGGTTGCAATGATGGGATTTGCTTTCCCGTTGAATCAATTTCGATCCCCCTTCCCCAGACAGCATTTTGACATCATAATCGGGCAGAAATTATCAATTCTTAGCAAAACTTGGATAGAAAATTTGCTGAGATTGACTGAATTTCGGTCATGATGTTCTGATGAACTTTTTTATTTTGCTTATCAAAATCTTCGGAATTTCGGAAAATGAAAGAGCTAGGCCTATGATCTTCTACGCCTATCCATCATGAGAGCAGGGAGGTCCCCCCCCCTGGGGGTCAGCAGTTCAGTCAGCTCTTAGAAATATAAAAAGACGGTCAATCTTGACTGACGTCCTGCCTGCCTGCCTGCTGTGCATGCATATAATTGCACACCACTACAAGGCGGCCAGGGACAAAAACTGAATTTCTTTTCTGATTAGTGATACTGCGGATCAATAGCAATTGTGTAGCATTTTTTTTATGTTGAATATTCACGTAGTAACGTATGCCATTCCAAATTGAAAAATGTAGACAAAATATTCTGACCAGGTTCACCATATGTCTGCATGTATAATCAATTTGCTTGCAGGATACATAAGTTTATATATCAAATTGAATATCGGTTGATAATTTCATCTTTTAATCGTTAAATAAATTTTTGTATAGTATGTAATTTATGTAATGACTTTTAAAATTGTTTGTGGTGACTTACATGCACAATAACACCATTTTTTGGGTTTGTTTAGCAGTGATACATACGCTTAGTCATTTTTTAATCGCAACTACAGCTGTTTTACTTCACAGTTTGCAATGCAATACTGCTAAATTTCATTCATAGTGAGGGTTACAAAATGGCGTCCCGGATCATTATATTCCATCATACTCACTCTGGCTATGCCAGTGATTGCACATCAGGCTTAATAAAATATTTTTACAAAGTCTTCAAAAATTTGCTTTGTCCTCTTTTGAGACCATGGGGGAGGGATAATTCCACTATCTCAAGAATTCCTTAATCTTTGTTAAGTTGTCCATTGCTGTAATCGAATCGAATTTGCATCCTTTCAGTTACTTAATGGAAAATTTAAAGCTACTATTATGGCGTTGTCGACACTTGCTTTAAAAAGCATGCAAATGTATGGGAAATAATTATTTCTAAGGGCAAGACTGATTCTCTGCCACTAAAATTCATAAGGCACTATTTTGACCCTAAGGTCGGAATTCACTAAGTGAATTCTGACTCTAGTGTCATTTTCTAGGATGGCTTAAATTCACTGTGACACCAGATTTGTCTATATCTATACTGAAAGTGGGAGGACAAAGTTGGGGGTGGGGGGAGCAAAATCACACTGCTGCAAAAATTCACAACACACCATACACCTTTCCCCCTCATCTTGCCCCCACCTTCCCCCTTACCTTGCCCCTCCTCACCTTGCCCCCCTCACCTTGCCCCCCTCACCTTGCCCCCTCACCTTGCCCCTCTCACCTTGCCCGTCTCACCTTGCCCCTCCTCACCTTGCCCCTCTTCACCTTTCCCCTCTCACCTTGCCCCCTCACCTTGCCCCCTCCACCTGTGGTTGTGGGCGATATTTTCCATCCTCCTTCTGATTCCCATTTGCTTATGTGTAATGGGATACATAAATTTGATAGGCTTTGGGTCAAGCAAAATAAAAAAGTGATATAAAATCACCTTATTTCTTCATCAGCTCTTAACTGTTTATTTCACCTCCTCCAACAACAACAAAAATGCATGCAAAAAAAGTCCTAGCACCAATTGTGTTTTGACAAAATAAGTAAATAAAATTACATAACACTAAATTGAACAATTTTCAAATAATTCACTTAAAAAATTATGCTCTAACTCACTCCAATTTAAGACCTAGTTTCAAATTTAAAACTTATCTTCTGTCAAATTCAGATTCTCCCTTTGCATTAAGGACAAGTGGAAATTTTGCTGCGATCACAATTACTGCTAGACAGAAGGTAATATAGAACTAGAAAACCAAATGTTTTGGAGTTCCGATGCTCAATATGAATTTTAAGTTTGAACTGTTGTATATGATAAATGTTATTGCACAATGGGATCAAAATAACAATGACAATCAAATAACTCACTGTACTCACAAGAATGGAATTTCACATTTAATTAAATTCAACCATTTTTATTCTATTAACATGTATACACTCACTAACAACATAATTATTTCAAATATGAAACAGAACTGACATGCGGTTTTTAAAATATGAGCATTTGAAGATTTGAATTCATGCCTTGTCTACTCATTAATATGCATGACCTTGCTGCCAAAAACAATAGGGCACATCTGTGGTCCTTGGGCAATCTGTGTAGCACGTATAACCCGACTCTCACATATCGTTCTTGAGATACTGTGTTTACAAGCTCTCCTGAACATAATCATCTTAAGCCCCACCCACTATATATATTCATAAAATTCAACACTTTTGTGACATGAACAACACTAGCTTTATGCCAAATTTGAAACAATTCAGTCATGTGGTTGTCAAAATACATGTATGAACATTTTAAGATATAACATTAAGCCCCACCTACTCATTAATATGCATGACATCATCACCAAAAACAATAGGGCACATCTACAGACCATTATAGCTACCTGTGTACCACATATGACATGAATCACAGGTATCATTCTTGAGTTTGTTTTTACAAGCTATTTTCAACAAAATCATGTTACGCCCCACCTGCTATGCACGTATGATGAAATTCAACAATTTTTATACCATGAATATGTAACACACTATCTACATCATAACTGTACCAAATATGAAACAAAACAGATATGCGGTTATCAAAATATGAGCATTTCAAGATTTTTACATTAAGCCCTGCATGCCTACTCATTAATATGCAGGACATTACCACCAAAACAATAGGGCACATCTACAGGCCATGGGCTATCTGTGTACCACATATGACATGAATCCACTGTACTGTTCTTGAGATATTGGGTTTACAATCTCAGCGTCATACACACATACATATACTCCCCCTTCCTTGACTTAAACATACATACAAACATACACACACCATCATATCATATCAGGTTCCTGATGCTGATCGCATCGGAATAAAAAAAATGGTCCACATACTTTTTGTATATTTCTGCAATTACAGAGCAATGAAATAGGTCACTTCACTTGAAGAATAATTTGGTTGTTCAAACTAACCTGATACATAAGTCACAAAAAGGAAAGAATAAATAATTCATAATAATAATAAGCAAAGATAATTCTTTTCATTCACACCAGGGCCGTAATTCCCACAAGGGACCCCACTTTTCCGTAGAATTAAAAAAAAATCAGTACATTTTGGAAAAAATTTGCCTCTTGTCCGGCCCCACACTTTTTGGATAAGAGGCCATGTCCCCCCCCCCACTTTCCGGATGAGAATTAAGGCCCTGATTCACACTGAAAGCCAAACCACCTAATCATGCAATACTATGCTGTAATAGAACAATTACTGGAAGTCTTCTCTTAAAAAGAAAAGCCAAGTTGTCAAGAAAGTTTGTCTTATTTAAAAAAGCCAAAAAAAAAAAGGAACACAATGGTGTTTCATAAAGACACTTTTCAAAATGTTATGTCATTAGTATCGATGTAAAATTGAATGAAATGAGAAAGCTACAGACCGCAGCATATTATTATTTTATTGAAATTAAAAAAAAAAAAAAAAGAAGATTTTTCACACCTCTGTTGTTCCTATAATCTTTGAATGTCAATTGAATAACATTGCAATGCCTGTTTTAGTCAGTTTACAAAGCAGGAAAGACAACTAGTTACCTCGTCCCCCTTCCCCCTTTTCTCCCCTTCTCTAAACCACTATCACCAAAAAGAAGAGTTTGGATTGTGCATGGAAAGCAGATTCTCAAAAATGCATGTATTACAGATTTTCAAGTCGGCGCTGTATGGGTAATACTAGCTGTACCACAGTACCCACAGAATATCAAAACAAAAATAATGTGGCCGAAAAATGCACCCACATGAAATTTTTGTACCATTTTTAACAATTAAACACACAAATCCACTTGCACAAGAATTGCATGCATATTCTTGATGGCAAATCAAGGCCATCTAAAAGCAAACAAACATACATTTTTGTTCAGTGTTTTTCTTCATAAGTGAAAAAAATATCTAGTTACAACTGCTTGCGTCCCAAACGAGATTATAATCATATTAAGGAGCGGTTGACGCACCCTGATAATCCATGTGTAACAGAATCACTGTGATGTCATATATACTTTCTGTAATTTCTTGCATGTTTCAGCTATTCCTCATGTAACACGAGGTAACAGTTTGAAGTTGACCAAACAGTTCTCACGGATAGATATTTAGTGTTTTAGCTTTTCGTAAAGAGTTGTTAAAGAGTGGAATGATTTGCCTGAGTGGGTAGTTAGCTCCAATTCTGTTCACATTTGAAAGTCAACATTGATAAGCTCTTTACTAACTCTGGGCATTTTTTATTTATTTTGTGGTGGTGATGGAGTTAGTTTGGGCTATTTATGGGGTGATTCACCCTTCTTAGCCCATCATCTTGTTATGTTATGATATGATGCCATACATGCTATGATGCATTACATGCTATGATGTCATACAAGCTATGATGTCATATATGCTATGATGTCATACATGCTGTCATACATGCTATGATGTCATACATGCTATGATGTCATACATGCTGTCATACATGCTATGATGTCATACATGCTATGTCATACATGCTATGATGTCATACATGTTATGATGTAATACATGCTATGATGGCATAGCATGTTATGATATCATCCATGCCATGATATATTACCTGCCTCATGCATATCTCATTAAGAAAGCTTATAAATACCACACTTCCAAGTAACAGCTGTTTTCTACTTAGCTAATTCTCTTATTAAGGTCTACGACTATTACACATGTCAATTACAATTCATCTGTATGAAATTGCGCTTATCGCATTTGACAAGAAATTGTCTTGAAGATGGTGGATTATTTGTGATAAATCACCCAGGTAATTGCAATTTAATGTCACTTAGAAAGTACACCTTGGAAGTTTGTCATAAATGCCATCAACAAATGCTATATCACAATCAGATCGAATCATAAATCAAAAGTTCTCTTTTCAGCAATTTTCTCTCATAATAGGTGGGAGGAAGGCAGAAAAGTGTGAAATCAAAGAATTATTCCTATTATTTGAAGACTGAAGACTGAATTCAGTTTACACGTAGTCATCAACAATGACACAGAGTGACGAAAATGTGCTATAAAAAAAATTGTCATTGAGGAGGTGACATGTGAACTTTTATTGATCAGAAATCGGATGTAGAAGGTATTTTTTCTCAGGATTTTGAGAAGTAACAAAAGGCTGAGGTGTTCTTGTAGTAATATAATTTTCTCCAGATCGAATCATAAATCAAGTTCTCTTTTCAGCAATTTTCTCTCAGAATAGGTGGGAGAAATGCAGAAAAGTATGAAATAAAAGAAAAAAAGACTGCAGATGTTTTTCAAATTATTTTAAGACTGAAGACTGAAGTCAGCCTTCGTAGTCATCAACAGTGACACAGAGTGATGAATATGTGCTTAAAAAAAAAAAAAAAATGTGTCATTGAAGAGTGAACTTTTTTTTATTATAGGAATTCGGATGTGGAAGGTATTTTTTCTCAGGATTTTGAATGCTTAGAAGTAAGAAAAGGCTGAGGTGTTCTTGTAGTAATTTAATTTTTTTCCAAATAAGCAAGATTTCCAATTAACCTCTCTAAAGTTGAACGATTGACAGCTTTTTCAACCAATCACCACATGAATTTGCCTAGCAACAAAATCTGCATAACTAAGAGGGACAAAGATTCTGTACTGTACTTGGTACAGTACAGCTAGCCAAGCAACACGCTCTCATGCAGTCAATGTACTAAACAAATTTCTGCACACACAGAATGAGTTACAACAAAATGGTGAACAAAACTTGCACTTGCAAGCCTGCTGCGGGCTTTGTAAATCAGATTCCTGTTACCCAGAATGATTAGCAAACGGAATTTTGTTTATTCATTTCGCTAAAAACTATAAAGATCCGCAGAAGTGCCATAAATGGATCAAAACTTGAGGCAGGACACATGAACATCTACATGTCAATGTATTAGTCATGCATAATTGCAGATTTTAAGTTTGATTGCCCCACCTAGTTACTAGTTCTAGTATTTCACCACCATTTCCCTAAGTGTTACCTCTACTTTTAATATTCTTGAACTAATATTGGCTTCATCACCTTTCTCTTTTGCCTGATTAAATTTGATAAATTGTTGGTATATATCAATTGTCACATAATAATTATCATCTTGATATTATCATGTTGATATATTTTGTTAGGGGGAGGGGGGGGGGGGGAGGGGAGACAAAGGTGAAGTCTCAGTCAGGATTTGTTGTGCTCTTCAAAAGAATTCATCACAAATTAAAGCAGAGGGGAATATGACATGCTATTTGTTATCCCTGGATTACCTATCGATAGTTTCTTTATTCAGTTACCTTTCAGACCTTGTAAAAGATAATTACTTTGTATGTGCCAATTAAAATGGGGAGTTAATCAGTTGTACAACCTGCCCCCCCCCCCCATTTCACACACACACACACACACCACCCCATACTTCCACACACACCACCCCATACTTCCACACACATTCCCCCTCCCTCCAAAATATCAATAAATAGGTAAATAAAATACAAAAAAAGATGAAGTAAAATTCTATAGGAAACTGGGGGATTACAATTTTTTTCTTACCTAATAAGCTTCCTCACTTGAAGCTTTAATATCCTCATAAATACCCACTACCTATGCTCCCAAAGCTATGCTTACAAACCCCAAAGGTAATCATGAAGCAACTCAATCAATTTATGACACAGGTTTCATTAGCGTAATTGAAATAATGATTGACAGTTGTTAAACGTCAGGTCTGCGTAGTAAGTGCAACTTGACACAACCACACATACCAGATTTGATTTTGTCAAACAATATCAAAAATCAGGTGATGAATCATTCTTGTCACGATGGACGAGGGCAAATCAGAGACACAGAATAACTCGGAATATGCCATAATTATGGTTCACTTAAATGAGGTATGTACGTATGTCTCGTGATGTCATCAATGCACGCTTCATATACAATCATCCAATCACAAGTCTACAAATAGGATTCAAACAATAAAAACAAAATTGAGTTTGGCCTCTGTGTGTGATAGCATCTTTGATATACAAACTTAGCATTTCTTAGATAAAAATAGTTCATATATGGTTTCTGTCTGCTTTAAATTAAAGTCTTTCTGTTCATGCCAGTGATGTGGGATGCTGGAGGCAGGAGGGGGACCAAGAGGCCATGACCCCCTCACTTTTCAAGAATTCCAGGTATGGTTTCCCCCATTTTTTTGTCAATCTAATTTACTTTCCAGAAACAATCTTAAAATAATCCAGTGATGCTGGTTTATGCATCACAACTTTTGCATAAGACATGTAATCTTCAATCTTTAATGAGGCCAAAATAAAATAAAAATCTTCAGATTTGTATTCTCCCAAAATCTTGGGTCAGTAAAACTTACATCTATTTTATGTTGGTCTTTAAAAGCCAAAAACTAATTATGTTTATTAGTCAAACTAAACTATTTTCAAAATTGAAAGACTTTTCTACCCAATGCTCTAAAAAATACTGTAGCTGCATCCAAACACCTTTAAAATAAACCAATGAGATGGAAGATATTATGAGTACAAAGGTCATGCACCTGCAACTATGGATACGTTATCAATTTCACCAGCCTTGCAGAATCATTAAAACACAAAATTCAAAATCATCTTCCTTGGTAGAAATATAACAATTACGAAAACACGATCAAAGCTGAATTCTGACCACTCGTCCACTTCAGTAACGCAAACAATACATAAAGATATAACAATTACGAAAACACGATCAAAGCTGAATTCTTACCGCTCGTCCACTTCAGTACCGCAAACAATACACAAAGATATAACAATCACAAAAACACGATCAAAGCTGAATTCTTACAGCTCGTCCACTTCAGTACCGCAAACAATACACAAACCTCTACCTCAACTCTTCTTATTCACGAAGCCATCCATCAATAATTTTGTTTCAATAATTTGTTTCACCAAAAGGTCTCATAAAAGATAAAAACTACTTTAACTTCAATACATAACTTTACCCACATGAATGTCAAAGCAGGGTCTGCGCTTAACTACATTTTGTCTCCATATCTCCAAAATAACTTTCCCAACCTAATATAACAGTTATATATAAAAAGTCATAATAATCAATTTTCTACTTACGCATGAATTCCCCACTGCAGTAATAGCATGCTACCAGATGCAGGGCCGCTATAGTGAGAGAATTCATAAGTAGTTAGTTACTCTCTGAATCAATAAGTCGGAAGAGCCGCACTGAGGTCTTTTGGGTAATAAACCGTCTTAGCTAATTTACTCTGCATTTAAAAAAATTGATTCCATCTCTCTTTCGTTTTTGCGCTTGTACACCAGAGGAAGTAAGGCAAGCAATGCATATACTGTCGACCAATTCAAACATACGAGAAACATTTCTCTTTTATCGGAGTTTATTGGATATTGCGGAGAATAATTTATATCTAGTGGATACAGTTAGGAAAGTGTTTCATTGTAAATTCTTCCTTGAAGTATAGATTTTAAGAGGCCAATTAATGAGAATTTTGAGTTAAAATAGCAAATTGTTTTTGTAAACTTTATTGAAAGGTCATCAATATCATGATAATGATTGGTCATTTTCCTGGTGGGGAGGGGGGGGGGAGGGGAGCACTTCCATACTAAAGTGGTAGGTATGTACCGCCTAGAATTTCAAAATTGGACTGCAGTATGTATGAGATATTTTTTTGCTAATTGCAGTATGACAGTTTATGATTTTGATACCTGCAGTAAATAAGTGATTTTTGATACATGCAGTACAAAAATAGGTGTTTTCTGATACTGCAGCACAAAAATTAAGTGATTTTTGATTCCTGCAATATGAAAATATGCATTTAGATTGGATTTCTGATACCTGCACTACGAAAATTCTATAAAAAAAAGGCAAGTGCTCGGGTGGCAAATGTATATACACCTCACATATGGAAGTGCCCCCCAGTGGCTTGGTGGCAGGGAGGGACAGGGGGGGGGCAACTGTCCCAGCAAAGCTTTCTGAGAGGGCGGCTGAGTGCTCATGGGGGGCACCAAAATCGTCCTGAAAATATAACTTTTTAGGCCGTGGGGAAATTTAGGTGTTCATTGATAACTTCTTCTTATATACTATTTACACGAAATATTCCAAAATTTCCTTCATTTTGGGGATATTTTCTTCAATACTTAAAAAAACCTTTCTTAAATTTTTAGAAAATTTCCTTTATTCGGAAGAACTTTTCTTAAATTTTTGAAAATATTTTTTTCAAATTTGGTGAAATTTCCTTAAATTTTTGAGAAAATTCCTTCATTCTGCAGAAGTTTCCTTCAATTTTGGCATTTTTGGGAAATTAATTGTCCCTAGATTTAAAACACTGATTTCATGCAATTCCCTAAACATGCCATATAAAAACGGTGCATGCAAATTTAGATTTACTGTATGTGCACGTTTTACTTAGCATTTTTATTTCGGGGGAGAAAGGGTGCTAAAATGTCCTTGCACCCCCTCCCCAATGAAACATGATCCACCATGCCACTGGTGACCCCACATCCCTGGGGTCATTTTATAATCTCATTAGCATAAATTGCAGGTAAATTTGCAAATGAGAATTTGATATTTAGACAATACCAGTTTTATTAAAATATTCACTAATATTTTCACTAATTAATGATTTTACTAATTAGGTTGAAATTTTATGAACTGTGACAGAGAAAATCCATTGCCCAAACCTCCAGCAAAAAAGAATAATTATACTTACTTTGTAGACTGTATTTATTGAGAAGAACCTTGGCTAACACTGAAACTCGCATACGTGAAAGTATCATCGTAATCCAATATCATGAATGACTGATGTTAAAAGCTCTCAAAGTATCACTGAAAACCTTACAACTCAAATCAGCATCACCAAAATGCAACAACTTTAAATCCAGTATATCTATAACTTAGCAACATGTGTTGTGTATCACTCCTACAATCCAACAATTATAGTCAAGTATCACCAATCCAATAACTTACTAACAAGTTTCACTGAAATCCACTATCAATGAAATCAAGTATCATTAAAATCCAATATCCGAAGCAAGTATCGTGACAACAGGTCAAGTATCACCAAAATCCAACAAGTTTGAATAAAGTATCACCACAATCTAACAATTTCAATCAAGTATTACCAAAATCTGACAACCTAAAAGAAAGTATCACCATAATCTAACAAATTCAACTAAAATCACTAAAATCCAACAACTTAGATCAAAGTATCATCACAATCTAATTTCAATCAAGTATAACCAAAATCCAACAACTATGAATCAAGTTTCACTAGTCGAATTTTATCACCAAAATCCAACAACAAATAAAAAAGTATCACCAGTCTAACAATTTCAATCAAGTATCACCAAAATCCAACAATTATGAATAAAGTATCACCACAATCTAACAATTTCATTCAAGTATCATCAAAATCAAAAATGTTTATTAAATCTACAATGAATTTCTACAACTTGAATCAAGTTGCAAGTATCAATGAAAACCAACAACTTGAATTATGTATTACCAGAATCCAACAGCTTTAAATTCAGTTGCACCACAACCCAACAACTTGAATCAAGAGTCACCTGCAACAAAAAGTAACCCAAGAACTCACAATATCATATAGTACAGCTGTATACCATGTGCTTGCAATGCAGGCATCCACACTAAAACAGAAGATGCCCTCCTGTGGCTTGACCACATACCCACTTAATGCAAATAGATAAAGTTGGTACCTGTGTCACATGGTCATACACCTTCCTTTGACAGAGTGTTGTGAAACCAAAGGGTGCTTTAGAAAAGAATATATTAAAGTTATCCGTAACCTTCAGAGCTTGAAAATCATCTTCAGATCAATTGATCCACTTCCTTACAGTGTGTTGGATATTTGAATTGTATACCCACTTCTATATCTTACAGTTAAAACATACTGTAGCATACTGACCTATATTGTCATTCAAGATTCTCAAAATAGTATCTTTCCTGTCGGAATTTTCAAAGTATTCATAACAGAAACTTCTGCAACAACAACAAAAACATCCTTGACCATGTACAGTATATTGAGTATAAAATTGAAAATAACAAAGGAGCTCGACGAAGCCATTTTGCCTCAGTTTTTTTAATTGTATTATCTGTCTGGGAACCATTATGCAGCTGAATAAGATCCTACCTGCTTTGAAGATTGAAAACTGATGATTTCAGTGAATTATACAGACTTTTAAGAAAATGAGTTTGAACCCTTATTAGTAGGGTCTGACGATAAGTTTTCGTTTTAATAGGGGCCGGAAAAAAAAAAAAAAAAAAAGTAAAGGGGTTGGCTCAGAGGCAAGGGGAGGGCCCAGAGGCAAGGTGAGGGCTCAGAGGCAAGGGGGAGAGGGGGCTGAGGTAAGGTAAGGGCTCAGAGGCAAGGGGGTGCTCAGAGGTAAGATGAGGTGCTTAGAGGTAGGGTGCTTAGAGGTAAGGTGAGGGCTCAGAGGCAAGGTGAGGGCTCAGAGGCACGGTGAGGGCTCAGAGGCAAGGTGAGGGCTCAGAGGCAAGGTGAGGGCTCAGAGGCAAGGTGAGGGCTCAGAGGCAAGGTGAGGGCTCAGAGGCAAGGTGAGGGCTCAGAGGTAAGGTGAGGGCTCAGAGGTAAGGTGAGGGCTCAGAGGCAAGGTGAGGGCTCAGAGGCAAGGTGAAGGCTCAGAGGCAAGGTGAGGGCTCAGAGGCAAGGTGAGGGCTCAGAGGCAAGGTGAGGGCTCAGAGGCAAGGTGAGGGCTCAGAGGCAAGGGGGGCAGGGGAGCTCAGAGGCAAGGTCAGAGGGCTCAGAGGCAAGGGAGGGCTCAGAGGCAAGGTGAAGGCTCAGGCTCAGGCAAGGTGAGGGCTCAGAGGTGAAGGTGAGGGCTCAGAGGTAAGGTGAGGGCTCAGAGGCAAGGGGAGGGCTCAGAGGCAAGGTGAGGGCAAGGGAGGGCTCAGAGGCAAGGTGAGGGCTCAGAGGTAAGGTGAGGGCTCAGAGGCAAGGTGAAGGCTCAGAGGCAAGGGGAGGGCTCAGAGGCAAGGGAGGGCTCAGAGGCAAGGTGAGGGCTCAGAGGTAAGGTGAGGGCTCAGAGGCAAGGTGAAGGCTCAGAGGCAAGGGGAGGGCTCAGAGGCAAGGGGAGGGCTCAGAGGCAAGGTGAGGGCTCAGAGGCAAGGATATATATTAAGGCCACCCTTTTGGCTTAGCCTATGATCTTCAACAAGGAGACTACCAGGGGTCAGTGGCGGCGCTACAGGGGGACATGGGGATATTTGCCCCTCCACGAGATCGCTTTTCCACCTAGAAAATATTGTCCCTCACTCGACCACCCTCATGACCAAAATCCTGGTGTGGCCACTGCCGAGGGTACATTAAAAATAAAGATCTCCAACACTAAGACCTCTGGGTCTGAGGTTCCAATTAGCTTTAAAGATTCCACTACGACTTAAACCAAGACCCCACTAAGAAACAAAAGTTAAGAATCCACTAGACTTCTACTGCAATTACAATTGTTTGTAAATTTTTTAAATATGAAAACAATCAGAACTTTTCATGGGGGGTTGGTTTGGAAGATTTACCAAGGTTTATAACGTCCCAGCAGAGCTTCATTGGAGTATTTACGCCAAGACGCTCACAGCCGTTTTATTAACCAGTTGTGGAGTACTGGTTGAGACCCACCTGGATATAATACAATTATTGTTAACACAAAGTTGAGGGGAATGTGGAGATCCAGACCACCCACTTTTTCAGAAATAACATCAAGGTTCTGTGGACATCGGCATTAAAAGTCGTGGTTGGACACCCCCCCCCCCTCCTTCCCCGCCCACACACCTCCTACACCTTTTGGCATTGGCTAGAGCTTATGCATACATCCATTGAGTTAATTTTTGCAGTGATTTCTATGTGCATGATGAGTATGCATGATTACTGTACGCATGACTTTACTCAGAAAGGGTTTATTTATCTCATTTAAAATTGATTTTGCCCCTTTTTTTAAGTCTGACCAATCTCAGGTTGCCTAAGCAAACTACTGCACAAATATTAATTGCTCAAAGATCCTTTTTATTCGAAAATTGTCTCTACCTTCTCAAAAGCACTTTAATTTACGATGTATCTATATTGACAAACCCTATAGACACACCATCATTTTTATTGACAAAGCAGTTGAGACATCTGTAGAGAAACAAAGTTTATCAGAGTGTCTTCCCTGGCAAAAGGTGAGATTTGCACCATCTGTGTCAATCAAAGTAAATTTTGTTTCAGTCAAAAGTGCGCTGATGGACAAAAGCAACATTAGCGGATTACTATCACAGAAGTTGCTAAAGAGGGATTCTCGTCACAAGAAAATTGCTTGACACAGTACCAGTATTCACATTAAGGTGCTGGATTGCTGGATTCCCAAACATATAATCAAATTCCCACTAAAAAATAATTAGGGTGGGGGGGGGAGAGGGGGGGAAGGGCTGCAAGCGATCAGAACCGCTGCAAGCAACCAGACCCGCTGCAAGCAACCAAGCCCACTGCAAGAGATCAGACTTGCTGCAAGAGACCAGCCCCGCTGCAAGAGACCAGACCCGCTGCAAGAGACCACACCCACTGCAAGAGACCAGACCCGCTGCAAGCGACCAAGCCCGCTGCAAGCGACCAGACCTGTTGCAAGAGGCCAGACCAGCTGCAAGAGACCAGACCCGCTGCAAGAGATCAGACTTGCTGCAAGAGACCAGACCCGCTGCAAGAGACCAGACCCGCTGCAAGAGACCAGACCCTCTGCAAGAGACCAGACCCGCTGCAGGAGACCAGACCCGCTGCAAGAGACCAGACCCGCTGCAAGAGACCAGACCCGCTGCAAGAGACCAGACCCGCTGCAAGAGACCAGACCCGCTGCAAGAGACCAGACCCGCTGCAAGAGACCAGACCCGCTGCAAGAGACCAGACCCGCTGCAAGAGACCAGACCCGCTGCAAGAGACCAGACCCGCTGCAAGAGACCAGACCCGCTGCAAGAGATCAGACCCGCTGCAAGAGATCAGACCCACTGCAAGAGATCAGATCCGCTGCAAGAGACCAGACCCACTGCAAGAGACCAGATCCGCTGCAAGAGACCAGACCCGCTGCAAGAGACCAGACCCGCTGCAAGAGATCAGACCCGCTGCAAGAGATCAGACCCACTGCAAGAGATCAGATCCGCTGCAAGAGACCAGACCCACTGCAAGAGACCAGATCCGCTGCAAGAGACCAGACCCGCTGCAAGAGACCAGATCCGCTGCAAGAGACCAGACCCGCTGCAAGAGACCAGACCCACTGCAAGAGATCAGACCCACTACAAGAGATCAGACCCACTACAAGAGATCAGATCTGCCAACATTTTACTAAAATGCTCACCGGATCTAAACGCAGTCTCTTAATCTTGATCATATCCTCAAAGGTCAGATCATGATCCACAGCAGGAAATCAGATGTAAATGCTGTCATAGCCCTATGATCATGTTATTATGTAATATCCTGTTACAACTAGTTTTTTTGTGGGCAAACAGTTATTTCACAGGTTGTTCAATGACCCACATTTTGACTTGTGGTTCACTCATGTCCCGCGATCAAATAGGGCTCTGCAGCAGAGTTGATTACAAGCTCGCACTCGAGTGAGAACATACAACATTTTTTTATTCTGCAATAATCGAGCACGTAGATAGTCGGAGGATCATGTACCGGGGATTAGTGGGAACAGAGCCTTTAAGGTATTTGCTCTTTTAGTTTAATAGGAATGCTGCAGGAAAAAATCTAAAAATAATGAAGAACGTCCTTGTGAATATTGATCATCAGGATTAAATCTAAGTAAATTGGTTACAGTAATGGTTATGCAACAAGGGTCAAGAAACTATGCAACTTGTAAGTTTGTTTGTTTAATGAGAGCTCAACGGCACCACAACAACGAAGGTCAAATTGTGCCTGAGAGGTCAGATCATTCTAGAGGTAGGTAGGAAAGGAAACAGGGGGAGAATGAGAGAAATTCAAGAACAAAAGGTCAGAAAGCTGTGGTCGAGAGGGGAGGTGCATGGCTGAAACAAAAACAAAGTAGAGAGGGGGTGGAAGAGGAGAATTAAATATGGTTGTAGAGGGAAGCATGATGAAGGAAGGAGATAATCTTATCCGAGGATTTTAACTTTGCATCTACGGTTGACCCCTGTATCTACGGTTGACCTCTGTATCTACGGTTGACCTCTGTATCTATGGTTGACCTCTGTATCTATGGTTGACCTCTGTATCTATGGTTGACCTCTGTATCTATGGTTGACCTCTGTATCTATGGTTGACCTCTGTATTTATAGTTGACCGCTGTATCTATGGCTGACTCCTGCCCAGGAAGAAAAGGACGTTGTCTTCTTTTAAGGGGTAATACAAATTCTACAGGAAAACAGGTTGTCCAACAAAATTGTGCCACACATCTGTACGAGCGATTTATCCATCCCTGTTTATGCAAACCTTCCCAGAGCCATCTCGCGACATCATCCAGTTCTACTTCGAAATGTCACTGTAATAGATCTACTTTAGGATGTTAACATGGATAGGATGTTGAAAACAACACCTTGCATACTAACATAATAGTCAAGGGTTTGGTTTAACATATACTAGACCTTTGAACGTAAGAAAATCAGAAATATCGTAGAAGTGCATGTGCCACAGGGAGGGGGAAGAGACAAAACTTCCAAACGCAGCTAATTTCAAAATTATGGTTCCAACTGCAAGCATACAGTATAGCAACAGTACTTAACTAGCATTATAACCCAGTAAAGACCATTGAAATAGCTATCTAAATCACTTAAAAAATTGACCATGTAACAGCAGTTTTTGTTTTATTCCATTCACAATTGTTAATATGCAAATTTGTGACATACAGTATCACCATAACATAACATCCAGATCCAACCACTTCCATATGTAAATATAATATTTTATTTCAAGTGCTGGCAAAGTACAGTATTTTGGGTTTTTCTTCACTTCCAACCTTGGAACCCCAAGCCCATAAAACTTCCTACTCCCAACCATACCACCACCTCAACTTACAAGAATAAACATGTTGGTTTGGTTTGGTTTGATGTTTAAAGGATGCCCCACAGTAGGAGTCGAATGTGCCAAGAAGTAAGTAATAACTAATGGTGTAAGAGTTAGGATAGTGAGGAGATGGAAGGTTTGTAAGGGAGATAAAGGGGAAAAGCTGAATGTGGGAAAAAAAATTACGTAAAAAGAAAGGGGTGCGTAAGGTTAGGTGTAGAAAGGGAGGAGGGGAGAGATTATATGTGGTGGGAGAGGTTGTTGTTGCAGAGGAAGGTGATGATGTTTGAGGAAGAATTGTTTTTGAATATGTCCAAGACTGAGGAGAGTGAGGAGAGAAGAGAGATCTGGAGTTCTGGTATAAGGGGACAGGTTAAGAAAATATGCTTGATAGAGAGATTGATGTTGCAAGTGGGGCAGAGAGGGGCACGCGAGCCGGATAAGAGATGGGAGTGAGTAAGAGAGGAGTGGCGGAGGTGGATACATGTGACAACTATGTCTTCCCTGCAGTTGCAACTATGCAGAAAAAAAACATGTTGACACCACAATTGCTTTGCTTTTAGCAGCAGTATTAATTCTAAAAAGCTTTTTGATCTTAGGCCAAAATTAAACTTACTGTATATGGACAGGTACAAAAGTGTTCTGTTCAACCACTGACCGAAAAGAGCATTAAAATCCGAGTTTAATGGTCTTTGAATTTTGTAAATATGTGCAAAGTTTTCAAGTTATGAGTAATCAACGTTTGATAATTTTTTAATTTATTGCAAAAAATGCGCATGAATAGGAAAAACACCTCAAAATGCTTTTGTTTTTCTTCACATTTCATCTCTTAATTTTAGACCTTGAAAATGTTTAAAATGCCTTCTCCAGCTTGAAATTGGTAGGGGTGTACTAAAGATCAAATCCTCCTCATTAGAATTATTTCCAAGAGAAATGGCAGAGGGTTAAAAAACAATTGATTTACATAAAGAGAATATAGACTATATCCCATTCCAACATCACAAAGAGTAACACAAAAATGTACATATTTGCACAAAAGTCTTCAAAAAGCTGTAAAATGGCCAATTTTTACCCGATTTTGATATTTTTTGCTCTCTTCATGCTTCTTAAGGGATTTCAAAACAATTGAGCAAATGTTGCCTCTATCTCTCCATATCCCTCTAACCTTTAAGTTAGAAACGATGAAAAGAGTAATAAAGAAATAAGAAAAAAATACAGGTTCCTAAATCTCTCCACTGAGAAACCGTTTTTAGACTTTCAAGGCCTCTTGTCTATATGTCAAGTGAGAAAGTGATATTCTAATTTAGGAATTCCCTTTGGAGCCCCTAATGACCCCACTATGTAATAACTTTAAATATAACTAACTACACTCCTACACCCCTAATCTAAAATCCCTACACGTCAAAAAAACTTATTCACAAGTCTTACAGCAATTAAAATTTACCACTACACTGTTGGGAGAAGCACCAAAATTAGAAGTTCACAAAAATTGAAATTAATTGTGGAAAAGTAACACAACAGTATATGTACAAAATTTGTCCAAGCTTTTCCATTATACAAAACCATAAAGCAAACCAAAAGTTTTCAAAAGTATCAAACCTTCACTTGAAATTTTAAAAATAATACAAACCTTTGTTCACTTTCAAAAAGCTAGCCTCTGTTCATATAAGCAAAAAGTATGATCCTTAGAAAATATTTGCACACGCACTCTCCAGGAGTGAAATATATCTCACTTACACTCCACCTTGCTCAGTATTAAAATGAACACACCGCACACCGCTCTCAGTCAAGTGGCCGTTATTGACAAAAAATAATTGTTGTCATATAATTACCTGGACAGTTTTGTAAACACCACAACGACAATAATTCTCTACTCGCGCCGTCCCCTTGCAGTGCTCACAAGAAAAACAATCAATTCACATAATTTAATAAAGTAACCTTTTCAAAATCCATTTTTCGTTTCCGATACCTCTCACTTTTCTCTCCTAAACCCGTTATCTCTTTTACTCCTTCTTGCACTCGAGCAGTTCTTATTGATAACCACTGCACATCCTTTACAAGTAAGACATATCCACCCACTCCGTTATTAACAGAGTCAATTTTTTTCTCAGACAGGGCGTGAAATTGCCTTCAAAGTCAACCTAGCTCGCTCGCATCTTGGTCAAAAACTCTTCATTTCCGTCGACACAGCGCTAAAGTCTGTAATAGAACAGGAAAAAGCTAACCTTAAGTGATAACTGAAAAAAAAACCCGGCACAAATTGAATTTAAGCCCCTACCTCTCTTGCATCAATATACCTCCTAGCGTTTGACGTCATTTAGCCACAATTGCATTTGGGTACGATTGATCCTGACACTGCTATTAAAGCGAGAGTGTTGATGCAGTTCGTTTTAATCACTCGCTCCAAAGTCAGAGAAATTTATAAACTACACGAGAGGGATAAATGAGAAGATTATTTTGAAAAAGGAGACGTTTTTGATCAAACATTGCAGATACCAGTACAAACATTAAACACAAAGACAGTGTCTTCTCTTCTCTTCTCAAAATCGGCAAGAGAAAATTGAGGTCTAACTTAACTATTTTGCTTACAAGACGTGAGGGAGAGTATTAGAATTCATCTTTGCTGGAACAGACTGGTTTCATCTCAAATGTAAAATGAAGCTGTGTGTATCGAATGCGCACATAAATTAGGTTTACAAACGTGGGTGCATAAATTCCCTGGTATGTATGCCTAAAACATTAGGACTAAACTTTACTTATTTTCATTTATTAATTTATTTTCGCAACATTATGTGAACAATTTATTATAATGTACATGAAAAAACAAAATACAAAGAGATATGTTTATATACAGAGCAGCTTATATCATTAAATGGATTCGCATGATTAATTTTATGTACAATTATTTACATGATAACAAATATGCGGAGGAGAAGTGGAGGAAGCATGCTTATTTGAATTCCAGGCCACCCAATAGAAGGAAAAAGGCAAAGAAGAAAGGGAAAAAACATAGTACAAAGGGGTAGATGATTATATACAGAGCAGCATATATCATTAAATGGATATGCATGATTAATAATATGTACAATTATTTACATGATAACAAATATGCGGAGGAGAACTGGAGGAAGCAGTGCATATTTGAATTATAGAAGAAAGAGGGAAAGAAGAAAGAAAAAAATCAGACTTAATTACTTAATACCACCCACACCAATGATAGGGATGATATAAAGAGGTTGATAATTATCTAACAGATATCTTTTAAAAGCTGATTTAAAGTCATTTAAGGATTGCTGGGTTACTTAAGACTAAATGTTTACATTGTGTTACGATGAGATCACAGCATCATTTCTCATGAACTTTCTTTAACATTACTTACATATAAGTCTTCATGGAATGTCTGAATATATCACTTTCAATTTGCTACGGTTTGCACATTTATAAGAGGCTAGAACTTTGCTTTATTGTCGTTAAATCTGTGGACCTTGGATAACGTCATCGCCTTTCTCGATGTTGGTATTCTGAGGGTGTTTAGTCATTGTCTTGGTTTGAGGTTTTCCTGATGTAGAATTTGCAAATCATTGAGTGAGATGATTTTTCCAGGAAGTTTTATGACGTGCTTCCCTTTTTATTTAAACTAGAAGTTTTATTCAAACTAGAAGGTTTTTTTATAATTTAACTATAAAATAGAGTAAAAAATTGTTAATGGAAAAAAAAGGAATCAGATAAGAGGTCAGAAACAGTTGCAATCGGTTAGACTGAGTCTGTGAGTTGATATAGCAAGAGAAAGTTATAGTCGTAGTCAAAGTTGGTGTATAAACGAGTTTATAATATATTTCAGAAGCTTTAATAATACTGTGCGTTCTGTCTCTCCTTTTTTTTGAGCCTTGCGCTACATTCTTTGTTCTTTCATCGATGATAACACTAAACAGAACAATTGTTATATTATCTACAGGTAGATGATGAGACTCAATTGAAGCTGTTACTTCTTATATTTTGCGTTTCATCTCTTAACCCTTAAACACCTGCAGAGTTCAAAACCTGACTACAATTTTTCATAACTTTTTATTTAAAGCTCAGTTTTCAAAAATTCCAATTCATTTTCTGTCATTACACGTTTCTTTTATTTAAATGCTAAGACAATGAACTGTACAATAAGAGTCAAAACGACAAAAATATCGACATATATGATGATTTTGCAATTTAAAAAACAAATTTAGCTTGTATTTTTTGGTTTGTGAATCATGAAAATAGATGATTTTTGAAATTGTATAAGTAGTGTTTGACATTCTTTTTCCATTGAAACCACTATCATTTTTTTTTTTTAAATTTTCAAACGCAAAATAAAACGAAAGAAATTACCTCCGTAATTACACAGTAAAAATCAAACCCTTAAAGCTCAACACAGCATCAAACCCATGACCAACAACACAACACAACCTTTACAGGTGTAGAAAAGAGATTATGTGTCCTTTTTCTCTTAGTGATACTAAGAATGGAAACAGTCTGTTTCTCTGTTGATGCATTTAATAAAAGTTCTCATTGATTTCATTTTTCTAAAACATGAATGAAAAAAAATCTGGAACAAATTTGTGAGAAAAAAAATTATGGCAAAATTTTATTTCAATTTTAAAATACAGCACTTTGAAGGTACAACACTGCCATAAAAAGAAAACAGCCTAAAGTTTATAATCACAATCAAAACAATTGACATGTATGTTAATTTGTCTGTGTGACATCATAGGTGTTCAAATTTACTGCTAGCTTTTCTGATTTGGAGAAACTAAAATTTCTGTAACTTGTGAACCAAAAATATCAATAAATTTATTTTAGTTTGTTTAACTTTTTTTTCTCTTGTCACATATGGTTTTGTAATTATTCCTTTCATTTTTAAAGATAAAGGAAATTGTTCTCATCTGCTTCTATTCGTCATCATTCGTTAGCAAAGATGTTATCTATGGGTTAAATATTTCATTAATTTCTGACCAAATATCAGAAAGATTTATAAACAGAATCTTGTAAGAACAAGCATTCTATAACAATTTCACATCAAGCCCCGTCCACAAGGCATAATAATGATATAAGAACTGCTAACAATGTAGACGTGCACAATACCTAATAACAGCAGCATAGCAAGTATTACATAAAACTCTCAAACGATTGCTTAATAGTCACTTATTCAAGAATTTAATAATTAGCCCCGCCCACTTAATAATAAGCATGATATCATCACCAAAACCGATAGGATTCTTGTACTACATATAAGCATTCTGTATACTAATTATGACATGCATGCAGTGTACGGCTCATGAGATATTGTAAGAACAAGCATTTCATAGCAATTTCAGCATCAAGCTCCGTTCACCATGCATATTAATGATATGAGATCTGCAAACAACATAGACAGGTGCATAATACCTTATAACAGTAGCATTGCAAGTATTACATAAACCTGACAAACTGTTGCTAAATTATCACAATTTCAAAAAAATTAAATTCAGCCACGCCCACTCATTTTTATTTTTTTTCCATTATTTTAGTAGTGCAGGTCTCAAAAAATGAGGTTTTTCTGTGTTAATTTTGTACTGCTGGTCCATTTTTACATTATTTTCATTGAAGTCTCATACTGCAGGTATCAAAATGGACTTCTTTCATACTGCGGTTACCAAAAAATCTGTCATACTGTGGGTATGTTTTTCGCTTGGTGGTCTGCAGACCCCCACCACTTTAAGTATGAAAAGCCCTCCCGCCCCGTTCCTTCGGGAGTTAACAGCACAAGGTTGTAAATTTAAAACAGTGAATATTCTCGTGGTCAGAGTCGATATAACTGTGTGCGAGCTCAGTACGATTTTACCAAGTTGGAGGGGAAACTTTATCATTACAGTCAACGGGATATTTTTCATGAATACTTGTGTCGCTTCAGCCAGTCTGCAAAAATTAATGGTACTCACATATGTTGAAAACTATTATCTAATACACAACATATTTGAAGAAAAATAAATTCTGTCCAGTATTTGTTGAGAAATGACAAAAAATATGTTTTTCTCCCATTGACTGCAATGATAACTGACTGTTTGTTTTCCCCTTTTGACTGAATTTTGAGATCGTCAAAAAAGCATTGTCACGTCTGTCACTGTGCACCACAACATTCCCTAATGTCCGACCTTGAGAATGCAAGCAATGACCATTTAGCCAGCATCAGTGCTTAAAGAACAAAAGGTTATCCCCCTTTCAACAAGAATCACCACCTCATTAATCTTCTTCATGCCAGGTGGCGTACAAGACCTCAAACAAGAAGTAAAGAAGATTTTGAATTAACACATTTCTTATTTTTTGGTTTTGCTATTCATTTTGTTGAAAAATTTACTTAAATATTCATTAGAAATTATAATTATGATTAATCTGAACATTCATATCAAAGGTCTTCAGTAGTGCTATCATAACATGTCGATTATCGCGTTACCTGTTTTCCCATGACATGAAATATGAATCTCAACACTTATCGCGATACCAAAAACTAATACAGATTTAAGAAATTTAAGCGCAACTAGCTAAATCGTACGTTACGGTACTAAGGTTAGGTAGTTAATCTAAAAGTTAAGTTTAGGCCATTAAAAACGAGCAAAAATACTGTAAAGCATAAAAAACTAATTCAAAATCATGCTCCTTCACCCCACACTGGCACGCTCCGATGTAAGTAGACAAAAAGAACGCAAAATTGGCCCAGAACATGCCTCTCACTTTGATGATTCATGGTCACGTTGGCTGAATTACCAAATGTGCGTGATGCGTGATGAACGTAGTCACGCGGTCATGTCGTCTGCTAGATCTGCCAATCATTTTTCCCTGCGTTCATCATACGGTCATCAAAGAAGTAGCGTTGGTGATAATATTAGCAATGTGTTGTGAGTCGGTTTTCTTGAAAAGTATCGCGGTACACCAATATATAGTGATATTTTTCTCAACGATAATCGATATGTAATAAAGCCATGTCATGACAGTACTAGTTTCCAGTACCATCACCTGCATGAAAAGTGTGATTGAATATTCTTGACTAAAAAAACAACCCTCTTTTTCAGCCACCAGTTCCTTTAAGTATTGGCATGTAACAATTTCCTCCCTTGTGGGACAAATGCCCCTCTCTTGACTCTTTACACCACAATAGTAATTATTTTTTATAATAGTAATTAAATAGCGCCCTTTCTATACAAGTATATTAAAAGAGCTTTACAAACATTGGAGCTTTAGTATAGTAAAAGCTGCCCAAACAGCGCATCATCCATCCATTAGCTTAGGGACGTGAATGAACACCACGTTTTCACGCTTCTCTTCTCGAATAGTGTCAGAGAACCAGGTAGGATGTGACTGTCCTACCATCGGGACCTGATGGCTTAATATCCCTCAAAGGACGGCAGCGCCATTCAACCATTGCCACTTCTTTCAACAGCTGAATGGGGAGGGGGGAGCAGGAGCTGCAAATGACGCACTTCTGCTTTGATGATCAGCGTGTCTATCTGCATACCTGTGGAAAACCGGTTTAGATGTGACCAAGCTTCAACCCAGTACCTCCAGCAACGCAGTTGTGCGCTCTACCAACAGAGCTACCTGACTTCCTTGTCATATTTATTCTGCAACAACTACTGCTGCATTAAAGGATTAGTTGAGTGGTCAAGCATACCCATCTTATATAAAAGAAGACTTCAAAACAAACAAAATGGTGAAGAAAGCGTTCAAAAATCTTACTCCATTAGGAGATATTGAAGTTTAAAGCACAAACCCGAAGATGAGTTTAATTTTTTGCTCGATTGCGCATGCTTTTTTTAAATAAGATCATTGTTTATTCCAAACTATTTCTATGTTAATCCATCACTTCAGCGATTCCATTTTATCTTACGAAGCAAATTTTTATTTAATATCTGTCATTTTTAGAGAAACCTTGGGTATTTCTTGATCATATGATTAGAAATCTAATCTTATCTGTGTAGAAATGACTGGTGTAGTAAGTCTGCTTTGGAAAGTTGGCATCTTTATTCGCATTCACAACAAATGTTAATGTATTTTAAAGAAAGTTTATTTAATTTATTCACTATTTAAATTATTTTTCCTCAAACTTTCTTCAGGTTGATATCTTTTTAGATTCAGTTTTATTACTTTTTTGACATATCCAATGGTTTTAAAGCCACAAAATTGCAGGACAAAATATGATAGAATACATAAAGACTGAATAATCTGAGGGTATGACATCACAACTAGTCTGAATTCAAATTCAGTCATTGCACAGAATACACCAAACTTTAAACTTAGATATCTCCTTAATGGATAAGATTTTTTGAATGCTTTCTTCATTAGTCTTTTTTCTTTGAAGTCATCATTCATATAAGAGTTTCGATGTGGTTGTCTAAATCTCAAAATACATGAAGGCCATCGTAACAAAATTCCATGTGAAAATCGCACTTGCACATTTTCTAACATGCACAAACTCGAAATTGAGTTTAATTTTTTGCTCGAATGTGCATGCTTTTCTAAAATAAGATCATTGTATATTTTAAAGTATTTTTATGTTAATCCATCACTTCAGCAATTTTATTTTATGTTACGCACAACAAGCATATCCTTTTTATTTAATATATGTCATTTTTTAGAGAAAGCTTGGGTATTTCAAAGAGAAATTGATTCATATGATTAGTTGCATAATCTAATTTACCTCAAGTTTGTTAAAAATGTATGTATTTATGTTTTATTTTGTTGCTGTAAGCATAGCCATGTTGTAAATATGAAAAGGCCAGTTGGTTATCAAGTAAAAAAACTGAATTGAATTGAATTGAATTGAATTCATATAAGATAGGACTTGCTTGACCCTGAACTAATTTCTTTAAACTAAATTGCTTATAGAACAAAATAGGCAAACCTATTCACTTTCAATACTCCCTCAAAAAGCAACCCTGTTAATAACAACATGTTCAATTTATTTAAAAGACTGCAATTTTAACTTCCACATGGGAAGTCAAACAATCATCTACCCAATAATTAACCTCATCTAATTAAATCCTACAATCCCACCTTTACCCAATACTGCTTCAAACCTCCACACTGGATGTTATTATCATTACCCAATGACATTTCAAATCTGTGAGATATAAACAAATGATATTCAATTCTTCTTGACACCTACATTATCTTATCTGACGGACAGAACATCTTCCTATATTAAAAGCTCAAAGTGTCGGGTTGTTTATTGATTAAATACCTCCCAATCAATATCGTTGGTAAGTGAAGTGGGCCACCTGGGAAGCAAGAGCGTTTCACATTCCCCCTCATTAACATGTTCATTTAGATTCCGTTTCTCACCGATGACCGATGTGTCACTCAGAGTTCAACTTATAGCATTAGTTCAGGGGTCAAGCAAGTTTATCTCATATAAACAAGGACTTTAAAAGAAACAAAACGGTGAAAGCTTACAAAAATCTTATTCCGTTAAGGAGATATTCAAGCTTAAATTTCTGTGTTATTTGTGTAAAAATGACTGGTGTAGTAAGTCTACTATGAAAGGTTGGCGCCATCATCCTCACAATCGTAACTGCTAATGTATTTTAAAGAACAAAAAATTTATTCAACTTTTTTACTATTTTAATTATTTTCCCTCAACCCATTTCAGGTGGTAAATTATAATTACCCTTACAAAATTCTGTTTTACTACTTTCCTGACATATCCAATGGTTTTAAAGCCACAAAATTTGCAGGCCAAAATATGACAGAACACATATACTTTGAGGACTTTGAGGTTGTGACATCACAACTAGTCTGCTTATAGTCTTTTCTACACATATGATACCAAACTTTAAACTGAAATATCTCCTTAACAGAATAAGATTTTTTAATGCTTTCTTCACTATTTTGTTTCTTTTGAAGTCCTCTTTCATATAAGATGGACATGCTGAACTAATCCTTTAAAGGATAACCTGATGCCCTAGCATTTTAAAGGAATATTTCTGTGAATGGAATACTTATTTATAAAGGACTATTAAAGAGATAATCTTATCTCAAGATAATTAACCTTTCCAGGTTTCCAAATAGGCCACGCCCACCATAGCAACGTGGTAACTATGTGGGAAAACAAACCTCAAATCTGCAATCGTGCAATACCAATGCGTTGATATTTAGATGTTCGCGAGGCCTGCTGCAAGCTTTGAATTTTTTTATGGCACTTTTCTGATTCTTTTGAGTTTTTAGCAAAAAGATAAACAAAATTTAATTTGCTAACTGTTCTGGGTAATAGCAATCAGTTTTACAAAGCCCACAGCAGGCCCATAAGCACAATTTTTGTTTACCATTTTGCCATCACTTAGTCTGTGTGTGCAGAAATTTGTTTTGTACAGTAAGTTGCAATGATTACATGAGCGCATACCGTTAGCCTGTACTGTACCAGTCTTAGTTACGCAAATTTTGCTGCTAGGCAAATTCGTGCAGTGATTGGTTAAAACAAGCTGTCAATCATTAAACCCAGAAAGGTTAATTGCTTGACCCGTCACCTATAAATCTGATATATTTCAGCAACGTCCCTTCCGTGGCGTAATTGATTGGCTTGTCAGGGAATGTGTAAATGATTTTAACCAATCAGCAACGTTGGATTGTAGTGTAACTTTATCTCCGCTTTTACATGATATCTGCACTTGAAATAAACAAATTTGTGTAAAAATACCATGTTGCTATCTTATTTCAAAAATTTCAAAAGTGTGTTGAAAAGTGTCCGGTGCAGTAGGTGACGTCAAAGGAAAGTCGTGATATTTTTTACTCATTAAAACCTATAATGCTTTAATGTTTCTTTTATTTTACCTTCAAGAATGAGTTGAGCTATCCACAGACTGTTTTGATTTATTAGAGAGGGCCCATACAGTGTAGATGTGTTGAACTTAATCATACCCCCTCCCTCCTTTTTGCTTATTCAGTGGGGGTCTGAAACTTTCCCACCTGCCAAAATTCTGTATGTAAAATGTGAGTTGCAGGATATGCTATACATATTAAAGAAATATACTGAAAAATTAATATGGTTAAATAGCGGCCAAATTTAGTGACAAATTTGTTCCTATCGAAATCAAAATGTCATTTTTTGGAAATTTGTTTAAATTTCAGGAAATTTCCTTCATTTGCTTCAAATTTTGGACAATTTTCTTTGATTTTCGGGTAATTTCAGTCATTTTGGGAAAATTTTCTTGATTTTCTGGAAAATTTCTTGAAAGTCCTTCATTTTCTTTCATTTTCAGATTTTCTTTCTTCCATTTTCGGACTTTCTTTCTTCCATTTTCAAATTTTTTCCCTTCCATTTCCATCTATCTTCAGGAAAATTTTGCCATAATTTTTTTAAGTTACAAAAATTTATACAAAAATTCACCAAATTTTCTAATAATTTTACCATAGGTTTCTTTAATTGATGTCTTAACTTCCAACCGGGAAGGTGAAATCAGTCCCCGCTCCCCTTGCTTCCTATAACATCCTCTGGGCAGCGCTTTCCCGATAATCACCCCCCCCCCTCCCCCTTCCTGGCACTGAGAGCTGAATATACCACTTTACTGCCCTGCAAGTATCAATTAAAAATAAAAAGTTAACCATTTTAACCAGCAATCATACCCTAAACAAGCTATGTGAACTTCATAAGATTTTGTGTGTAATTTAAAGAGGCCTGCACACACAACGTACATGCTAGTGTCTGGCTGTACTGTGTGGTACAAACAGACAGAGGATCGGATCTTGCCTCCACAACCCGAAGTGACGTCAAAATAAAGTATCCCCCATTTTTACCGTATTTTACTGAGATGAGCCTCCCTTTTTAAGTTATCTTAAAGTAATATTCCCATGGATTTTCATTTTGTCATATATGATAGAGAACATTTTTAGAAACAAAGTGGTAAAAAAACTATGTTAATATCTTATTCCAACAAGCTACAAAATTTTAAAGTATTTTTGAATTTGGACAAACACATACAGATTGGCAACATCTGTGATGTCATAGAGACAATTTCAACAAAACATCTTTTGTATTTGTTTAAAAACGATTTGGATTTTTTTTTTCTCATTGTAAATGTCTCATTGTACTACAAGTAAAAAAAAAATGTTTTTTGTAAATTATATATTCCACCTATCTCTATAATGAACTAAAAATGCTGTTCAATAATGTAAAAAAGTGTGATTGAATTTATAAGAAATACATAAAAACTGTGCTGGAATGGCCTTTAAATGACCTTACCAAGCTGAAAGACATATTCTGTATGAGGTGATTTTAAGAGCATTTTTCTACTCATTAAATAAACTTCTAAACAGATTAAGATTAAGATGCTTTTTTCAATACTTTGTTTCTACAAATTTTCTCTATCATATATGAAAAATTGAAAATCCATGGGAATATTCCTTTGATAAACATACACCAAAATTTCTTGAGTAATGAATGCACAGTATTCTTTCTCAAAACCTCAATTTTTCCAATGTCTTTTATATACAATTTTTTTTTTAATATTTTATGGATAAGCTATTATTTGAATACATAACGCTGTGGAATCTCTTCAAACTTTGCGGTGAACAAATTGAATTTATGCATAAAAAGTCTGACAAAATTACTTCTTAATGTGGAACAGATCCTCATAATCATTCCTAACAATTAACATTGATTCTTCCTCGCATCAACTTACATACAAAATGTGTAAATTCTACATCAGATACAAGCAACAAATAAAATAAACACACAGATATGCCAAAGTCTCAGATGCTCAACTCTACAAAAGACAAAAAGCCTATTTCACCGACTTCACCATAAATTGTGTTTATTTGACACAGTGCTATAAAGTCTACATCGACATCCTTGAAGCCACAAGATTTAGTCAAATGGCTATTCCAGAAAAATGTTAATCATCTGGGAACTGCGTATATCCTAAAGAGTATTGAAATGAAGAATGATGTGCAAAGCTTTTAAGCGTCTCATAACAAACTCGGATATGCAACAAATTCGATGAAACAAAATATTAGTTGGGAATACTACAACAGAAACTTGGCGGCAATACACTGGGAACTAGATGCCGTTTAGCTTATTTCTAAATTACGTTTGTAGAATGACTGCTCATTAAAGGAACATGCATCTGATAGGATTGTGTCTGTGTAATATTAGACTTGACATTTGCATTTCTTCATACTGCACTTATCAATTGTATGACTCACCCCTACACCCGACAAGGGTGAGTCATTGACCATTTTATATGCACTGTGCAAAACACTATTTTGATGCACTCCTCAGTCACTTTAGTGACTTACAACACATGTTAAATGACCCTCACTACAATCACAAAATTGACTCACAATGTGGTTTTTTGACTCACTTTTGACTCACCTTTGACTCACCTTTAACTTAAATACCTAGATTCAAAGTGACCGACATCTGAGGTAAAGCAACTCACCCCTGAGTCACTCTTGTGACCGACAACTTTGTTATATGACGTACATGAGAGTCACATTTTCATGTGTCCAATGACTCACCTTTGACTGTCCCATGCTGGTGAGTCATACAATTGACAAGTGCATAAAACACATGGAATTACTACACTGACTGCTTTAAAATTTGCACAAGAAAATTTCCAACCACAAATGATCAAACTTACCACTAAATTAACTTACTTCTTACTACCAGGCCATATCAAAAAACCTTTCACTTTTTTCCCCAAATAGCAAGCAAACACTAACAAACACACACTTTGTTTACCAAAGTTCTTTATAGCTTCTGCATGGGATATATTGGCATTGCTAAATATCCTTCATTACTTCCATCTGGAATCTAAGATGGGATTTGGCCAGAGAGCTTTGAAACCAACCCTATACTTGGTTTGCAAATAAAGAAAAACATAAGTAATGATAATATTGGCACTGTTCCATCTTAGCAATGGCCTCAGTGTTCTGGATTTAAAACGGGGACTTACTAAATGGGCAGGTAACAACAAGACAAACTTGATGGATTAGTTTAGTGGTCAAGCAAGTCCATCTTATATGAAAGAAGACTTCAAAAGAAACAAAATGGTGAAGAAAGCATTCAAAAATCTTATACCATTAAGGAGATATTCAAGTTTAAAGTTTGGTATCATTTGTATTGAAACGACTGAAATCAGACTAATGTCATAGCCTCAGATTTTTCAGTCTTTATTCATTCTATCAATCATGGGATATGTCAAAGAAAAAAAGTAAAACAATCTAGGAAGGGTATTTATAATACACCATGTGAAGATAGTTTGAAGAAAAATAATTAAAATAGTAAAAATTTAAATAAACTTTCTTTAAAATACATAAAAAGTTTGAGGAATCTGAAATTGTGATGTCACAACTAGTCTGATTTCAGTCTTTTCTACAAAAATGATACCAAACTTTAAAGTTGGAATATCTTCTTAACGGAAAAAGATTTTGGACTGCTTTCGTCACCATTTTGTTTCTTTTGAAGTCCTCTTTCATATAAGATAAACTTGCTTGACCCCTGAAGTAATACTTTAATACAGGGGAGGGGGACTTACTAATATGGGCAGGTAACAACAGCACAAGCTTAAATGGTTAAAATATACAAACAACCATGCAAGCAGCAACGTCGCAGCTTAAAATTGAAGGTTAGAATTTAACCATACATGCGTTTTACCCCACTTTCAAACTTAAAGGACACTATAGACCGAAAAGTGACGGCGCTTGTTTTTGCAAATTTCACAGATATATCATCCACAAAACATTCATGCCTCCATGCATAGCCTAGCTATAGAAGACGTGAGGGTTACTTGAATATTCATATTAATCAGAAATTTGCTATACAGTTGCTTGCTATATAAGCAATTTTATAAGGGACCCTAAAAATACGCTCTCACTTTTCGGTCTAGTGCTCCTTGAATTAGATATCTTATTAGCATATATTGTGCGTATTGTTTCTGTATAAGATAATTAGAAAATCACTCCCGCTAAGCTATTGTTTCTTAATCCTTCTCTTTAATAATTTGAATGGGTGAAGTTGGCTGCTGTGAACAGGGAAATGGATTTTATTATAACCTTGACTCAAATTTAACAGTAGATTGCAATTTGAGAACCGTTGATATTTAAAATATGGGAAAGAATTATAAATTACATAAAAGTATTTTAGCTGAAGGCCTATTCCTGTTTATACGTCATCACTATTGCACATGCTGAAAAATTTCAAACTTTGATTTATCATAACTTAAAAACTACAGTATAAGTGCTATTGTGAATGCTTAAAGACTGTTGAACTGCTCAGAATTAAAGAAAATCTCTACCTGTACATATACCTTCATCTATTTTGAATGAGTACGAGATAAGACGAGAGAAATGGAATACCAAAAAAAAAGGGGGGGTAAGTATTCCTTACCTTTAGGAGTTCTAAAACAAAGGATGAGCGCATACACCAGCTTTTGTTCTTTAATTGAGAACCATTAACATGTTGATCAACAATATGAAGCTGACACGATATAGGTATATATATAGCAGTGATTCTTAGTAGGCGGCCCGCGGGCCAAATCTTGCCCGCCAAACAATTCACTCTGGCCCGCAAACAATAGTCATAGAAGGGAAAAAAATATGAATGAGATTGGTAAAATCCCCAGATACTTGTTTATTTTGGGTTTTTCCTAGGCAGATCTGCGCATTTCCTAGGCAGAGCTGTGCACTATAACATCGCGGCTTATCATGCAAAATGTTATTTTTAGTTCCGTTTTAAAATGGGCAGACTCGTGGCTTCTCAAAGGAAGGCCTATAAGAGAACCGCCGACATCTGTCATACATCCTTCTTATCGCGCGCGCTCTCAGCTTGTTTGTATTCAGGGATTGTTTTGACGAGTTTTGCTTGTCACGTGACATGAATTTCGTCACCCAAGGCTAGAAATTTTCATTTTCAAAATGCAGTTTTCAATCTCAACATCAGTTGTAGGATCTAAGAATATTGAACGATTCAGCGGGGGTGAAAGGTACTCTTTATATGAAGAAGAACATGACTTTGTGCTGGCAGATAAGTTTGGTCCAATATTTACAAAGTACTCGTTACAAATTTCAGAAATTTCACAGAAATCAGTAACTGTTTTTTTTTTACCATTATCAGTTAATTCAGTGGAATCATTCTTTACCTTTACCTGTAATCAAGCTATTTATAAGTTGCCACGTATTTCTGATATTGCTGTTTTTGAATTTATTTACATAATAATAATATTTTGCAGTATGTGTTGCTTTCGTAAGAGTTTCTAAAATGAACATAATTAAGACGATTCTCTGCAGAAGGGTTTTTAAGATACATTTGTTATAGTTTGTTTTTAAGACAGCAAGAAGAGATAATGCTATCAGTAACCCAGGTTTTATCATGTCTAATGTTGTTAGCATATTGCTGGGGAAACATTTTGTAAATATTTAAAAAATTATTAAAAATAGGTTATAAGTACATTTACATCAGATGTAAATGTGCATGGAGATACATGACCACGGAACTAATGCTTAAACAGAAAAAGATTTTTAAATGCTTTCTTCACTATTTTGTTTCTTTTGAAGTCCTCTTTCATATAAAATAGTCTTGCTGACCAATGAACTATTCCTTTAACAAATCTCCCTATTTAATCTTGATTTTCTCAAAAAGTTGAAAAAATTTCCTTGACATTTTTTGGAGTTTTTATTTTTTTAAACCAAATTTAAACAATTTTTACCTGCTTTAAATTTCCAATGTGTGTAGTATTTTCTTCAACTATATGAAATTTGATGTATACATTATGAAGGTCCTTAGACCCGCCAACAGAACCCCCTTCCCCGACAAGGACCCCTACAAACACTTCTTGGATGCTGGTTAATACACTGATTAATCTAAGTGTCTAATATCAACCAATTCTCTCCAAAAAATATGTTAGAACATAAAATTTGGTGATCTCGTAGACACAGGGCGGGTTTGCCTACCAAAAATGAGGGGGAGGAAGGGTCAAAGTCAAAAGTGGGGGTGTGGAGGAAACCCAAAAGTGGGGAGAGGAAATCTCAAAATCATGCTAAAATATCACCATACAAAAGGTAAACAAAATCACCATACAAAAGGTACAAAATTAGGAAAAACAAAAAATAGGGGACTCAAATCCCACCTATGCCTAGGCGAAAAAAGATTTTTGAACATTTTCTCCATTATTCATCTAGATACTAATTGTTGACCAATTCATATGAGATGCAAATGCATAGGGTAAGAAATAAATCTTCAAGTTTCAAAGCACATACATCTTTAAATCTCCATATTTATTGAAAAAGTACGAGCAAATCAGTTTTTCAATTTTGTTTAAAAAATTTGGTACCATTAGTTTTTGAGTATTAGAGTTGCAGTGACTCAGTGGTTAAGGAGTCAGGCTCGTATTCAAAAGGTACCGGATTTGATTCCCATAGCGACCGCTGCATTGTGTCCTTGAGCAAGACACTTTTCTCTACTTACTTCAGTCAACTCAGCTGTGAAAATGAGTACCAGCACTGCTGGGGAGTTAATCTGCGATGGACTGGCGTCCCGTCCAGGGGGAGTCGTGTACTCTCATCCGCTTGCGCCTTGGAAACCGGGGATAAGCACTGGCTCTATGAGTCTAAATGCTCGATTGAATTAAAGAAAGAAGTTTTGACTTATGGTAGATCAACAAAAAATATATATATTCTAATTTTTTCGTGCGAAATGTGTGATACATATACTGTGTAGACAGCTCAAAATAACACAAATTTTATTCCAAAATCATAGTCAATGAAAATGGTGGGTCAGTCTATTCCTCCCAGAATGTTATTGGAGGCATGGCAGGGCCTCAAAAACGTTATGGTCAGAATTTGTTGCACCACTTTAAAGAATTATGATCAACTAAAGGATAAGTTCAGTTGTCAAGCATGTCAATCTTATATGAAAGAGGACTTCAAAAGAAACAAAATGGTGAAGAAAGCATTCACAAATCTTATTCCATTAAGGAGAGATTGAAGTTTGAAGTTTGGTATCATTTGTGTAGAGATAATTTAAATCAAACTAGTTGTGATGTCATAGCCTCAGATTCCTCAAAGTCATTATGTATTCTATCATATTTTGTCCTGTGATTTTGAGGCTTGAGAACCATGGGGTGTTACAAAAGTAGTAAAACTTAGTCTAGCACGGGTATTTATAATGTACCACCTGAAGAAAGTTTGAGGGAAAATGATTTAAATAATAACAAATTTAAATAAACTTTCTTTAAAATACAATAACAATTGCCAAGAATGTGAGGATGAAGACACCAACTTTCCATAGTAGACTTACTACACCAGTCATTTCCACACAGATAAGACAAGAGCTTTAAACTTGAATCTCTCCTTAACGGAATAAGACATTTGAATGCTTTCTTCACCATTTTGTTTCTTTTAAAGTCCTCTTTCATATAAGATGGACATGCTTGACCACTGAACATATCCTTAAAAAACAAAAAATTATTTACAACAGAAATTATACAAGGTCGCCTTGTAATACATCACAAATTGTGCATAAAACTTGCAAATTGATGTCCGAGATGTAAAAATACTGTAACCTGCTCAATTTCTAATAGATTTTAGAGCAATTTAGCTAATATTGCACATCCATATGCCTTTAAGGCAAGTCAAGAGCAAAAATATGATGAGGAGTTTGTCAATCATTGAAAATGCTATAGAAGACAATGACCAAAACTTCTTTACGGGGAAAGAACCCGTGTGACCTTTTTGAAAAGAACAAATTAATCGACAATATTGCTTCTATTACCAGAGGCTATTAAGAGGGAAGCCTGCATGTACTTTTGTCAAAAAGATATGCACATGGGCACGAAGATAAACTGTAGTAGTTTTAATTGCTGCACAGGAGGCAAGGGACAGTAGTAATAGTTTGATAGATTTAAATGAAATATTCCCGTGAATTTTCATATATATATTATAGCAGACTGCTAAAGAAAGAAATTCTGATAAAATCCATTTAAAGAGGCGATATCGTCATATGTGCACAATATTTAGGATTCCTTTCAAATTTTTGATTGGTTGAAATTTTGCTGCGCGCTTCGTTGTCTTGTATCGCAAGGTATATAGTTATTTAAAACGCTTTCAAGGCCACCACACGAGATAGCCCAGATGCTTGCGGCGATCACAATGAACCTTTTTTCTTCTTCAAATCATGCCATGAGTTCAAGCCCCAGTAGAATCGTTTTTTTTTACTTTTTGCTTTCATCTTCTGCTTTTTTTTTCTCAGTAATTTTCATCTGGTGACTATCATTGTAGTATTATAATACTAAAATTTTACTTTTGCAAAACAAATAAGTTTCTTGCCACAGTAACGTAATGCGCTGTGTATGTCATTCTGCACACACAACGTACATGCTAGTGTCTGGCTGTATCTTGCCTCCACAACCGGAAGTGACGTCAAAATAAAGTATCCCCCATTTTTACCATATTTTACTGAGACAAGCCTCCCTCTTTAACTACCTACATTTAGGGGTGGTGTCTGGCTGTACTGTGTGGTACAAACAGACAGAGGATCGGATCTTGCCTCCACAACCGGAAGTGATGTCAAAATAAAGTATCCCCCATTTTTACCATATTTTACTGAGACGAGCCTCCCTCTTAAACTACCTACATTTAGGGGTTATAACATTTCACTCATGTGTTATAAAGTGACATTACAGTGTACAATGTGATGTCATCAAGAAACAAGAGGTACATGAGCAGATGGGCAAAGCATGTTCTTGTTCAGTGCATGTTACATACCCTATCTCAATAACTAAACAAAATATGTTTTGAATAATTAAGACAGGCAACCATTTTCAACATCAAGTCTAAACCTCGCAATACATTTTGTGCCTTAAGCCCTGACAAAATCTTAAATCTGTCGTTGGAGAAAGGGAGGGGGTGGGGGTGGGGGTGGGGAGGGGGTGGGCTCTATTATGCTCAAAAAAACCACAATCCAGCACAAGCAATTAGCAATTACACCAGGGAATTCCACACACTTCACCTCCCTTTCCATAGTCACAATCTGATATTGATAGTAAACAAATTTCACTGCAGCTGCACTGACTTTCATACTCGACACAAGGACAAAAGTATTTCCCTGTGGTCAATGTGTCTGGCTTGAAAGTAATAATTTACAAATAGGATGGTATTTAACAGTGAAGGTTTTGTTTGTTTATTGAGGAGTGATTTTAAGTGATGTTTTGTTCAATCTTGTAGGCTTTGAGGATTTTGGACTAAAAAGCTATTGCAACAGAAATTCTTCATGAAAGAAATACATAAAAATCATCTTGGATAGCCTTTATAACACCACACTAGCTTTTATGACATCACACTAGCCTTTATGACATCACACTATACAATGATTACACTGATGAAATCTTTGAAATGGCAGTATCAACATGACAATGTGTCTTAATTAGTTTGCAAAACAGACCTCCGTGGTGTAGTGGTTAGTGTTTTGTCCTCTCACCCGCACTTTCCTGGTTCGTATCCTGATGGGTCTGCAACCAGTGAGTTCACAACTGGTTATCAAAGGCCGTGGCCATCTTGATAGAATGTCCAGCACTGGATGCTTTCGGGATGTTAAACCTTGCTATGCTATGCTATGCTATACTATGCTAATCATATATATAAAAATACAAATTCTTGGGAATATTCCTTTAAAATATTTCAAGAGTAACTGTTATGTATGGACATGGTGCAGAAATTAATTGCCTGTCATAGAGACTTCGGACTGTCCAGTGACCCTAGGGTCCATAATCACTAGTGAATTTTAAAATTCACTAGTGGTTTTGGACCCTACCCTTTTATCATAGTGATAAATGACCCACCTCACGATTTGAAGCATGTGCACATGGCTTTGGCTTTTGTAGTGGCGCTACACTGGAACGTTTGCGGGTGTTTTCTCTTTGTTAATTGTAGATACACGCCACCAAATGGAATACTATATCAATCATGATTTTTATCAAATTCTATCCAAGGAACCCAAAAGGAATGTTACTAGCATGAGTTTCATGATGTAGCGTTTTCTTGGTTTGTCTTCGACAACTTGAACCCCTCCTTTCTTAAAAAAGAGACCTGCCACATCAGGCTTAAAATCTACCTACTGTAGTGTAGCGATTATCATACCTGTCTACAGACCATGAGGTCCTGGGTTCAAGCCTGGGTTGGGTAGACATGCCAGTGTACCAAAACTGTTTATCAAAGGCTGTGGACATTGACTTGGTTGTCGATGTTATGTCTGTCCATTCGTCGTACCTGTGTTCTCGTCTGGGTCGTATTAAGCGTTTCGTGATAGCATTTGTACTATCATAACCGAATACGCAGGCGACGACCCCGTCCTTGTAACTGTGTGTTCAACTCTCTCTCTCTCTCTCTCAGGCTTAATAAAATATTTCTTACAAAGTCTTCCAAAATTTGCTTTGTCCTCTTTTGAGACCGAGAGGGATAATTCCCCGATCTCAAGAATTCTTCGACCTTTGTTAAGTCGTCCATTGCTGTCATCGCGATCAGATAAAATTAATGAAAAATTTAAAGCTACTATTATGGCTTTGTTGACACTCGCTTTAAAAAGCATGCAAAAGTATGGGAAAAAACTATTTCTAAGGGCAAGACTGATTCTCTGCCACTAAAATTCATAAGGCACTCTTATCATGTGAATTTTGACCTTGGGGTCAGAATTCACTAAGTGAATTCGGACAATTAAAGTTAGAATTCATTAAGTAAATTCGGACCCTAAGGTCATTTTCTAGAGAAAGGTCCAAATTAACTGTTACACCTTCTTTCCGAGATATCATAATATAAAAGAACAATCTGTTAGCTTGTTAAGCTTGCCGTAAATCTTGTACGAGTTATATAGTTATAGAGTGGGCCCCTTTCTACAGCACCAGAACACCCAAAAGGCCTCCTGTATTAATGTGGGGACCCCAATCAGGGGTTCCAGAGGTATGTAGGGCTGTGGAAGTGGGACAGGAGCAGGAAGTGAAATAAACACCATGATTTCATGCTTCACTTCTAGGCAAGAGGTTGAAGGTCTCCATTCAATGGAAAGTGAGTGAGCACCATCCAATCACAGTGCTTCTCCCAGATCCAGATAAAGGTGATGATGACACAGAGGGCATACCTTTGAGCTCAAATGTCAGGCGATACATGATAGCATCCACCTGCCAACTATAGAAAATCACTAATTGAATCTCGTGGGACTCGATACTGGGACCTCCAGCATGACAAATGTGCATCACCATCTCAATAAAAATGGTTTTATTTATGCTTTTGATAAAATACAGTATATTAATTAATGTGAAGGAAGTGAGTATGTGTCAAAACTCCTGCCAAGGTGACTCTCTACACCCGTCACTTTAAACAGCTTCTATTTTTAAAATGGATTTCTATTGTCAAAATGGAATAAAGCCTTCACATTACCATTATACTCCTTTTTGGCACTTAATATACTCTGTACCAGAATAGCAAACACAAATTTTGTAAACTATTTTGGTTCAGAATTGATTAAGTACCAAAAAGGAGTATAATAGTAATGTGAAGGTTTCATTCAGTCCATTTTGACAATAGAAATCCATTTTAAAAATAGAAGCTGTTTTTATTAATTAAATAGGTTTGTGCGGTTTACTGGCACTACGACAGCAATGGTTAAATTGTGCCAGAGATATTAGATTGTGCCAGAGGTGAAAAAAGGTTGAGGATATTGTAGGTATGGAGAGAGAGCTAGGTTTAGATGTTGTGTCCCTTTGGCCTCACCAAGATCTACCTGCAGTTCTAACAATACAGTATCCCACAAGGTAAAACAAATGTTACGTAAATTGCCCTCCTCAAGTTTCTTCTGGCCTTCCCTTCCCTGGGAATATTTAAAAAAATCTAAATTTAGCCTTTTCCTCCTCTGAGAAACCATTGTTTAATTTTTTTCCCAGTTAAGTGGTCACGTTTGACCCTCTCCCTTGCCCAGCAACGTAACTGACCAATCAGAAGTGTTCAAAGACGTGATCTTTGTAAAAAGTATAACTGTCCAAAACTACCTACAATCATGGACAAGTAATTGACCCTTTTTCTTCACCCCTTGTACCCCACTGCAATGTTGGAAGTGAATGTTAAAACTTGCAGGCCAAAGTCATGTTCCAACATAGAAATGGGATAGAGGGGGAGGCCAAAGTTATGTCCCAAGATTGAAGCGGGGTAGAAGGGGCCAAAGTCATGTCCCAACATTGAAACGGGGTAGAAGAGAAGGGGGGGCGGGGGAGTGGGGGGAAAGTTATGTTCCAACATTGAAACATGGTAGAAGGGGAGGGGGGAGACTTTTGTCCATGATTGTCTGAGGAATGGTGATAATGTGTGCCAATTAAGGCTGAAAGAAAATACCGTTATGCAGTAATGAGGTTCTTTTAATTTGTTGGTATGTCTTTTTAGTTTTAAAATTTAGAAGTAATTTTACAACATTTGGGAAGGTGTGGAGATCCTGTTATTTATTTGAAGGGGAAGGGCAGGGGATTTAAGAAGTGTTAAAAGGGAAGAAAGAATCTTAGTGAAGGGGAGGATAAAATTGTAAAATTTAAAAAAGCAGGATATTGAAATAATTATTGTAATGGGTGAAGGGGGCTACACCTCTGTATTGTTAGAAGGCAGGTATTTAGTCAAGAAATATTTTGGGGAGTTTGAGATGTATTTATTTCCGAAAGCGCAGGGGTATGGGGAGGGGTAAGGAAATGGAGGTAACCTCATTTTTGCACGAAAATATGTTTGTTTTTTCAGATTTTTGTTTGTTTGAAATGACTGCAAAGGGTATGTATGAAGCCCTAAAATCTTAGCAAGAATCACAATACTGACCTATTGATATTACTCAGCATTCAAGGACAAATTGTAATAAATGCATTCTTTTTCAAGTTGCTGGAATATTTGTTCTATCCCTTTTAGACAGGTGCATTTGTGCAGACGCTGAAGCCCATGGTAAGCTGGCGCTTCACTGTTGAAATTACTATGGATAAGTCGGTGAGCCCATATTTCAAAAATAATTTAAAGTACATATATAGTTCTCTTAACATTGTTTCGGCATTCACTGTCCTTTGTAATTGCTTTTACGTGTAAAACCAAATGGCTCACCGACTGAGCCGTTCAAGTGTAAGGGCAGTAATGCGTTTTGAAAGTGGGTTTTTGAAAGAAATAGTGCTTTTAGATAATGTGCACATTCTCCACAGAGAATATTATAAATGTTAATATTTCAGACATTGTCCACGCTTCAGAATAATCTCATCAATTCTCTTTAAAACGCTTGCAATTACCCGGTAAATGTAATCATTTGGAATAGACTTAACACTCTTTCATCTCCCCATCCCTCCCCACCCCCTTCCCACACTCTCAGAAATAATAACAAAACACAGCAAAATATTTCTCGACTAAATACCTGCCTTCTTACATTACAGAGAAATAGCGCCTCCCTCCCCCCCTCCCGTTTACAATAATATTCTAATATCCTGATTTTTAATTTTATTTTACAATTTCATCTTGCCCTTCACTAAGATTACCTCCACTTCCAACTTTCTGTCCTTTTGGCACTTTTCAAATTAATCTCTCGCCCAAACATTGAAATCCGCTACTTAGTGACAAATGGAAGCACCATCATTGTCATCATTTGGGGTACCATCAAGGGCGTAGCAACTGGGGGGTGTGGGGGTGTCACACCTCCGAACCGCGATTTTTGTGGGGAAAATGGTGACTTTATCAGAAAATTTTCACCAATCTTCCCTAATGAGATAAACAATCGGGAATGAAAGCATTGCTAAAAAAATAAAAATAGTTGCGTCGGTAAATTTGAACTTTGTCGGGAAATTTAAATTATTTATAACCTTAAAAACGAAACTTCATCAACTCATGTTCATCGCTAATTCTTTGTTCTCAATTAACAGAGAAAAATAATATTATTAATAACCTGTTTTATAATATAAGAGATCAGATAACGCCCTCATCCCTTATAACCAGTGGCGTAGCCAGGATTTTCATATTGCAGGGAATGGGGGAATTGAATTGACTGACAACATATTAAGTGGTGTAGTTGAGGTGACACCGACATGTGAGCATAGGGTCCAGAGGCCCACTCAAAGGCCCCTGATGGGTCCAGTGGCATAGCCCCAGTGGAAAGCAACTGGAAGCTCTCGCAAAATTGACATTTCAAGGGCAAAAAAAGTATGTCACAATGCATAGTAAGAAAGTGTATTATACAAGTCAAAATTCATGTTGAAGAGAGCTATAACACATATACAAACACAAATTCATGAAAACGCATGTGGAAATATGTGTTATTGTTTACGTTTGTACATGGTTAGGTTTATCATCACTCTTTGAAAAATATGGGTGGTCTAAAAGAAAGGTTTTCAATAGTTTACTACAAACTTGTATGAATGCTGTCAAACTTTTCAAATGAAGCTGTTCTGTATCACATGCCCTCTGACACCCACCTCCCCTCTCTCTCTCTTCTCTCTCTCATTCTCTGTATCTTCGTTCATGTATTTAAATACAAAATTGCACAAATGTTTAATGTATTATTACCGGAGAACTTTTTCCTAGAAAGTGCCCTTTTTAAATCTAAAAACATAATAAGCACCTGGAATGTCAAAGCTTGTTGAACCGACGGCACCAATCTGACTAAACCAACGGGTTGAAATCTGAACCAACGGATTAAAATATGGAGGGAGGTAAGGGGGAATCGCCTTCCTCTAGCTACGCCACTGCTTATGACCATGGCAACTTGTGGCTGCTGCAAGTTGGTAGAGGATCTCCTGAGTCTCACTTTTCATACACTACATAAATTTTGTTTATTTGAATGGTATGTCTCGGTCAGGATGGAGAAAAAACGAAAAACAACCTGAACGAACTAAGTTACAATGTGGACTGTGTAACCGACAATTTGATGATGATTATCGGAAAAACCATAATGTGAAATATGATAAGGATCTATTTTCAAAAGGAGTGCATATACCATTTGAAACTGTCATTGCCCCAGTTAATCCATTTGTGGCAGCCGCAGCTGCATCAAGTTTTAGAAAGAGCGCGAAAGTTACGAAAGTCAGTACCGATGAAGCTCATCATTTACCTGTAGGCCTACCTACCAAGCACCAGCGGGACCTGGACTGGGAATGCTGAGGCAGAAATCCATACTGAAGCAAGAGAGGATCCTCAGTCTAAAACTGATGTTGAGAATGAGGTGTTGCTATTATTTAATTAAGATTTTCATAGACCAATGGCTTTCATCATCAATTGTGAATTGATTGGTACAAAATAAAATTAACAAGTGTGTTTGTAGAGATAACCCATGGCAATATAAAGCAAAATATTTGTGGGTCAATAGTGATAAGAAAAACAATTTTTTTAAATAAATTATTTTGCACTTTTTCTTTTCTGTAGTTCAACACAAATGGTACCTAAATGAATGCTGGTGTTTCAGTTTTAAAACAAAAAGTCCCCATGAAAATGAAAACGTATAGGGGCCTAAATAGTTAAGATTCCATGGTGTTTTGGGGTGATATTGCTGTGCAAATCTGTGTTGATTTTAGATAAAATATCAGCCATAAAATGCCTAAAATCGCAGAGCTTCCGGGAGCTTCGCACCCTGTACCCCTACCAAAGGCGGCCCCCTAGACCCCACACCGTTTCAGCTATAGCTTCGCGCTAGCATTGACGCCTACAGCGTTAAACATTTTGTCCAGAAATATTCCTTCCCACCCCTCCCCCCCCTCCCCTCCTAATAAAATTTCTCAGCTATGCCCCTGGGTACCATAAAATGCTGAAAATGAGAAACCTTCCTTCTTAATTCAGAATATCATCTTTTTACCTAAATTTAAGCAATTTCCATTAAAACAATTTCATCATTTAATCCGCTATTAATTCACAGACATTTCCACAAAAACAAAATCTTCAATATATACAAATCAAAACTTACTCATATTTTCTTAGTCCTTTCAATTAATATATAAAGTTCCTTACTTAAAACATATCACATCATTCCATTTCTTCATTACTGTAAGTCTGTGAGTGATTCTTCAGGAAAACCTCAGACAATCATGGATAGGTTTAAAAAGCATCTGCATGGCCACTTGAAAATGTAGTTGCTTGAATTTAACAAATTCAATCCTCACTATTTCATAATAGGTAAGAAAATTTCTTACAGCACCACATCACAAACCCGCCAGTCAGCCAATTGTCATCCAACTGAAGTACCCTATAAATCTATGATAACAAATACACTCAATTACAAGTAGTACGTCAACAAACAGACTTTGAATTACCCTTTGTTGGACGTTTTATGTAACTTGTTTGATACGAAAATTATCATGTATTGAAGTTCAGCTCAAATAGATAGTACCCAGATGGCAAGATATTGATTGTAGGGTTAACTTTTAGGTACGTTGAGTTGTGCATTAGATCCAAACAGTATGTCTTAAGAGAAACCCCCTTTTGTTGTTCAGAAAATTGCTCCACCTTGCCCTCCCCATACCTTGCCCTCCCCACACCTTGCCCTCCCCAAACCTTGCCCTCCCCACACCTTGCCCTCCCCACACCATGTGCCCTCCCCAAACCTTGCCCTCCCCACACCTTGCCCCTCCCCACACCTTGCCCTCCCCACACCTTACACCCCCTTTGTTGTTCAGAAAATTGCTCCACCTTGCCCTCCCCACCCTTGCCCTCCCCACACCTTGCCCTCCCCACACCTTGCCCTCCCCACACCTTGCCCTCCCCACACCTTGCCCTCCCCACACCTTGCCCTCCCCACACCTTGCCCTCCCCACACCTTGCCCTCCCCACACCTTGCCCTCCCCACACCTTGCCCTCCCCACACCTTGCCCTCCCCACACCTTGCCCTCCCACACCTTGCCCTCCCCACACCTTGCCCTCCCCACACCTTGCCCTCCCCACACCTTGCCCTCCCCAAACCTTGCCCTCCCCACACCTTGCCCTCCCCACACCTTGCCCTCCCCATACCTTGCCCTTCCCACACCTTGCCCTTCCTAAGCTTGGACAATATTGAGCATTCTGCAATATCGATATATCACCAGAAAAATATCGATATTATGGAAATATCAATATGCAAATTATAAGACGTCATATGTAAGTAGTATGTACTGTTCTGTGCAAGGTAATCTCGTCTCATCTCGAAAAAAGTCAAAAGTAAAACTTTTGTACAAATTAACAGAATTTACTGCAAAATATAAACATAAATCTTCAAACACCCACTATGCTTAAAAATGTTCTTTACATGGTTTTTATCTCAAAAAATCAGATCAAGCACAGAAACATTGAAAAGTTTAGGCCTCAGCATATTCTTCTTCTTTTTTAATGTTGTGGAACTGGTACTAGGCCTACACTGTATGCCTTACAAAAATCGGCTCTAATTCTTCTTTAAATTTCATATCTCACTTACTTCTCACGAATGTTCTACTGAAAAGGCACCATTTTGGTAGCATTTTGTGGACTTCTAGACATTCAGAAGTCCATATATGACACACGATATCCAATTTCTAGTCTGCTTCAATCATCACACAAGTGTTGTCACTCAGAAGAATTAATAGTAGATGTGTGTACATAACGTAAAGTACAGTATAGTGATACTGACCAGCGTAAAGCTAGCACCAGATTCGGCACCAGATTCGGCACCAGATTCGGCACCAGATTCGGCACCAGACTCGGCACCAGACTCGGCACCAGACTCGGCACCAGACTCGGCACCAGACTCGGCACCAGACTCGGCACCAGACTCGGCACCAGACTCGGCACCAGACTCGCACCAGACTCGCACCAGACTCGCACCAGACTCGGCACCAGACTCGGCACCAGACTCGGCACCAGACTCGGCACCAGACTCGGCACCAGACTCGGCACCACGTCTGGCACCACGTCCGCACCACCAGATTCGGCACCAGCAGGTTCAGCATCATGTTTAACACCAAGTTCAGCACCAAGTTTAACACCAAGTTTAGCACTACATTCAGCTCTACGTTCACCGGGTGCGTGATGAGGTCAAGACGGCTACAATAACATGTTGCTACAACGGGCATTTATTATTACTATATTGCAAATTCCTGATTACAGTGAAATCAGCTGTGTAATCTCTTTAGATAATTCCTTCATCTGCTTAGTTACAATGTTATTATATTTACAAACTGAACTTGAAAATGTTGGAATAATGTTTGGTGGGGAGAGAATGTGCCAAGGAATTTAAAAATAGCTGTGAAATTGACATATTGTCTAATTATCCTTCACATCAGAGCACATTGTGAATCTGCTCATGAAATGTGATGGATGAAAATCAGCAAAGTTTAAGATAAAGGGTTTGAAGTGGAGTTGAGAATTATGGACAATATACTTCGTCAAACCGCAGTCATGATTAAGTACTAATTACAAAAGCCTCAATCAATTAAAACGACAAAAAGTGAGAGGTGACAAAAATCTCAGATACATACATGAGCTTATCTTACAATTTAAACCAACATTCATTTGAAGAAAACTCACACCAGCAGTTAAAGAAGTGTGAAAGGAAGTCAGGAATTATGGACCAATGTACTCCGTCAAAGCGCAGTGATGATTGAACACTAATTAAAAAGGTCACAATTAAGGAACTAAATCAACAAAAGTGAGAGGTGGCTAAAAACTCAGATGCTCACATGAACTTCATGCTTACCATTTAAACAAACCATTCATTGGAAACAAATTTACATAACAAGTTAAAGAGGTATGAGAGGAAGTCGAGAATTATGGACCATATACTCAGTCAAAGCGCAGTGATGATTGAGCACTAATTAAAAAGGCCTCAATTAAGGAACTAAAATTACAAAAAGTGAGAGGTGACAAAAGTCTCAGATGCTCACATGAGCTTCCTAGTTACCATTTGAGAAAAACCTTAATTGAAAAGAAACTCACACAACATGCTAACATGGAGTCGGGAATTATGGACAATATCCTTCGTCAAATCGAAATGATGATTGAGTACTGATTAAAAAGGCCTCCATTAATGAACTAAGACAACAAAAAGTGATAGGTGACAAAAATCGCACATGCTCACATAAACTTACTGCTTATGATTTAAGCAAACATTTATTAAAAACCAACTCACACAAGTTATTAAACGGATATAACGGGAAGTCGTGAAATATGGAAAATATAATCTGTCAAAGTGAAGCGATGATTGAGTACTAATTATACAAATAAAAAGCCTCCATTAATGAACAAAGACAACAAAAAGTGAGAGGTCACAAAATCTCAGATGCTTACATGAAGTTACTTCTTACGGTTTAATCAAACATTCATTAAGAACAAAAACACACAACCAGTTAAAGGGACATAAAGCGACATCGGGAATTATGGACCATCTCCGTCAACAAGTCAAAGCAAAGCAATCATTAAGTACTAAATTAAAAAAGGCCTCAATTAATCGACCAATTTCCTGATTACAACGAAAATTCTAAGAATACAAATTAACCTGTATACTGAAGTAAATACTCCTCCAGTAGATATGGTACTGTGACCTCAACCTTTCCTTACCATTCAACCATTGATATAGGTTTTCATCATATTCAGATATTTAATCACAAGTTGTGCCTAATGTTTTGTACTGTTTCTACTTTCTTTTAAGTTTGTTTACATAGTAAAAAGCAGATACAAAAATGAAATTTCTTTCACTGTATAGATTAAGATTAAAGCAAACAGGTGACACAGTTGTGCTTTGCTGAGTAACACTTTATGACCAGCCTACAATATTTAGAAATCAATAAACACAAACTTAAAGGATCATGACCTCAAAATCAAACTGAGATCTAAAATAGTATGTTATTCTGTTGTATGTCTAGAAGTAGGAGGCAGGTCTATGATTGCTTTTATAAATTGTAACTATCACTTGAATTGACATAATTTATACCTTCTCATCTTAGTCCAGACTGACTGTCTGACTCAGCATCACAACCTTTGACACATAGAATAACCAGCCTTTTGCATAACCTCAATTTCCCTTAAGAATAGAAAGCGAATAATCCTGGAAGTGTTGTACAATTACCATCATTCATTTAGTCAACTAAAGAACTTTTTTAATTCTATTTTTACTCTTTGGCAGTTTTATGTAGTGATAAATGATCAAAATGGGCCAAAAGATTAAAAGTTCAGTCCATTAGAAGACAAATAACCAATTGCAGTTCAATGGAGGTAAACAAAAACTTTCCGTGGTTCTAATAATATCAAACTAGAAATGACAAATGAAACTAATCTGACAGACAACACCGCCACACAAGGGTCAAATTGTGCCTGAAGGGTAAACTGAAATAGATTACAATACCAGCATTTCACCTATTTCAAACTATTAAATGTTTCTATTCTGTAGCTTTTTATCAGTCCGTCAGGGTTTTCATGGATTATCAGGTTTTCTTTACTTTGAGGGATTTAAGCAAAGATTGTCGAATAGGAGATTTGTTGCTCTCTAGTTCGAAGCCAAGCATGCTCCTTTTACAAACCAATTACGTAGTATTCAGTCAAAATTCACTCATGTGATGATTGACTGTAAACAGGTGAAGGTATTCACTCAGTGGATTTTCAAAGAAGTTCCTCTTGTATGAAACAGGAGATCAAACTAACAAAATTGAGAAAACAAGTTTCAATTTCTTATTATTTTTTCTGACATATCATGACCCTTCTTAGCAACGGAATCTCAGGTGTAAGCATAATAGAATACACAATGGGCTTGATAAAGTTGGGCATGGTTACATCACAAATAATCTGAATTCAGTAAACTCAACACAATTGATACATAACCATAAACTTGAATATCTCTTTAATGCAATAGTTTTTTTATAATGCTTTTTGGAACATGTACTTCCTCCTTCATGTAAGATTAACTTGTAGGATCACTGAACTAATCATTTTCAGATTGTTTCTTTGAATCCCTTTTTTTTCGGAAGTCTTAAACCCATTGTTTCTATGGATTTGTATTCTTTTTTTTTTCAATTTGCATATCGATTAACTGCTTAATTAATGGTCACCATGCTGGATTCTATCATATCAAAAATCAGATTTGGTTTATCCTGAACATCAAGGGTTTACATGCATCTTTATATATTTTTATATCTATATATTTATATTTATCTTTATATTTATTTTATATATTTAGAAAAATGACCTGGCTGCTCTTGATGAATTTGAAAGAACTATCTGGCGGCGCCTGCTTGGACTAACATGATCTGACAAAATTTCCAATGACCACCTACAACATCTGATTGGAGATAGATGGCTTTTTTCATCTGACATAATCCTGGAGCAACAAGCTAAGTGGCATGGACATTGTGTTCGTAAAGGCCTTGCCCCCATGATGTCAGGCCTTCCCTCTGGTACCAAAAGATATGCTGGGCGCCCTCGTGCCAGGTGGATGGATGGCCTGAAAAGTAGTCTACCCACGCCCCCTCTCTACCCACGCCCCCTCTCTACCCACGCCCCCTCTCTACCCACGCCCCCTCTCTACCCACGCCCCCTCTCTACCCACGCCCCCTCTCTACCCCCCTCTCTGCCCACGCCCCCTCTCTGCCGCCCCTCTCTACCCACGCCCCTCTCTACCCACCCCCTCTCTACCCACGCCCCTCTCTACCCACGCCCCCTCTCTGCCGCCCCTCTCTACCCCGCCCCCTCTCTACACGCCTCTCTACCCACGCCCCTCTCTGCCCACCCCCCTCTCTACCCACGCCCCTCTCTACCCCCCTCTCTACCCACGCCCCTCTCTACCCACCCCTCTCTACCCACCCCCCTCTCCCCCGCCCCTCTCTACCCACGCCCCTCTCTACCCACCCCCCTCTACCCACCCCCTCTCTCCCACGCCCCTCCCACGCCCCCTCTCTGCCACGCCCCTCTCCCACCCCCCTCTCTGCCACGCCCCTCTCTGCCCACCCCCTCTCTACCCTCCTCACCCTCTCTGCCCTCCTCACCCTCTCTACCCTCCTCACCCTCTCTACCCTCCTCACCCTCTCTACCCTCCTCACCCTCTCTACCCTCCTCACCCTCTCTACCCTCCTCACCCTCTCTCTACCCTCCTCACCCTCTCTACCCTCCTCACCCTCTCTACCCTCCTCACCCTCTCTACCCTCCTCACCCTCTCTACCCTCCTCACCCTCTCTACCCTCCTCACCCTCTCTACCCTCCTCACCCTCTCTACCCTCCTCACCCTCCTCACCCTCCCCACCCTCTCCACCCTCTCCACCCTCTCCACCCTCTCCACCCACCCTCCCCACCCTCCCCACCCTCCCCACCCTCCCCACCCTCCCCACCCTCCCCACCCTCTCCACCCTCCCCACCCTCCCCACCCTCCCCACCCTCCCACCCTCTCCACCCTCCCACCCTCCCCACCCTCCCCACCCTCCCCACCCTCCCCACCCTCCCCACCCTCTCCCCACCCTCTCCACCCTCTCCACCCTCCCCACCCTCCCCACCCTCTCCACCCTCTCACCCTCTCCACCCTCTCCACCCTCTCCACCCTCTCCACCCTCTCCACCCTCTCCACCCTCCCCACCCTCCCCACCCTCCCCACCCTCCCCACCCTCCCCACCCTCTCCACCCTCTCCACCCTCTCCCCTCTCCACCCTCTCCACCCTCCCCACCCTCCCCACCCTCCCCACCCTCTCCACCCTCCCCACCCTCTCCACCCTCCCCACCCTCTCCACCCTCTCCACCCTCTCCTCTCTCCCTCTCTACCCTCTCTACCCTCTCTACCCTCTCTACCCTCTCCCTCTCTACCCTCTCCCTCTCTACCCTCTCCCCTCTCTACCCTCTCCCTCTCTACCCTCCCCTCTCTACCCTCTCCCTCTCTACCCTCTCTACCCTCTCTACCCTCCTCCCCTCTACCCTCTCCCTCTCTACCCTCTCCCTCTCTACCCTCTCTACCCTCTCCCTCTCTACCCTCTCCCTCTCTACCCTCCCCTCTCTACCCTCTCTACCCTCTCCCTCTCTACCCTCTCCTCTCTACCCTCTCCCTCTCCCTCTCTACCCTCTCCCTCTCTACCCTCTCCCCTCTCCCCTCTCCCTCTCTACCCTCTCCCTCTCTACCCTCTCCCTCTCTACCCTACCCTCTACCCTCTCTACCCTACCCTCTACCCTCTCCCCCCTCTACCCTCTCCCCTCCACCCTCTCCACCCTCTCCACCCTCTCCACCCCTCCACCCTCTCCACCCCTCCACCCTCTCCACCCCCTCCACCCTCTCCACCCTCTCCACCCTCTCCTCTCCCTCTCCACCCTCTCCCTCTCCACCCTCTCCCTCTCCACCCTCTCCCTCCCACCCTCTCCTCCACCCTCCCTCTCCACCCTCTCCCCTCCACCCTCTCCTCTCCACCCTCTCCCTCTCCACCCTCTCCCTCTCCACCCTCTCCCTCTCCACCCTCTCCCTCTCCACCCTCTCCCTCTCACCCCTCCCCTCTCCACCCTCTCCTCTCCACCCTCTCCCTCCCTCCACCCTCTCCCTCTCCACCCTCTCCCCTCCACCCCTCCCCTCTCCACCTCTCCCTCTCACCCTCTCCCTCTCCACCCTCTCCCTCTCCACCCTCTCCCTCTCCACCCTCTCCCTCTCCACCCTCTCCCCTCTCCACCCTCTCCCCTCTCCACCCTCTCCACCCTCTCCCTCTCCACCCTCTCCACCCTCTCCCTCTCTACCCTCTCTACCCTCTCTACCCTCTCTCCCTCTCTACCCTCTCCCTCTCTACCCCTCTCCCTCTCTACCCTCTCCCTCTCTACCCTCTCCCTCTCTACCCTCTCCCTCTCTACCCTCTCCCTCTCCCTCTCTACCCTCTCCCTCTCTACCCTCTCCCTCTCTACCCTCTCCCTCTCTACCCTCTCCTCTCTACCCTCTCTACCCTCTCCCTCTCTACCCTCTCCCCTCTCTACCCTCTCCCCTCTCTACCCTCTCTATCCTCTCCCTCTCTATCCTCTCCACCCTCTCCTCTCTACCCTCTCCCTCTCTACCCTCTCCCTCTCTCTGTTTCTTAGTTCATGTATTTAAAAACAAAAACGCACAAATGTTTAATATATTATCAACTGGTTGTGTGAGTTTGTTTTCAATTAATGTTTGCTCAAATGGTAAGCATAAAGTTTATGTGAGCATCTGGGATTTTTGTCACCTCTTATTTCTTGTTGTCTTAGTTCCTTAATTGAGGCCTTTTTATTAAGTGCTCCATTATCACTGCGTTTTGACATATTATATTTTCCATAATTCTCGACGTCATGTCATACCCCTTTAACTTCTCATGTGAGTTTATTTTCACCCAATATTTGCTCAAATGGTAAACATGAAGGTCATGTGAGCATCTGAAATTTGTGTCACCTCTCACTTTTTGTTGTCTTAGTCCATTAATTGAGGCCTTTTTAATTAGTACTCAATCGTCACTTCGGTTTGTCAAAGTTTATTTTCCATAATTCCAGACGCCATGTTGTACCACTTCAACTTGTTGTGTGAGTTTGTTTTAAATTACTGTTTGCTCAAGTGGTAAGCATGAAGTTCATGTGAGCATCGGAGAGTTTTGTCACCATTCACTTTTTGTTGTCTAAGTTCCTTATTTAGGGAATTTGTAATTAGTGTTCAATCATCACTGCACTTTGACTGAGTATATGGTCCACAATTCCCTACTTCCTTTCATATCCCTTCAACTGGTTGTGTGAGCTTGTGTTCAATTAATGTTTGCTGACGTGGTAAGTAGGACGTTCATGTGAGCATCTGAGATTTTTGTCACCTCTCACTTTTTGTTGCCTTAGTTCCATAATTGCGACCTTTTTAATTAGTGCTCAATCATCACTGCGCTTTACAAAGTATATGGTCCATAATTCCCGTCTACCTTGCATACTTCTTTAACTGGTGGTGTGAGTTTGTTTTAAATGAATGTTTGTTTAAATCGTAAGCAGTAAGCTCATGTATGTATCTGAGATTTTTGTCACCTCTCACTTTTTGTTGTTCTAATTAATTGATTGAGGTCTTTTTAATTAGTACTTAATCATGACTGTGGTTTGACGAAGTATATTGTCCATGATTCTCGACTCCACTTAAAACCGTTTATCGTAAACTTTGCTGATTTTCATCCAACATATTTTCATGAGCAGATTCGCAATGTGCTCTGATGTGAAGGATAATTAGACAATATGTCAATTTCACAGCTAATTTTAAATTCCTTGGCACATTCTCTCCCCACCAAGCATTATTCCAACATTTTCAAGTTCAGTTTGTAAATATAATAACATTATAACTAAGCAGATGGAAGGAATTATTCAAAGAGATTACACAGCTGATTTCACTGTAATCAGGAATTTACAACATAGTAATAATAAATGCCCGTTGTAGCAACATGTTATTGTAGCCGCCTCAACCTTATCACGCACCCGGTAAACGTAGAGCTGAATGTAGTGCTGAACGTGGTGCTGAACGTGGTGCCGAACGTGGTGCCGAACGTGGTGCCAAATCTGGTGCTAGCTTTACGCTGGTTGATACTCTGTGTAGTTAACTGCACTATACAGTGCACAGCATCTGATCCATCTGGCAAGACCAGTACTGTCACTTTTAGATTTTCTGTATAACAAAATAATGAGAAAAACCTCATAGTTTTGTCAGTGACTTGTCAATTAATGACTGTTTGATATAAAAAATTCAGATTCAGTATTCCTTTTGACGAAACTTAACACGATGTTTCAATTCAAGATTTTATGATTTTTGTTGTCTGAACATCATAAACCATCAAATATAAAGTTGAAGTATTGCGCAATGCCTCTGTACTCCACGAGTCAAGTTGTTTTTTGTTCATAGAAGGATTTTGGGGTAATTGTTATCCCAATATTGTTATTTTCATAAAGTTTTATTATAACTGACTGCCTGAAACTTTGATATCAATGAAAATTATTAACTTTTTGTGGCTGTTTAATTAAAAATACTTGGATGTTTGATAGTCATGTTAAGCTTTTTAGTAGTTCATGTATTGTGTATCATTAATAAAAACATAATATCGATAAATCTATATGACCCTTGAACCCAATATCAGCCATATCGATGTGGGTCAATATCGAAATATATCAAAACATTGATATATCGCCCAAGCTTAGCCCTCCCCAAGCTTAGCCCTCCCCAAGCTTAGCCCTCCCCAAGCTTAGCCCTCCCCAAGCTTAGCCCTCCCCAAGCTTAGCCCTCCCCAAGCTAAGCCCTCCCAAGCTTAGCCCTCCCCAAGCATAGCCCTCCCAAGCTTAGCCCTCCCCAAGCTTAGCCCTCTCCAAGCTTAGCCCTCTCCAAGCTTAGCCCTCCCCAAGCTTAGCACTCTCCAAGCTTAGCCCTCTCCAAGCTTAGCCCTCTCCAAGCTTATAGCCCTCCCCAAGCTTACTTATGGCCCTCTCCAAGCTTATAGCCCTCCCCAAGCTTACTTATGGCCCTCTCCAAGCTTACAGCCCTCCCCAAGCTTGCTTATAGCCCTCCCCAAACTTATATAGCCCTCCCCAAGCTTATAGCCCTCCCCAAGCTTTTACCCCTCCCCAAACTTATAGCCCTCCCCAAGCGTGTAGCCCTCCCCAAGCTTATAGCCCTCCCCAAGCTTTTACCCCTCCCAAGCTTATAGCCCTCCCAAACTTATAGCCCTCCCCAAGCTTAGCCCTCCCCAAGCTTAGTCCCTTCCCAAGCTTAGCCCTCCCCAAGCTTAGCCCTCCCCAAGCTTAGCCCTCCCCAAGCTTAGCCCTCTCCAAGCTTAGTCCTCTCCAAGCTTAGCCCTCTCAAGCTTATAGCCCTCCCCAAGCTTACTTATAGCCCTCCCAAGCTTATAGCCCTCCCCAAGCTTATAACCCTCCCCAAGCTTATAGCCCTCCCAAGCTTATAGCCCTCCCAAACTTATAGCTCTCCCCAAGCTTATAGCCCTCCCCAAGCTTATAGCCCTCCCAAGCTTATAGCTCTCCCCAAGCTCAGCCCTCCCCAGGCTTAGCCCTCCTCAAGCTTATAGCCCACACAAAGTTTAGCCCTCCCCAAGCTTAGCCTTCCCCCTTTCCCTCCCCACACCTTGCCCTCCCCACACCTTGCCCTCCCCACACCTTGCTCTCCCTATACCTTGCCCTCCCCACACCTTGCCCTCTCCACACTTGCCCTCTCCACACTTGCCCTCCCCACACCCTGCCCTCCCCACAGATTAATCAAGATTAATCACTTTAAAAATATATAAAATGCCACTCCTGTAAAACAGCAAAGCTAGGGGTCTGAAAATTAATATGTTTAATGATTCTCTTTATAATGAGCAAAGTTAAATAATAAAATTCCTTGGTATTACCACAATCCATCACAGTTAACATTTTTGAGTAACCACCATAGAGAGATACATATAATATAATATACACCATATATAGATACATATAATATAATATACATGTAAAATTATAGCAAATACCCAACATAATACTAGAACATCTTTGATGTTCTTAAGATACTGCATAGTTATTTCAGTTATGATACAAATTTTTAAGTTCTCATATTACATAAATTTCAAAAACCTTTTTAAGTTTAAATTTTAATTATATTAAACAACATTGGACAAAGCTACTGTAGGCAATAAAATTCCTCAGTATTGGCACATAATACAACAATCAAATATTTGTAAGTTTAACTTGACAATCAAAGAGAAGAAAACGACAGCTTCCATATTTTTACTATTTAGTATTAATTATTTTTTATTATCACCCCCACACATTTTTAGTGTTCCTATTGTATAGGGAGAGATGTGCATTTTCGTTTAATTCAGTAAACGATAAACAATCCATTTTGTCGATCGTTTACCGTGTACACAATCACATGCGATCACACGTCGAAAATTCCAGAAATTGTCCCTGATTTGGTTCTATCCCTACAAAAAACACAATGTAACCATTGCAATTTCCAGTCTTAAAAATAAGTAAGGAATGTCACAAAACTTTAGTAGGGGGCTATATCCAGTCTTCAAATAATAATAATAATAATAATAATACATTTTTATATAGCGCATTATACCAAACGGTAAATTACCAGTAAGGCTGAAAAAAGTTGCCAAAAATAGTGATCCATGGTTTTAATTCGCTGTAAAATGATGCAGTAATGAAATATTAGCAAGTAAATTGCCTTGTCTTTCTGTACAGCATGCATGGCGATATGAGCTTCCCAATCTAGCCACTTTTGTTTAAAGGATAAGTTCAGGGTCAAGCATGTCTATCTTATATGAAAGAGGACTTAAAAAGAAACAAAATAGTGAAGAAAGCATTTGTAAATCTTATTCCGTTAAGGAGATAGTTAAGTTTAAAGTTTATAATCATTTGTATAGAAACGACTGAAATCAGACTAGTTGTGATGTCATAGCCTCAGATTCCTCAGTCTTTGTGTATTCTATTATATTTTGTCCTGCAATTTTATGGCTTATAAACCATGGGATATCTCAAGAAAGTAACAAAACTGAATACAGGGAAGGTATTTATAATATACCACCAGAAGAAAGTTTAACTAAAAATAATTCAAATAGTAGAAAATTAAATCAACTTTCTTTAAAGCACATAAAGACTTTGAGGAATCTGAGGCTGTGAAATCACTACTAGTCTGATTTCAGTTATTTCTACAGAAATAATACCAAACTTTAAACTTAAATATCTCCTTAACAGAATAAGATTTTTGAATGCTTTCTTTACCATTTTGTTTCTTTTAAAGTCCTCTTTCATATAAGATGAACATGCATGACCACTAAACTAATCCTTTAACTTTACCAGCCGGGCACTTTAAACATCAGCCACGTAATTTGTTTTCTCAGTCCTTCCCACAAAACATTTTTGAATGGAAGAAGTTGACTGTTGGATATTATTGTAATTGTAACCTGGATCTAACATTTGGTTAACCCTGATTTGAGAAAGACATTTTTGGTCATTTTAACCCACAATGCAACTTTTCCAAATTCAAATTACTCTATAGAAATACATAACGGTAAAATAGGTCAAAGCCAAAGGTAAGAAAATTACATGGGAAATATTCTATTGGTGCAACAGAACAATGAAATTATTTTCTCCATTTTCACCAGCGCAAATGTGACTTTCACCGAAAATTAGAAAAGTAATCTTTGAAAAATTCTTTCAATAGTCTCTGTCAAGCAGATTTTAACATTTTAGTCACTAGTCAAATCTCAAATTAAACCAAAAAAAATGCTATTGTTCCAGAAATATTTCATTTTAATATAATTTTTAAGGCTGCAGCTGTATCAAACTATAAAAGAATAAAAGAATTTGAAAAACAACAAAATGTTTAACGGCTGAACATATTAGTAACAGTTTAAATTATCATGGTCACTGCACATGTCTAGATCTGCCAATCAGGAGAATTCTCCCAATTGGAAGTGTGGACCAGACTGTTTACATAAAACACAGTTCCTAGCCAGCAATAGCACTTTTGTTAAGCTATGATTTCCACTCTGATATTTTGCCAACTTTTCCTCCCAGGGGTGATATTTTGCCAGGGCTCTTCCATTGTCTTTTTAACCTAGGAAATTTCTCAATTTGTTTGTAATGTTTTTCCATTCATTGTTATCTCTGCTGAAGTATAACGCCCCCCCAAAAAAGGCACACAACAATAGCGTTTCTAAGCCGTTTTAAAGCAAAGAAAAAGCAGAGCACGTTAGCTTGAGGTCTTTTCAGACAAATATTTCTTCAAAATATAAATCAACAAAGCAGGTGCTTTCTTTATAAATCAACAAGGGTTGGATTATTATTCATTTGACATGTTGTTATATTTGTCAAAAATATATTCCACACATTTAAAAATTTAGTTCTCCTGGGACTTTAATATCAAATTACTCCCTAAACTCATATCAAATTACTCCCTAAACTCATATCAAATTACTCTCTAAACTCATACTAAAAAAAGGCCCTCTATTACTACTAAAAAAAGGCTTTCGAGATTTGCCAGATCGACCCGTTTTTTTGTCACTTGTTTCCTTTCCTAAAGTGGTAGGGAAATGCAAGAGAATTACTAGTTTCAGTGCCTAAAGCATCTTTATTACAGATTTTGTATTCACCAGAAAGAGCCATCTATGACAGCTAGTCCAGTTTAATGTCCCGAACGGGAATCAATACTTATGTCCCTATTGGGACACCCAGACATGCACAGCATACATACGTACTGCAATGGTGTGCACCGTATTGAAAGCTGAGATTCATTATAGACTTTCACGGAGTCGTTTCAACTGTTCAAGTACACTATACGTGTACAGTCACGATGCACACTTGTATATCGCTAAAACTGACAGTGACAACTGACTGGACTATCGGCAGAAAATGGCTGTGGTCAGTTCAGCAAAAGAATTAAAGTATGTTGTAAAGACATTACTAAGATTTCTCTATCTGTAACTAAAAACAAAGTTGTTTGGGATTGATTTCGAAAATTGTTTTCCATTTCAAAGTTTCAAAAGCTTATTGCGTTAAGGAGATTTCTAAATTTGAAGTTTTGTATCATTTGTGTACAAACGACTGAAATCAGACTAGTTGTGATGTCAGTCTCAGATTCCTCAGTCTTTATGTATTCTATCATATTTTGTCCTGCGATTTTGTGGCCCAAAAACCATGGGATACACCAAAAAAGTAGTAAAACTGAAACTAGGAAGGGTATTTATAATATACCACCTGAATAAAGTTTGAGGGAAAATAATCAAAATAGTGAAAACATTGAATAAACTTTCTTTAACATACAGAAAGACTTTGAGGAATCTGAGGCTGTGACACCATAACTAGTCTGATTTCAGTCGTGTCTACAGAAATGATACCAACGTTTAAGCTTGAATATCTCCTTAACAGAATAAGATTTTGAAATGCTTTCTGCACCATTTTGTTTCTTTTGAAGTCCTCTTTCATAAGATGGACATGCATGACCACTGAACTATTCCTTTAAGAATGTGAGGATGAGGACACCAATAGTAGACTTACTAAACCAGTCATTTCTACACAGATAAGACAAGAGCTTTAAACTTGAATATCTGTAAGAGATATTTTCTCCTTTACTACCCATCTCAATGTTTTTGTTTTTGTTTTTTTTGTTCCTTTCTTTATGTCCCTTTAACCATTTTATTCATTGATTACTTCTCCTAGTGATATAATTATTCATTCATGCAAATTAATTATCTCCTCCTTTATACCTTATTTAAATATATCTTTTATTACACAATTAGTCATGATTCAAATAAAGCAGTCTAATTCAAAGAAACATACTTGTGGTTGAACTCTTAATTCACTGCCAAGCCCATTCCTCACTTTCTCCCTTTGTTAAAAGATTGGTTCAGTGGTCAAACAAGTCCATCTTATAAGAAAAAGGACTTCAAAAAAAAAAAAAAAACATGGTGAAGAAAGCATTGCAAAATCTTATTCCATTAAGGAGAGAATCAAGTTTAAAGTTTGGTATTATTTGTGTAGAAATGACTGAAATCAGATTAGCTGTTATGTCATAGCCTCAGATTCCTTAGTCTTTATTTATTCTATTATATTTTGTCCTGCAATTCTGTAGCTTAAAATCCATGGGATAAGGTCAAAAAAGTAGCAAAACTGAATCTAGGAAGGGTATTTATAATATACTACCTGGAGAAACTTTGAGGGAAAATATTTTAAATAGTGACATTTTTTAATAAACTTTCTTTAAAATACATTAAGAACACTGAGGAATTTGAGGCTGTGACATCACAACTAGTCTGCTTTTAGTCAGTCTACAGAAATGATATCAAACTTTAAACTTGAATATTTCCTTAACATATTTTTTGTTGTTGAACACTTACTTCCCAATTTTGTTTCTTTTGAAGTCCTCTTTCATATAAGATGGACATGCTTGACCACTAAACTAATCCTTTAACCCTTACTCTACCACGCTGTGTTACTTTCGCCGTTTTTAAGACACCTTTTTCTAAAAGAAAATCGGGACTTTACCAGTCCTATAGGAGTAATCTTGGTATCATTTAAAAGTACTTGGATAGTTCTTTTTACAAAATGAAACTTTTTCATAAGGGTCATATTACATAATTTAAAAAAAAAGTATATCGAAAAAGGGTAAAACTCAAAAATTGCTAAACAATTTACAATTTTTTTTTTTTTTCTTTTTTAAATCTTACAATAACTTCAAGATCACATTTTTGCTTCAAAATCAAACACGCAAGTCCTAAGACATGATAATATTGGTTTCTGGTATAATTTTTATAATCCCTACATGAAATGTTTTGTTCTAGAGAAATTTCTTCAAAATTTCATGAATTTCTGCGATTTTTGACACGTTTTTTCCAATAAGTTTTTTTTCTCAAAAAATTGTGTATCCAACCAAACCGTACATCACACATGCTTCGTTGAACCGCCCTTCCAAAGTGCTTGAAATTTCCTTTCATTTGATATATAAATAAAGACATACCCCCTCTATTTAGAACCTGTCCTATAAGAAATATATTACACCTCTTCAATTTGAACAACTACTTGGTGCAGAGAGAATGTACGCGGCTAACATGCGAGCGCTCCGGGTTCGAGTTTCACCGTGACCACTGGCGTAATTATTTTCTGCTGCAGCTTTCAGGGGTCGTTTGACACTTATCATTTTTGATGTGTTTTCATCTTTCCTTTCTTTCTAAAAATTATAGATTTAAAAGAAAATTTCAAAAAGAATCTAAATATGTAACACAAATCTCTGTTTTCAATACTGATAAGAAGTTATACTTCTGCAAAGATTGACCATTTGTTGACCAAATTTAGCCAAAAATTGCTTAATTTGCATAATTTTGTCCAATATTTCCTAAATTGGTTTTAATTACAATGCAGTAATGTTTCCACTTGGTTTTACAATGCAGTAATGTTTTCACTTAATTTTACAATGCAGTAATGTTTTCACTTGGTTTTACAATGCAGTAATGCTTCACTTGGTTTTACAATGCAGTAATGTTTCACTTGGTTTTACAATGCAGTAATGTTTCACTTGGTTTTACAATGCAGTAATGTTTTCACTAGGTTTTACAAAGCAGTAAAGTTTTCACTTGGTTTTACAAAGCAGTAATGTTTTCACTTGGTTTTACAATGCAGTAATGTTTCACTTGGTTTTACAATGCAGTAATGTTTCACTTGGTTTTACAATGCAGTAATGTTTTCACTTGGTTTTACAATGCAGTAATGTTTCACTTGGTTTTACAATGCAGTAATGTTTCACTTGGTTTTACAATGCAGTAATGTTTTCACTAGGTTTTACAAAGCAGTAAAGTTTTCACTTGGTTTTACAAAGCAGTAATGTTTCACTTGGTTTTACAATGCAGTAATGTTTCACTTGGTTTTACAAAGCAGTAATGTTTTCACTTGGTTTTACAATGCAGTAATGTTTCACTTGGTTTTACAATGCAGTAATGTTTCACTTGGTTTTACAAAGCAGTAATGTTTTCACTTGGTTTTACAATGCAGTAATGTTTCACTTGGTTTTACAATGCAGTAATGTTTCACTTGGTTTTACAATGCAGTAATGTTTCACTTGGTTTTACAATGCAGTAATGTTTTCACTAGGTTTTACAAAGCAGTAAAGTTTTCACTTGGTTTTACAATGCAGTAATGTTTCACTTGGTTTTACAATGCAGTAATGTTTCACTTGGTTTTACAATGCAGTAATGTTTTCACTAGGTTTTACAAAGCAGTAAAGTTTTCACTTGGTTTTACAAAGCAGTAATGTTTTCACTTGGTTTTACAAAGCAGTAATGTTTTCACTTGGTTTTACAATGCAGTAATGTTTCACTTGGTTTTACAATGCAGTAATGTTTTCACTTGGTTTTACAAAGCAGTAAAGTTTTCACTTGGTTTTACAAAGCAGTAATGCTTCACTTGGTTTTACAATGCAGTAATGTTTCACTTGGTTTTACAAAGCAGTAAAGTTTTCACTTGGTTTTACAAAGCAGTAATGCTTCACTTGGTTTTACAAAGCAGTAATGCTTCACTTGGTTTTACAAAGCAGTAATGTTTCACTAGGTTTTACAATGCAGTAATGTTTTCACTTGGTTTTACAATGCAGTAATGTTTCACTTGGTTTTACAAAGCAGTAATGTTTTCACTTGGTTTTACAAAGCAGTAATGCTTCACTTGGTTTTACAAAGCAGTAATGCTTCACTTGGTTTTACAAAGCAGTAAAGTTTTCACTTGGTTTTACAAAGCAGTAATGTTTTCACTTGGTTTTACAAAGCAGTAAAGTTTTCACTTGGTTTTACAAAGCAGTAATGCTTCACTTGGTTTTACAAAGCAGTAATGCTTCACTTGGTTTTACAAAGCAGTAATGTTTCACTAGGTTTTACAATGCAGTAATGTTTTCACTTGGTTTTACAATGCAGTAATGTTTCACTTGGTTTTACAATGCAGTAATGTTTCACTTGGTTTTACAAAGCAGTAATGTTTTCACTTGGTTTTACAATGCAGTAATGTTTCACTTGGTTTTACAATGCAGTAATGTTTCACTTGGTTTTACAATGCAGTAATGTTTTCACTTGGTTTTACAATGCAGTAATGTTTCACTTGGTTTTACAAAGCAGTAATGTTTTCACTTGGTTTTACAAAGCAGTAAAGTTTTCACTTGGTTTTACAAAGCAGTAATGTTTCACTAGGTTTTACAAAGCAGTAATGTTTTCACTTGGTTTTACAATGCAGTAATGTTTCACTTGGTTTTACAATGCAGTAATGTTTCACTTGGTTTTACAAAGCAGTAATGTTTTCACTTGGTTTTACAATGCAGTAATGTTTCACTTGGTTTTACAATGCAGTAATGTTTCACTTGGTTTTACAATGCAGTAATGTTTCACTTGGTTTTACAAAGCAGTAAAGTTTTCACTTGGTTTTACAAAGCAGTAATGTTTTCACTTGGTTTTACAATGCAGTAATGTTTCACTTGGTTTTACAATGCAGTAATGTTTTCACTTGGTTTTACAATGCAGTAATGTTTCACTTGGTTTTACAATGCAGTAATGTTTCACTTGGTTTTACAATGCAGTAATGTTTCACTTGGTTTTACAAAGCAGTAAAGTTTTCACTTGGTTTTACAAAGCAGTAATGTTTTCACTTGGTTTTACAATGCAGTAATGTTTCACTTGGTTTTACAATGCAGTAATGTTTTCACTTGGTTTTACAATGCAGTAATGTTTCACTTGGTTTTACAATGCAGTAATGTTTCACTTGGTTTTACAATGCAGTAATGTTTTCACTTGGTTTTACAATGCAGTAATGTTTTCACTTGGTTTTACAATGCAGTAATGTTTTCACTTGGTTTTACAATGCAGTAATGTTTCACTTGGTTTTGCAATGCAGTAATGTTTTCACTTGGTTTTACAATGGAGTAATGTTCTCACTTGGTTTTACAATGCAGTAATGTTTCACTTGGTTTTACAATGCAGTAATGTTTTCACTTGGTTTTACAATGGAGTAATGTTCTCACTTGGTTTTACAATGCAAGCATGTTTCCACTTGGTTTTACAATGGAGTAATGTTTTCACTTGGTTTTCTTAATCTGTTAAGTTTGGTTGTATCTGTTTGTGATTTTAGGATTTTGAAAAAAACATGATTAGAATGTTTACAATTATTTTTCATTTGCTGTTTTTATTATTAAAAGTACCGTTCCATGTAACACCCTGAGCCTCCATCCTGACAATGTGGAGTTAAAGGAATATTCCCTTCTTTTTTTCATAACTTTTCAAAAGATAAATTTTTTAGAACCATTTTAGTACAAAAATCATGTTAATATGTTATTCCTACCAGGAGATATTCATATTTTAAAGTTCACAAAAAATGCCAATAAGCCAATAGGAAAAGGCTCAGTATGTTACACAGCAACACATTCTCCTACAGTTAATTTATTTCATTAAAATCTATTAACCTTTTATTAGTAAAACTTGCTAGAAAAATAAATTGATGAAAGATAGGTATTTATAAGCATTGCCAAATATACTTTACTTCAATAACTTTTGGAAAATTGTTGCTAATCATACAGAAACAACCGATCAACGTTCAAAGAAATAGATCAACATTTGCAATGGAATTGCCTCTATGACATCATCAAACATAAATTCGTCATACTGTACAAAAACTTTAAAATGTGATTGGGAAATCTTTAAAAATGCCTATCACCTGAACAAAATATGATATCAACCTGATTTTTGTACCAAATGGGCTCTAAACATTTGCTCTTTCATAAAAAAAAATTACAAAAAAAACGTAGGAATTTTACAAAAGACCATGGGAACATTACACAAAACTGGGAATACTACAAAAAAAACATGGGAATATTACAAAACCATTATACATTCAAAAAAAAATCAATAGGAATATAACAAAAAAACATAGATTACTAAAAACAACCATGGGAACATTACAAAAACCATGGGAATATTACAAAACACCATTGAAATATTACAAAAAACATGGAATATTAAAAAAACATTGGAATATTACAAAAACCATGGAATATTACAAAAACCATGGAAATATTAAAAACCCATGGAACTTTACAAAAAAACCATGGAATATATTCCAAAACCATGGGGAGAATACAAGAAACCATAGGAAAATTACAAAAACCATTGAAATATTACAAAAAACCATAGGAATATTACAAAAACTACGGAATAATTTTTAAAAAAATATGAAACATTACAACAAAAAAATGGGAATATATTAAAAAACCATGCAGACATTACAAAAACCATGAAAATATTACAAAAAACCATGAGAATATTACAAAAACACCATGGGAATATTACACAAACACCATGGGAATATTATAAAAAGCCATGGGAATACTACTAAAAATAATTGGAATATTACAAAAACCATGGAATATTACAAAAACCATGGGAATATTACAAAAAACCATGGAATATTACAAAAAAACCATGGGAATATTACAAAACATTGGGAACATAACAAAAACCTTGGGAACATAAAAAAAAAAAAATTGGAATATTGCTTTAAAGGAGCTTACATATCTCCTTAATGGAGATATAAAGATTTTCTGAATGCTTTCTTCACCATTTTGTTTCTTTTGAAGTGGTCTTTCATATGAGATGGACCAGTATGCTTGACCCCTGAACTCATCCTTTGAAACTCTTTCTGATGAATGTCAATACAAACCATCTTTGAAATTATATATATTTTCCCTTGAAATTAAGCGAGTATCCTGCACAGTGATTGCCTATGCTTGATCAACACTGAATCAAAACAATATACTGTAATCCAGTGAAGGAGGGAGAGAGCAGCAATATGACAGTCATCTTTGTTCCAGATTGAGGGGAGGGAAGAAAGGGGGAGGAGGGGGGGGGGGAAGTTGATTATTTTCAGGTAGGCCTCAAATTAAAACAAGTTAAATAAGTTGTACAAAATGGTCAAATTTAAATCAAACTACAGATGAAAGTTTGAAAAAAGTTGCAGCAAGAGACTGAAAAGTGAAGCCACTCGTTTTGCGAATCTCACAAATATATCATCCACAACAGATCGATAAACTTTATGCCTCCATAACCAATGGATAACGTGAGGGCAAAGGTTGCATGAATATTTATATTAACTTAAAAATTGCTATACCGTTGCATGTTAAATAAGAATTGATTTCTAGGGGACTCCATAAAAATACGCGGTCACTTTTCGGTCAAGTGCTCCTTTTAATGTCTTCTCCAGGTGTCAACTCTCCTAAATGCAAATCACTTTAATGATCAGACTGGCGTTTGATATCTTCTTGAAAGACAATTAATATATTAGTTCAGTAATCACATAGTACACTTGCACCATTTTACTGCATTTTAAATTTGAAGGCATTATAATACCAGGGATCTGTTATTTGAGACCAAAATAACAGATCCCTGATAATACATTATACAAATATTATGGAAGGATTAGTTCAGTGGTCAAGCCAAACAAAATGTTGAAGAAAGCATTGCAAAATCTTATTCCGTTAAGGAGGTATTCAAGTTTAAAGTTTAGTACCATTTCTGTAGAAACGACTGAAATCAGACTAGTTGTGATGTCACAGCCTCAGATTCCTCAATGTCTTGATGCATTTTAAAGAAAGTTTATTGAATTTTTTCACTATCTAAATTATTTATCCTCAAAATTTCTTTAGGTGGTATATTATAAATACCCTTCCAAGATTCAGTTTTCCTACTTTTTTGACATATCCCATGGTTTTTGGGCCACAAAATCGCAGAACAAAATATGATAGAATACATAAAGACTGAGGAATCTGAGGCTATGACATCGGAACTAGTCTGATTTCAGTCGTTTCTACACAAATGACACCAAACTTTAAACTTGAATATCTCCTTATCGGAATAAGATTTTGCAATGCTTTCTGCACCATTTTGTTTCTTTTAAAGTATTCTTTTTTTATAAGATGAACTTGCTTGACCCTTGAACTAATCCTTTAACTTGGCAAGTAAAGGTGCTTTTGACGTAATTTAAGACGAATTTGTTCAGAATTTACAGATCTTTCTGCAGGTTCATATCAAATCTCTACCTAATGTCCATAGACCTTAAATTTCTCCTTGATGTAATAAAGAAATAAAATATTTTCTTCAGCATTTTTTCCCTTCTATTGGCCTCTGTCAATATAACAAGAATATCAAGCAATGGGATGTTCAAATTACAAATTAGAATTTTGTTCTTTTACTTCCATCATACCTGTACGCTCATAAATTTCACAAGCAGATCACTCCCATTTTGTTAAATGCCATGAAATGTGGTACATCTTAACCACTGCCCTCAGGACCCAGGTGCAAAAGCAACATCGGAAGGGATTATGTTCCCATCAAACATGCTGTAAAGCTCGAAAATACTCGTTCTTTAACGCGATGCAATTACAGCTATTCACTAAATACCGTACGCGAAACAAAGAAGATTAACAAAAAATAACTGTGGAAGTTGGAAAGAGAGTATGATAAACAAGGAGAAATATTGTTGAGGTATTAAACATTTCAAGCACAATACCATAGAGCTTCAGTTAAGTAGCTATTTGACAAAACTGAATTATTTTAATGCATGAAACTAAAAATATCAGAACAGGTTTGAAATATTGATCAAGAGTATTGCAGTATTAAAGGATTAGTTCAGTGGTCAAGCAAGTTTATTGTATATGAAAGAGGACTTTAAAAGAAACAAAATAGTGAAGAAAGCTGATTCAAAAAACTTATTCCTCTCAGGAGAGAATCAAGTTTAAATCTGTCTTATTTGTGTAGAAATGACTGGTGTAGTAAGTCTACTGTGGAAGTTGGCATCTTTATCCTCACATTCTTAACAATTGTTAATGTATTCTTTAAAACATTTACTTAACTTTTTTACTACTTTTTTACTAATTAATTTTCCTGTCTTTTTTCATGCAATAAATCACAATTACCTACACAAGATTCAGTTTTACAACTTTTTTTGAAATATCAAATGTTTTATTAAGCCACAAAATTACAGGACAAAACATGATAGAATACATAAAGAATTTGAGGAATCTTAATGTGATGTCACATCTAGTCTGATTTCAGTCGTTTCTACACAAATGATACCAAACTTTAAACTTATATACCTCCTTAACAAAATGAGATTTTTGGATTCTTCTTCACTATTTTGTTTCTTTTGAATTCCTATATCATATAAGATAAACTTGCTTGACTCCTGATCTAATCTTTAAACGGAATAAGATTTTTGAATGCTTTTGGTAAAAATTCCAACATGGTGAAGACAGGACCACCCTCTGGATCCCCCCTCTAAATCCCCCCTCTGATTCCACCCTCTGGATCCACCCTCTGAATCCACCCTCTGGATCCACCCTCTGGATCCACCCTCTGGATCCACCCTCTGGATCCACCCTCTGGGTCCACCTTCTGGATCCACCTTCTGGATCCACCCTCTGGATCCATCCTTCCCCCTCCCCCACCCTCTCTGGATACATTCTTGATTATCATCATTTGTATGTAGTGGAATCTTTTAATTTTCACTTTCACTTTTCTTCCTACTATTTCAAAAAATTCTCAAATAAAAATGTTGTTAAAACAATTTAAAAACTAGAATATTAAGATTCTATAGAGTGCATAACTCTGCCCCATTGCAATTCAAAAATGCCCAGAATAATTTTAGACTTCATTTGATCCCCATACCCAATGCAATCTTCCTCAGAAATCCTAAGGCCTACCAAGATTCATCCCAGAGTTTTGATCTGTAATGATCATTTGCAATCTGAACACTTGAAGACTAGAATCCTTGTTTGAGCCTTATTCAGCTAGAATTCACATTCCATCATTTTCCATTCAAGACAGAAACCAATTATTTAATTTTCTTTGACTCCAGAGACCACTTGGTGCAAGTCAAGAAAATTGATTGTTTGGATCTTCATTCAGAGCGCAAAGTCATTGTTCAGCACATTCCATTAAAAAGTTTCAAGATCTCATCCTAAAACATCCCAACCCCTCAATTTCTGCCATTCCCCTGCTCCAATTAGTCCCAAATTGTATTCACTTCTTCATGAAACAGTAACTAAAACACACACAAAGTTTAATTCAAATCCAATTTAAATCTAATCAGTTCTGGAGTTATTTTGATGACAGACAAACAGAGGCAAAAACATGTCCCCCCCCCTCCCATTAACACCCTTCCCCTATTCTAATATAATTCAAATTGGTCTCATGTCTTCTGTAAGCAGTAACAAAACCACACACCAAATTTAAACTAAATCCATTTGTTAGTTTTTGAGATATCTTGATGACAAACAGGAAAACATTTCATACTGCAGGTATTAAAATTAACTTCTTTCATACTGCAGGTATTAAAATTGACTGCTTTCATACTGCTGGTATTAAAATTGACTTCTTTCATACTGCAAGTATCAGAATTGACTTCTTTCATACTGTGGGTATTAAAATTGACTTCTTTCATACTGCTGGTATTAAAATAGACTTCTTTCATACTGCGGGTATTAAAATTGACTGCTTTCATACTGTGGTTATTAAAATTGACTTCTTTCATACTGCCAGTATTAAAATTGACTTCTTTCATACTGTGGGTATTAAAATTGACTTCTTTCATACTGCTGGTAACAAAATTGACTTCTTTCATACTGCGGGTATTAAAATTGACTGCTTTCATACTGCTGGTATTAAAATAGACTTCTTTCATACTGCGGGTATTAAAATTGACTTCTTTCATACTGCGGGTATTGAAATTGACTTCTTCCATACTGCAGGTATTAAAATTGACATACTGCAGGTGTTAAAATTGACTTCTTTTATACTGCTGGTATCAAAATTGACTTCTTTCATACTGCAGGTATCAAAATTTACTTCTTTCATACTGCAGGTATTAAAATTGACATATTGCAGGTATTAAAATTGACTTCTTTTATACTGCTGGTATCAAAATTGACTTCTTTCATACCCTGCGGGGCTCATAAGGGGGCCCCTAAACCCCATACAAAAAGGTGCAGCACTTTGCGCACATTAATGTGCCCCTTCTTAAATCAAGCTAGGGGATAAATACTTAGATAACAGAATGGGATTCACGGATAAAGCCCCTGTAGGTATCCAGGGGAAGCTCTCAAGTTTCATTATTTTTGATGATGGCCCTCAGGCTAAATGGCTTTAAAATGATAGAAAACTTTTAAATGAAGATAGCTTTAGATAGAAGGCTTTATAAATAAGGCTTCATTTTTTTGTGAAGGAAGAAGAAGGAAGGGGGGGGGGACCATAAACCACATTGTCTCCAACAAAATAATTGAATGGAGATATTGACGTGAGAATCAGGAGTCCAGGGAGGTGAAACCTCCCAAAGCTATTAAGATTCATTATGGCCGTAAATGGCTGTAAAATGATTTAAAACTGATATGTCAAATGTACATAACAGATCAAAGATTGCATATCCATAGTTCCATACAGGTTTTCTTTAAGGTTATTTTACACCACCCCTCCCCCTTCACTCTCCCTATAGATATGCATGTCTTTGTCCTTTCTAGAGTACAGTATCTGAACTTCAAAAACTGAAGTACTTCTCTGTTGAAGTTCATTCTGCAGCATGCCCTCTGTAGATATAATTTTTCACACTTTTATTTCAATAAGCATAGTCTCACTTCCATGTCGTCATGATAATACATTTCTTAAAAACATTGTATATTTTTCAATCAGAAACTAAAGAGTCGACCGGGCTTTAATGCGAGTGAATAAGATCATGCATGGTCTATGCCTTGCTTTATGCATGAAGAGGGTTGAACACTTTTTGGGGTGGCAATAACACAATAGGTCCACCCTATTTATTTCAATCCATACCCCTTGAAAGTTCGTGAATAAAAAAAGAAATGCAGTCCTCGGTATGGATTGGTTTCGTAAGGGTCACTTATAATTGCATTAAATGGGAAACCAGTCTGGAAAACTGTTTCACCAAAACTGTTTCACCAACAATCTTTGGTGTGAGGCTTGATCAGTTTGAAAAATGACAGTTGTGCCAGAACCACTTGCGTAAAAAGGTTCTCGCATTTCAAACTTGAAAACTTACGAAAGAAATAAGAACAGTACTTTGCGAAAAGGTACATATTAACGAAATTTATAATTTTTGACTTTCATATTGCTCATACTGTTAAATTATGTCATATTTTTAGTGTCCCTACTGATCAGAGAAGTTCTGTTATAAAATTTAAAAAAAAAAAACATGAAGAAAACATAAATTTTATAAGTTTTTTTGTTCCCTATTGATCAATCCGAATACACAATGGGCCACATTGAGCATTGTTGATTTTGCGAGATTCATTCCACATTGGCTTACAGCGAGAGGTCACGAAACAATATAACACATGCGTGTTTGTTACTGTATCTCCCAACTAGCTTATATCTACACTCTACAGTATCTCATAGGCAGATCCAGATGGCGGTCTAGTAGATCCAAGAGATAATCACCCCCATCCCCCTCCCACTTCTCACTAAAATGCTTGGATCACTTGTACGATTTGAAGTGCTAGGAATTAGGATTTTCATGCTGTTGAAATATTGAGCTTTATGGGTCTCTGCACATAAACCACTGCTGCACATGAACTCCTGCTGCACATGAACTCCTGCTGCACATGAACCCCTGCTGCACATGAACTCCTGCTGCACATGAACTCCTGCTGCACATGAACCCCTGCTGCACATGAGCCCCTGCTGCCCATGAGCCCCTGCTGCCCATGAACCCCTGCTGCCCATGAACCCCTGCTGCCCATGAACCCCTGCTGCCCATGAACCCCTGCTGCCCATGAACCCCTGCTGCCCATGAGCCCTGCTGCCCATGAACCCCTGCTGCCCATGAATCCCTGCTGTCGATGAACCCCTGCTGCCCATGAACCCCTGCTGCCCATGAACCCCTGCTGCCCATGAACCCCTGCTGCCCATGAACCCCTGCTGCCCATGAACCCCTGCTGCCCATGAACCCCTGCTGCCCATGAACCCCTGCTGCCCATGAACTCATGGATTTAATCCAACTACAAAATATAAAGAGGGAGAAAATCCAACTTGACTAAAATGGTAAATACCGTCATGGTTCCAACTGCAAAATATGGAAGGAAGATAATCCAAGTACAAAATATGAAGGGGAGATAATCCAACTACAAAATATAGATGAAAATCTTACCTTAGTCACAAATTAAAACCCTCCAACCAGGGAGTTGCTGCTCCAACTAGTTATAATCCAACAAAGTTTTCCAAAGCAAAGTTTTTTCCTTTCCCTGTCAAAGAGATACAACACCTGTCGTAAATTCTTTTATGTCCTTGGGACCACATCAACCCACACAATTCATCTGAAATCTTGCTCATTGACCCAGGGAGCTTAATCCTGCTTGATCTATTCAAACAACTCCCTGTGAACTTTGGGAAAACTGAAACACAGAAATTTTAAACAATTACATCTCTCTATGAAAAAATAATATTTTACACATGCTGAAAGAAAAATTTGAAAAGATACACAACAATGGCTTTTCCGTGATGTTTGACAGCAAACAAAAAAAGGGAGCGCTGAGCTGTTACCTTGAGGTCGTTTCAGAGAAAGGTCATTCCATGTCCATTCACCCAATGCATAACACATCTACATCTCTGCCTCGGAGTTTGATGAAATTTGGTGAGCTTGATTGCTATCTTGGGATACGGAAAAATTGCAAATTTCAGTGAAATCAGATCTTCTCTTCAGAAGTTTACTGCCCTCTAAAAATGGACAAAAGTCGCTAGAATGGGCGTAGTCGACGATTTTAAAAGAGTCATAACTCAAAAGTACAAGTTCAATTTTGATAAAATGGGTGTCATTTTATAGGATTAGTTGTGGTCAAGCATCTCCATCTTATATGAAAGAGGACTTCAACAGAAACAAAATGGTGAAGAAAGCATTCAAAAATCTTATTCCGTTAAGGAGATATTCATGTTCAAAGTTTGGTACCAATTCTGTAAAAACGACTGAAATTAGACTAGTTGTGACGTCACAGCCTCAGATACCTGAAAGTCTTCGTATTTTAAAGAAAGTTTTTTTGATTTTTTTTTCTAATTTAAACTATTTTTCTTCAAACTTTCTTCAGGTGGTATATTATAAATACCCTTCCCAGATTGTTTTTACTACTTTTTTGACATATCTCATCATTTATAAGCCGCAAAATTGCAGGATAAAATATGATAGAATACATAAAAACTGAGGAATCTGAGGTTATGACATCACAAGTAGTCAGATTTCAGTCATTTCTATACAATTGATACCAAACTTTAAACTTAGGTATCTCCTTAACGGAATAAGATTTGTAAATGCTTTCTTCACAACTTTGTTTCTTTTGAAGTCCTCTTTCATATAAGATGGACATGCTTGACCCCGAATTAATCCTTCAAAGGGAATTCAACAAGCAATCAAATTTGCAATCAGTTTGAATATAGCAGGTATTTAAAAATCAATGACCTTTTAATCTTTCCTTTGACCTTGAGAATGACCTTGTAAAACAACTGTGTTTTTTTTTTTTGTGCAAATTTCTTCTTTTTTTTTTAAATTCTGTATTATAATGTCACCTTGAAATTCATATATATTTCCAGAGATTTTTTTTTTCTTTCTTCATAATTTGTTTAAAAAAAACCTACCATTGTTTTGCTGTATAAAAATGGGGAATAAGAATAATAAAACACTTGTAATACCATCATAGGATGCTTTCAAAAAGTGGGGGAACAGCCTCTTAGGGGGCACTTTTCAAGCCTTATATTCCCTATTCCAATCTCTAAATAAAATAAATGAGCCCAAAACAACAAACTAAAGTAAAACGGGTGCCCAATTTTTAGAAAGAGGCTTTCTCCAATGAGGGACACATTCCTCCTAGGACGTATTGACAAACGACGCCAATTTCCTACTATTGGGACAGTTAATTGAGGGGCACTTTTCATTTTTAAAGGGGCAATTTTTGTCTTTTTTTGGTAAAAGTGGAGGGAAGGAGTGCCCCAGTTCCTAATGCCAATGATGTTCAGCCTAATGTTCCAACACAGAGAATAAGTGACACATTTACTGTATTAAACAAGTCCCTGGATATTGACTACATCTTTACCAGATAAATATATGGATCTTTTTCAGGCTTTGTACAACTGCTAGAGTGCAAAATTATGGACATCAAAGCATTTTGCCTTACATTACATGCAATTTTGTAAATAGTTCATGCACTGTGTCATGAAGCTTTATGCAAAAATGAGAAAAATACTCTATATTGACAATTTCAAATATAAATATATATATATATGTGAATTTCAAGGTGACATATTACAGAATTTAAAAAACAAAATTTTTCGGAGAAAAAAAAAAAGACGTTCCACAAAATCATTCTCAAGGTCAATGGAGAGGTTAAAAGGTCATCGAGTATGTTAAAATTGATTGCAAATCCTGATTGCTTGTTGAATTTTCTTTAAAATGACACCCATTCCATCCAAATTGGACTTGTACTTTTTAGGTTATGGCTCTTTAAAAATCGTTTACCACGCCCATTTTAGTGACTTTTGGCCATTTTTAGAAAGCCGTAGCGTTTGAACGAAAGGTCTGATTTCGCTGAAATTTGAAATTTTTCTTGTTTCCCATGATAGCCATCAAGCACACCAATTTTCATCAAAATCTGAGTCGGAGGTTTGTCAAATTGAATTTTTTTTCTTGGAATGGAATGACCCAGAATTCTTTTTTTTTTGAAAACAAAATCACCAAAAATAACAGTCAAATTATAATAATAAGATTTGGAACTTTCTTTATACTTCAGGCTCTGAATTCATAAATGCTGTACAATGTTCAATTAACCACACTGAGTTAATTCTGCATATTAAACTAAGTGGGGCAAAAATCCTATGCTGTACTGGTACAGTACAGCTAGCTTCTAGCTCATGCAGTCAATGCATTTACTGTGCAAAATGAATTTCTGCACACACAGACTGAGTGACGACAAGATGGTGAACAAAATTGGCACCTATGAGCCCACTATGGGCCTTGTAAATCCGATTCACATTACCCAGAACGGATAGCAAAGGCAATTTCGTTTATTCCTTTTGCTAAAAACTCTAAAGATCCAGAGAAGTGCCATAAATGGATTAAAACTTGTGGCAGGACACATGAACATCTATGCATTAGTCATACATGATTGCGGATTTGAGGTTTCTTTGCCCCACCTAGTTACCGCGTTGCTATGGTGGGTGCGACTTATTTTTAAACTCAGAGATGTCAATTACCAACCGTTATAAAATTGTATAGTTTAAAGTAAATGTTCTTCCAATTACGCAGAAGCTTTTGCTACCTGTCCCAAATCTTTAAACACACTTCATATACCAGTTTGGTCCACTCCCCCGAATTGAAGATCTCCCAATCAGGAGATTGTTGATCATTATAACCCACAATGCATATTTCCATGATTATGTATCAATATTGTTCTTTGAATGCGTTCGTTTATCACCATTTTGTTTTTAGTCCTGTTTCATATAAGATAAACTTGCTTGACCACTGAACTAATCCTATAAATTAGGAAGAAAGGCTAATTTATTTAACCAATATTGTATATATGCAGTTTTCTCTACTGTGAGGACATACTGTTTTCTCTACTGTGAGGACATACTGTTTTTTCTACTGTGAGGACATACTGTTTTATTTACTGTAAGGACATACTGTTTTTTCTACTGTGAGGACATACTGTTTTTTCTACTGTGGGGACATACTGTTTTCTCTACTGTCAGGACATACTGTTTTCTCTACTGTGAGTACATACTGTTTTCTTTACTGTGAGGACATACTGTTTTCTCTACTGTGAGGATATACTGTTTTCTCTACTGTGAGGACATACTGTTTTATTTACTGTAAGGGCATACTGTTTTCTCTACTGTGAGGACATACTGTTTTTCTACTGTGGGGACATACTGTTTTCTCTACTGTGAGGACATACTGTTTTCTCTACTGTGAGGACATACTGTTTTCTCTACTGTGAGGACATACTGTTTTCTCTACTGTGAGGACATACTGTTTTCTCTACTGTGAGGACATACTGTTTTCTCTACTGTGAGGACATACTGTTTTCTCTACTGTGAAGACATTGTTTTCTCTACTGTGAGGATATACTGTTTTCTCTACTGTGAGGACATACTGTTTTCTCTACTGTGAGGACGTACTGTTTCCTCTACTGTGAGGACATACTGTTTCTCTACTGTTTCCTCTACTGTGAGGACATACTGTTTTCTCTACTGTGAGGACATACTGTTTTCTCTACTGTGAGGACATACTGTTTTCTCTACTGTGAAGACATATTGTTTTCTCTACTGTGAGGATATACTGTTTTCTCTAATGTGAGGACATTACTGTTTTCTCTACTGTGGGGACATACTGTTTTCTCTACTGTGAGGACACTGTTTTCTCTACTGTAAGGACCCACTTAAACATTTGTTCAATTTCTGAAGTCTTACCAAGCCAACAAAATTCCCGACCATCTCAATATATTTTTTCATTTGATTTTAAATGTGTTTTACAGCGCAAAAGTTATATACAGAAATTATTTTAACCAAAACCTTTGTTTGCCTTTCTATTAAGTTTTAAGCACATTTTTTAACACTGTATAAACAAATACTGTAGACTACAGCGATTTTAATAGGCGGCCCACGGGCCAAATCCACTTAATACAATTGCTTTTACTGTGCATACAAAATGTCTTTCAAAAGATGGAACTATTATACTGAATGTAGAATGGGTTCAACCAGTAACAATCTACAGTAGTTACACATTTTCAGCTGGGTGTTCCATCCTGCCCTATTTTCCTCCACCCTGCCCCTAATTTCCTCCACCCTGCCCCTATTTTCCTTCACCTTCCCTATTTTCATGTACACACCAGCTATTGTACCACATTAAGCCCCGCCCACTATGCATATTAATGAAATTCAACATTTCTATACCATAAACATGTACATACCAGCTAACGACATAACTATGCAACATATGAAACAAAACAGACGTGTGATTAGTAAAATATTTCAAGATCTTCCCCAAGACCAAATAACAGAACTACTGTGCAATCAAGGAGTTAGAAAAGAGACCAGATAACAGAAATACTGTGCAATCAAGGAGTTAGAAAAGAGACCAGATAACAGAACTACTGTGCAATCAAGGAGTTGGAAAAGAGACCAGATAACAGTACTGTGCAATCAAGGAGTTAGAAAAGAGACCAGATAACAGAACTACTGTACAATCAAGGAGTTAAAAAAGTAACCAGATAACAGAACTACTGTGCAATCAAGGAGTTAAAAAAGAGACCAGATAACAACACTACTGTGCAATCAAGGAGCTAAAAAAGAGACCAGATAACAGAACTACTGTGCAATCAAGGAGTTAGAAAAGTAACCAGATAACAGAACTACTGTGCAATCAAGGAGTTAAAAAAGAGACCAGATAACAGAACTACTGTGCAATCAAGGAATTAGAAAAGAGACCAGAAAACAGAACTACTGTGCAATCAAGGAGTTAGAAAAGTAACCAGATAACAGAAATACTGTGCAATCAAGGAGTTAAAAAAGAGACCAGATAACAGAACTACTGTGCAATCAAGGAATTAGAAAAGAGACCAGAAAACAGAACTACTGTGCAATCAAGGAGTTAGAAAAGTAACCAGATAACAGAACTACTGTGCAATCAAGGAGTTAAAAAAGTGACGAGATAACAGAAATACTGTGCAATCAAGGAGTTAAAAAAGAGACCAGATAACAGAACTACTGTGCAATCAAGGAATTAGAAAAGAGACCAGAAAACAGAACTACAGTGCAATCAAGGAGTTAAAAAAGAGACCAGATAACAGAACTACTGTGCAATCAAGGAGTTAGAAAAGAGACCAGATAACAGAACTACTGTGCAATCAAGGAGTTAAAAAAGAGACCAGATAACAGAACTACTGTGCAATCAAGGAGTTAGAAAAGAGACCAGATAACAGAACTACTGTGCAATCAAGGAGTTAGATAAAAGACCAGATAACATAACTACAGTGCAATCAAGGAGTTAGAAAAGAGACCAGATAACAGAACTACAGTGCAATCAAGGAGTTAAAAAAGAGACCAGTTAACAGAACTACAGTGCAATCAAGGAGTTAGAAAAGAGACCAGATAACAGAACTACTGTGCAATCAAGGAGTTAGAAACAGTACTACTGTGCAATCAAGGAATAAGAAAAGAGAAGGAGCACATCTTTGCCTTGTTGGAAAAATATTGGTTTCTGTTTATGCCTCTAGTATGTGCACAGGTCAATAAACTAATGCTCCATGCAATGTGGCATCAAACACTGATTGCACTGGTGATACAGTAGTTCAAATTGATTTCACACCTTCGCTTTTAACCTTGATGGACTCATGGTGTGTTGACTTCAAGTTGGTAATATCAATATCTTTATGTTTAAAGTTAAGTTTCCAATATCTGTTTGTGGCAATTTTATTGTTTTTTACACATATGGGTAAATTGATGGAAGGCTATTTGTAATTGTGTTTGAGAGATGAAAGGGAAAGAAAATACTCCTATAACGCTGTTGGGCAAAAGTGTAATTTGATCTTGGATCTTTGTTAGAACATTTTGGTGTAAATTTTGGTACTTTCTTCGTTTAAATGGGATTCTATGTGATAAAATAAAAGGTGTGTATTATCTGTGATTCATGCATTGTTTTTAATGACATGGAAAGTGATCTTTAGCTAAGAGTAATAATAACAGCCAAAAGAATGTCTAAAACACACATTGGATTTGCCTGAGCTAAGGTGGAAAATGGGGCGGGGGAGGGAAATGATATAGAATGGCACCTGTGTGTGTTTTTTTAACTTTGACAGAAAGTTGCAGTATAATTCTATGTAGCTCCTATTCACAATGTTGGGGTCATGCATACTTGTCTGTATCTCAATTTATATAAAAAAAAGTTTACTTGTTTCTTACAAAAAATAACAAAAACAATTAAAACACTTCAGACCCTAAAGCTTTATAATTTTACCTAAACCTTTACAGGTGTATAAAATAGATTATGTGTCGCTTTTCACTTAGTGATATGAAGAATGGAAACAGTCTGTTTCTCTGTAAATGCATTTAATAGAAAATTCTTATTGATTATCTTTTTCTAATACATGAATGAAAAAAAATAGATAGCCATCACACACCCACACACATGTTTGCACACACGCCAAAGCAGCTGCAAAGGTTCCTGATGCCATTAGCTAGCCGTCACACATCCACACACATGTTTGCACACACGCCAAAGCAGCTGCAAAGGTTCCTGATGCCATTAGATAGCCATCACACACCCACACACATGTTTGCACACACGCCAAAGCAGCTGCAAAGGTTCCTGATGCCATTAGCTAGCCGTCACACATCCACACACATGTTTGCACAGATGTCAAAGAGACTGTAAAGGTTCCTGATGCCATTAGATAGCCGTCACACACCCACACACATGTTTGCACACATGCCAAAGCGACTGCAAAGGTCCCTGATGCCATTTGATAGCTGTCACACACCCACACACATGTTTGCACACATGCCAAAGCGACTGCAAAGGTTCCTGATGCCATTAGATAGCTGTCACACACCCACACACATGTTTGCACACACGCCAAAGCGACTGCAAAGGTTCCTGATGCCGTTAGATAGCCGTCACACACCCACATACATGTTTGCACACATGCCAAAGCGACTGCAAAGGTTCCTGATACCATTGGCATCGGAACCAAAATTTATAAAAAAACTCAAAGTAAAGAAAGATAAGATTTTAACATGATATTTTATTTCATATTCTAAAAGGTTTGAGCTACTGTTAGAAGATATCAACTAGTGCTGTCATGACATGTCGATTACCGCAATATAGTGATATCTTTTTTCCCACGACAATAAAATATACCTCTCAACACATATCGCGATACCAAAAACTAATACTCAACTAAGAAATTTTCACGCAACTAGGCTAGGCTACTTCGTATGTTACAATTCTAACGTTACGGTATTAAATCTAAAAGTCAAGCTTATAGGGCATTAAAAACAAGCAAAAATATCATAAAACATGAAAAACTAATTCAAAATTGTGCTCTTTCATCCCACACTGGCACGCTTCGATGTAAGTTGGCTAAAAGAACAAAAACTTGGCTCAGAACATGCCTCTCAGGCTCTCACTTCGATGATTCATGGTCACGTTGGCTGAATAACCAAACACGTGTGTGATGCGTGATGAACGTAAGTCACACGATCATGTTATCTGCTAGATCTGCAAATCATTTTTCTTGCATTCATCTTAAAAGAAGTAACGCTAGTGATATTAACAATTTGTGTCGTGAGTCAGTTTTCTTAAAAAGCATCACAATATACCAATATATCGCGATATTTTTCTCCACGATAATCGATATGTAATAGAGCTAAGTCGTGACAGCACTAATATCAACCCAAATGACACAGCTATTGCAATGAAGGCTTACTGTACGAAGCTTTTTCATAGTATAAACAACAAATATCTATAAGCCATTCCATGTCAATTCAACAGGCCATGTAACCCACCATCTCAGACTTACTTGAAATTTGAGATATGGACATGTAAATCTCAATTATATTTGCCCAAATTTCCCGCATTCGTGGCCATTTTGAATTTCCGACAGACACAAATTCCCTTATTTCTTTTAAACCCAATTATTCTACAAATTGGCACTAGACTATTGTTGGAGGTGGGGAATCCAAAAATGACACTTACAAAGCTCCTAGAGCAAGCGTTCATTAACAATTGTCCAGGAGGAAAATATTTCTATTGGTATAACTTTTATTTGTAACATGGTTCATTTTTAATCGGTGCTTGCCAAAATGCTCCCCACCCCTTCCAAATATACAGAATAGGGCTGAAACTTTGTGTTTTAAAAGTATATTAGTTTACCCATCTCTGGGCCAAAAATGACAATAATTATCTTTTCAATTTAAAGTGTTTTCAATCACACAAGTCAAATTGTTGAAAATGGTCATTTTTGTGATTTTACAGTTTCAATATTGACTTCTTAACCATGTGCAATACCATTAATAACATTATAACATTTAAAGCACATCTTTGGAGGCAAGAGCACCCCGTGCCCCTGTGGCAAGCCACCTATGCTAGAGAATTAGCACACTGTTATTGTTTCCAATGAACAATTACATTATATTAATTTAATCACATCTACATATGAAGCTACACCCCTAACAAACATTACATCTGTTCCAGGCCATAAATGACAAAAACATATCCATAACCCTAGCCCTCAATTTATCTGCATTTCTTTTTTTTTTTTTTTCCGCAAATATTTAGGGAGCATGTCCCCCTGTGGCTCCTGGATAATTTTGAATATTTTTGGTTTTGGTCAACCTCCCCCCCCTCCCCCCACCTGGCTATGTGCCGACCAACAAGTCCTTTAATCGTCCAATCATTCCTTCATTGCAACACATTTACAAAATCTTAAACAACACTAGAGAATTAACATACTGTTATCGCTTCCAATGAACAATTCCCCTCGCATATACATTTCATACCTTTGCAAGAATATCCCCTAGAAACATTACATCTGAACATTCAAGGTCGTAAATTACCAAAAACTCATTTCAATGTTCGATAAATTTTATGTACACTTGCCTGATACCCCAAATATGTATCACTGCTTGTTCGCTGGGGCTGAGGATTTAATTAGGAGATGCAGTTAAGAAGGAAGAAACTTCTCCATCTTCAAGGTAAAAATCATGATTCTCAGAGTGCTTCAAGTTGTGCACAGAGCAGAGCTTTAAGATGTGCATGGCAATGAAATCTTCTTAAATAGATAAGCTATGTTAAACAATTTAAAGGAATGTCAATGTGTTGAAGCAACATTAATAAACTAAATTTCTTTAAAGGAATATTCCTGTGAATTTTTATATCTTAAGAGGACTATCATCGAACCAAATTGATGAAAAAACAATAATCTTATTCTGTTAAGGAGTTGTCTTATTCTGTTAAGGAGTTGTCTTATTCTGTTAAGGAGTTGTCTTATTCTGTTAAGGAGTTGTCTTATTCTGTTAAGGAGTTGTCTTATTCTGTTAAGGAGTTGTCTTATTCTGTTAAGGAGTTGTCTTATTCTGTTAAGGAGTTGTCTTATTCTGTTCAGGAGTTGTCTTATTCTGTTGAGGAGTTGTCTTATTCTGTTGAGGAGTTGTCTTATTCTGTTAAGGAGTTGTCTTATTCTGTTGAGGAGTTGTCTTATTCTGTTGAGGAGTTGTCTTATTCTGTTAAGGAGTTGTCTTATTCTGTTAAGGAGTTGTCTTTTTCTGTTAAGGAGTTGTCGTTTTCTGTTAAGGAGTAGTCGTTTTCGGTTAAAAAATTGTCGTTTTCTGTTAAGGAGTTGTCTTATTCTGTTGAGGAGTTGTCTTTTTCTGTTAAGGAGTTGTCGTTTTCTATTAAGGAGTAGTCGTTTTCTGTTGAGGAGTTGTCGTTTTCTGTTAAGGAGTTGTCTTATTCTGTTCAGGAGTTGTCTTATTCTGTTCAGGAGTTGTCTTATTCTGTTCAGGAGTTGTCTTATTCTGTTCAGGAGTTGTCTTATTCTGTTCAGGAGTTGTCTTATTCTGTTGAGGAGTCGTCCTATTCTGTTGAGGAGTTGTCTTATTCTGTTAAGGAGTTGTCTTATTCTGCTAAGGAGTTGTCTTTTTCTGTTAAAGAGTTGTCGTTTTCTGTTAAGGAGTTGTCTTATTCTGTTGGGGAGTTGTCTTATTCTGTTGAGGAGTTGTCTTATTCTGTTGAGGAGTTGTCTTATTCTGTTGAGGAGTTGTCTTATTCTGTTAAGGAGTTGTCTTATTCTGTTAAGGAGTTGTCTTTTTCTGTTAAGGAGTTGTCGTTTTCTATTAAGGAGTAGTCGTTTTCTGTTAAGGAGTTGTCGTTTTCTGTTAAAGAGTTGTCGTTTTCTGTTAAGGAGTTGTCGTTTTCTGTTAAGAAGTTGTCGTTTTCTGTTAAAGGAGTTGTCGATTTGTTGTTTTCTGTTAAGGAGTTGTCTTATTCTGTTAAGGAGTTGTCTCATTCTGTTTACGAGTTGTCTTATTCTGTTTAGGAGTTGTCTTATTCTGTTAAGAAGTTGTCTTATTCTGTTAAGAAGTTGTCGTTTTCTGTTAAGAAGTTGTCTTATTCTGTTAAGAAGTTGTCTTATTCTGTTAAGGAGTTGTCTTATTCTGTTCAGGAGTTGTCTTATTCTGTTGAGGAGTTGTCTTATTCTGTTAAGGAGTTGTCTTATTCTGTTAAGGAGTTGTCTTATTCTGTTAAGGAGTTGTCTTTTTCTGTTAAGGAGTTGTCGTTTTCTGTTAAGGAGTAGTCGTTTTCTGTTAAGGAGTTGTCTTTTTCTGTTAAGGAGTTTTCGTTTTCTGTTAAGGAGTTGTCTTTTTCTGTTAAGGAGTTGTCGTTTTCTGTTAAGGAGTAGTCGTTTTCTGTTAAGGAGTTGTCATTTTCTGTTAAGAAGTTGTCTTATTCTGTTAAGGAGTTGTCGTTTTCTGTTAAGGAGTTGTCGTTTTCTGTTAAGGAGTTGTCGTTTTCTGTTAAGGAGTTGTCATTTTCTGTTAAGGAGTTGTCTTTTTCTGTTAAGGAGTTGTCGTTTTCTGTTAAAGAGTTGTCGTTTTCTGTTAAGGAGTTGTCGTTTTCTGTTAAGAAGTTGTCTTATTCTGTTAAGGAGTTGTCGTTTTCTGTTAAGGAGTTGTCGTTTTCTGTTAAGGAGTTGTCGTTTTCTGTTAAGGAGTTGTCATTTTCTGTTAAGGAGTTGTCGTTTTCTGTTAAGGAGTTGTCATTTTCTGTTAAGGAGTTGTCGTTTTCTCTTAAGGAGTTGTCTTATTCTGTTCAGGAGTTGTCTTATTCTGTTCAGGAGTCGTCTTATTCTGTTGAGGAGTCGTCCTATTCTGTTGAGGAGTCGTCTTATTCTGTTAAGGAGTCGTCTTATTCTGTTAAGGAGTTGTCTTTTTCTGTTAAGGAGTTGTCGTTTTCTGTTAAGGAGTAGTCGTTTTCTGTTAAGGAGTTGTCGTTTTCTGTTAGGGAGTTGTCGTTTTCTGTTAAGGAGTTGTCTTTTTCTGTTAAGGAGTTGTCTTTTTCTGTTAAGGAGTTTTCGTTTTCTGTTAAGGAGTTGTCTTTTTCTGTTAAGGAGTTGTCGTTTTCTGTTAAAGAGTTGTCGTTTTCTGTTAAGGAGTTGTCGTTTTCTGTTAAGGAGTTGTCGTTTTCTGTTAAGGAGTTGTCGTTTTCTGTTAAGGAGTTGTCATTTTCTGTTAAGGAGTTGTCGTTTTCTGTTAAGGAGTTGTCATTTTCTGTTAAGGAGTTGTCGTTTTCTGTTAAGGAGTTGTCTTATTCTGTTCAGGAGTCGTCCTATTCTGTTGAGGAGTCGTCTTATTCTGTTAAGGAGTCGTCTTATTCTGTTAAGGAGTTGTCTTTTTCTGTTAAGGAGTTGTCGTTTTCTGTTAAGGAGTAGTCGTTTTCTGTTAAGGAGTTGTCGTTTTCTGTTAGGGAGTTGTCGTTTTCTGTTAAGGAGTTGTCTTTTTCTGTTAAGGAGTTGTCTTTTTCTGTTAAGGAGTTTTCGTTTTCTGTTAAGGAGTTGTCTTTTTCTGTTAAGGAGTTGTCGTTTTCTGTTAAAGAGTTGTCGTTTTCTGTTAAGGAGTTGTCATTTTCTGTTAAGGAGTTGTTATTTTCTGTTAAGGAGTTTTCGTTTTCTGTTAAGGAGTTGTCTTTTTCTGTTAAGGAGTTGTCGTTTTCTGTTAAGGAGTTGTCTTATTCTGTTAAGGAGTTGTCATATTCTGTTCAGGAGTTGTCTTATTCTGTTGAGGAGTTGTCCTATTCTGTTAAGGAGTTGTCTTATTCTGTTAAGGAGTTGTCTTATTCTGTTAAGGAGTTGTCTTTTTCTGTTAAGGAGTTGTCATTTTCTGTTAAGTTCTTGTTTTCTGTTAAGGAGTTGTTCTTTTCTGTTGAGGAGTTATTGTTTTCTGTTGAGTTGTTCTTTTCTGTTAAGGAGTTGTCGTTTTCTGTTAAGGAGTTGTCGATTTCTGTTAAGGAGTTGTCGTTTTCTGTTAAGGAGTTTTCGTTTTCTGTTAAGGAGTTCTTGTTTTCTGTTAAGTAGTTATTGTTTTCTGTTAAGGAGTTCTTGTTTTCTGTTAAGTAGTTATTGTTTTCTGTTAAGGAGTTCTTGCTTTCTGTTAAGAAGTTATTGTTTTCTGTTGAGGAGTACTTGTTTTCTCTTAATATTTAACATACTTCTTGGACAATTATTTGCCTCTTTCCGTATCATTAGAAATATTTGTTTGCTTAATTACTGAGATTGGGAATGACATGTAGATGCACTTTACAAGAACAAGCTTGGCCTGTAGATCTGCTCATGCACCTAACCCTAAAAGTCTAAATGAAAGGAAAATTAATCATTCATTTTATAGAAGACCATAGAGTTATCTGCAATTATGATAACACATGTTACACTTAATTTGCAAGGTCAGTTTCTGAGGTACAGTTACTTCTAAACGGAATAAGATATCACATTGCTTTTTACACCAATTTGTTTCTTTAATGGCATTCATCATATCAATGAAAGTGAATATTCATAGGGATGCACTGTTTATCGGTTAATCGAAAAACAATCGGAACTTTCATTTACCCTTCTTTGTTTTTTGTTAGAAAGATGTGTTTGTTAGAGTAAATCCGTAGATTTCTGACGCCACTCATGCTAATTGTTTACTGTACTAAGCAGGCCTAGTCGCTGTACTGTGTGTACACACAGTGTGTGGAACAAGATACAACATAAACAATGGGCTTGATTCAATCACTTTTCGGCGTGTTATCGGTTAACCAATAAACGATCGATAAAGATGATCATTTATCGTTTAATGAATTGAACAAAATAAACATCCATAAAAATTCACGGGAATATTTCTTTCAAGATCATGAAAAAAGCAACAATTCCCATCAAAATTAGACTTTAAAACTTATCAAATTTTTATGACAAGCATCATATATGCAACTTTGTTCAAATATTCATTATAATCTAATGGCTGCATTAAAAATGTGTCCTAGACATCTGATCATTAATAGAAAACTGGTTGGGTGATCAGGTTACATTTTCTCCCCCCCTTCCCCTCCTCTTCTGATTTGCATTTTAGCTTACTCGGCCATTAAATTACACAATAGTTTCCAAGCTACTGCAGGATTGTGATAATTACCTGGCTTGTGGTTATTACAAGATTAAATTCTAGTGCTTGAAAGGCGATATTACTTTGTTGGTTTTTCCAATCTGTGGAGGAGGGATGTTGCATACATCATTAGACAGACAGTTATACCCCCAAATTGGACAACTTTTCGATGCGGCAGTGAGATCATCAGGTTAATTTTAGAATGATGTATGTAAGGCAGCCTTGGTATTTTCTTAATTGAGACTTGTTTCTTAAGAGTTTATCATAATTCTTTGAAGGGGTACAGCAAATACTGACCAAATTGTTTTTGAGTCTTTAAAGGAAAGGTATTGTCCCATTAATACATTCAGAAGTGAACGCCGCTGTGCTGATAATCTGCAATGTTATTGATCACACATCCAACGGACCGAACAAATGGGCCTACATTTGTTATCAATCAAATCACAGATTTCTCTCAATCAATCAAGAAACTTGAAAACCAGAAGTGAAGTTACCAGCGCAGAGGCGTTCACTTTGGAATTATTCTATGGGATGATGCCTTTTCTTTAACAACCCCCATTCAAATTCTAGCAAGAATCTTTCAGTCATTTCTAGTGAATTTTTAAAGAGCTACCAAAGACTGAGCTGTCTGAACAGTCATACAATACATCACAAATTGAGCATAAATCAAACATTGATCAACCTTGATCAAGCATTGATCAACCTTGATCAAACATTGATCAACCTTGATCAAGCATTGAACAACCTTGATCAAGCATTGATCAACCTTGATCAAACATTGATCAACCTTGATCAAGCATTGATCAACCTTGATCAAACATTGATCAACAATGATCAACCTTGATCAAGCATTGAACAACCTTGATCAAACATTGATCAACCTTGTTTAAACATTGATCAACCTTAATCAAACATTGATCAACCTTGATCAAGCATTGATCAACCTTGATCAACCTTAATCAAGCATTGATCAAACTTGATCAAACACTAATCAATCTTGACCAATCAATGATCAACTTTGATCAAACATTGATCAACCTTGATCAAGCACTAATCAATCTTGACTAAACATTAATCAACTTTGATCAAACATTGATCAATCTTGATCAAACAATGATCAACCTTGATCAGCCATAACTCAAAAACTAAAGGTACTATTTGCAACATTCAAAAAACTATCTGCTCAGATGTAGATTTTTTTTATATAATTTAATACATTGAATTTAAATGGGGCATTTTCTAGTTTACATAACTAGAACTATTCAAACCAAATGCACTCTACAACTAACAAACTAGTTCTCCAGCTGCCTATAGGGCACACATGAATTTTGTACTTGAAAGGAAAAGTAAATGAACACCGCGTTTTCATGCTTTTCTTCTTAGGTAGTGTTAAGAGAACCAGGCAGGAGTGACTCTTCTGCCGGCGGAACCAACAGCTTAACATCTCCTCTGAAGGACGGTGTGCGCCACTTTAACATTGTCACTTTTCTCAACAATTGCCACTTTTCTTTTTTCTTAAATAAATTGGTACGTTTCAATAGATCTTACAGAAAGTGACAATAGATCTTACAGAAAGTGACAATAGGTCTTACAGAAAGTGACAATGGATCTTACAGAAAGTGACGATAGATCTTACAGAAAGTGACGATAGATCTTACAGAAAGTGACAATAGATCTTACAGAAAGTGACATTAGATCTTACAGAAAGTGACGATAGATCTTACAGAAAGTGACCATAGATCTTACAAAAAGTGACAATAGATCTTACAGAGAGTGACATTAGATCTTACAGAAAGTGACGATAGATCTTACAGAAAGTGACAATAGATCTTACAGAAAGTGACAATATAGATCTTACAGAAAGTGACAATAGATCTTACAGAAAGTGACAATAGATCTTACAGAAAGTGACAACAGATCTTACAGAAAGTGACAATAGATCTTACAGAAAGTGACAATAGATCTTACAGAAAGTATCAACAGATCTTACAGAAAAGTGACAATAGATTTTACAGAAAGTGACAATAGATCTTACAGAAAGTGTAAGTCTAACCTTCTATATTCCACATAAGTCATTGTCTTACAAATTTCAAATCTTTAAAAATTTAGTCAATACTTCCTGAACTGGATATTGAAAATGTTGTCTTTGTCTTTAAGTCCTCTCATATAAGGTAGAAATGTCTGACCAATGATCGAATCCTTTAATACTGAAGAAAATAAAATTTATTTACAGTATTAGTTCAGTGGTCAAGCATGTTTATCTTATATGAAAGAGGACTTTAAAAGAAACAATATGGTAAAGAAAGCATTCAAACATCTTATTCCATAAAGGAGATATTCAAGTTTAAAGCTTTGATTTATTTGTGTAGAAATGACTGGGGTATTTAGTCTACTATGAAAGGTTTTGCCCATATCCTCATATTTCTAACAATTGTTAATATATTTTAAAAAGAAATTATTTAACTTTTTACTATTTGAATTTGTTTTTCTCCAATTTTTTTTAGGTGGCAAATTATAATTACCATGACTAGATTCTATTGTACTACTTTCCAGACACATTCACTGGTTTTTATGCTACAAAATCATAGGACAAAAATGACCTGGTACATATAAACCTTTGAGCACTGGATTTGACCTTTCAAGGTATTCATATCTCATTTCAAAATATGCACAATATTTCACATCTATTTGCTCGCAAACAAATTAGCTCGCAACATGTCACTTTATGAATTTTGTTCAATGCATTGTCTGTCTGACTGACTGTGTCCAGCTGAGGGCAGTGTTGTGAAATTGAAAAAGAATTTATTTTAATTTCTTTTCTCACTGCATTCTTAGTAGGCCTAGAGTCTTACTTAAACAAAATTATGTAATTTGTCTGGATATATACAACTTCAAATAACTTTGGATGAATAATATTAATAAGTTTTTGATCTCAAATTCTTTCAGTAAGCCTTTTTTGGAAATATTTTCATAATTTAAAGCCACTTTGGGCAGTTGGGGTCATTACAAGTTCTTGGGTAGCAAAAACAGAGAATTTTCAGAACCTTTGGGGGCTTTATTCACAGGGGCATCCTTATGCTGGTCCCAGGTTTCATACCATTTGGTGCACACTATAAATGCTCAGTTTTGATTTATTCCCTCCCACTCCTCCCCCCCCCCCAAAAAAAAAACAGCAGTGACATCAATAAATTTTTTTTTGTTTCCCCCCCTTCCCTTTCTCCCCAATGAAAAACCAGCATTAAAAATTGTGACAGTGTAAGGGAGGGTTGGTCCTGACTTTGATATTGATAGTGTGAAGTTTGTTACTGGTCTCAAGATCCCAGGAGTCTTCCTGAGGTAGCTGGAAATGTTGGGGCAGAAGTCAAGAGTGCAAAATAAGGATAGGTGAGATGTTGTTGAACAGAGCATTGTTGGTGGCTCTGTCGGCCCTCTTGTTCCCAGGATACTGACGTGGCTGGGGATCCAGAGGATAATTTTCTTCCCTGAAGAAGAAAGAGCAGACCCCTAGCTTTGCAGTTTTACAGGGGCACCAGCCCCGACCCTCCGTGGGCCTGCCCTGCCCCCCTGGGATCCGCCCTACCCCCATGGGGTCCGCCCTGCCCCTCAAGATCAAAATATATATATATATACATGTATTTCTAAACTTAATAATCTTTTAAGCTCATAAATGAAATACCTTACATGGATACACAACACAGAATGATAGCATAGTAAGCAATTGTCCTGTTTGGCTCATGAATGGTCCTTATCAGTCAGAATGGTTTCATTCTGAGGTATGATTATAGCTAAAATCCGAGAGCTTCTTTACCAAGGGATTGAGCCCCAGGACTCCATGCCAAAAAGACACAGCGCTTTGCGCGCGCATTAATGTGCCCCTCAACAAGTCTAGCACCCTGCCCCTTTTTAAATCAAGCTAGGGGTCCGAGAGCCCAACAGTAGGTAGGAGTGGGTGAGAAAGGAATGACCAAGGCATATGTGTGTGACAACAACGTCCTCTCAACGATTGTGACAGTGCAAGGGAGGGTTGGTCCCGACTTTGGATTGATAGAGCGAAGTGAGATGTTGTTGGACAAGAGTATCGTTAGTGGTTCTGTCGGCCCTCGTTCCCGGGGATACTGACGTGGCTGGGGATCCAGAAGATGATTTTCTTCCCTGAGGAAAAGAGAGCATGAATTTTGTTAAGGACATGTTGCAGAGCATGTCGAGGATGCCAGTGAGAACTGATTTGGAGTCAGCGAAGATTGACAAAGCAGGGGCGGAAGGAGAGTTCTGTGAAGTTCAAAGCTAGGAGGATAGCCCTTGCTCAGCAGAGTAGATGGAGGCTCCATCTGGTAACCTTGAAGAAAGGGTGAGGCCGGGACAGGCGGTGGCTACGGAGGAGCATTCCCGCGTGGTGCCGTCAGTGAAGATGAAGGAGTAGTTGTGGAAGTGTCTACTGAGTTGGCAGTATTTGGAAACTTGTGGAGGGATAAATTCCACAACGTGGAAGTAAAACACGAACACAGTTGATTAACAGTATCACCAGATATATTTCACCAGTATTTTAACTTCTCTCTCAGACTTTTCCCCGTCAAACGGAGTTCACAACAATATTCATACAAATTAATTATCAATCAGATAAACAGCTAGAGGACAGTAAGTCTTGACAGAACAAAGAACATGCTCGAACTGAATATTCTAGTCAAATTAGATATTTTAAATAGTTTCTGAGATCATTATACACCCCTTCACTAGCTCTTACACCAACCAGAGGTTACTTTCACTCATCTCCATAAGCCACAATTTACCACCAACAATCATCATCTTACACCTTCTCTCCCATCAGTACATAATTAAAGTTGGCCACTTGCCTTCTTTGTCTGCAGGTACCCTTTCCACTTACTCATTAATACATTACAATATTTCTCTGAAATAGTGCATATTTATGATGTGACTATGTCCAGTTGATATGCACCATTTAGTCAGAAATAGATTTGATAAACAATAACGAGCTCATCTAAAGACAGAAGCCTTAAAGAATTAAAGCAATATGAAGTGTGTCATTAAGTGACTATATAAGTTATGTTATAAAGGCACAATACATCACAACCCTACTTTTGGAAAATTGTTTCTGATCATACGAACAACCATGAATGCTCAAAGAAATACATAAACATTTGCAATGGAATTGCCTCTATGACATCATCAAACACGAATTCATCATACTGTACAAAAACTTTAAAATGCAATTGGGAAATCTGTAAAAATCCATATCTCCTGGACCGAATATGATATCAACCTGATTTTTGTACCAAATTAGCTCTAAAAATGAAACTTGTTTTTTCAAATGATTTTTGCTTTTTTTAAACCATGGGAATATTCCTTTAAAGTGCTTTGGGAGTTCTTTTATGTGTTTTGGGAATATTGCTAGGGCAAAAATATGGGGGATAATTGTGTATGTATACCATATCACCCTCCTCTCAAAAAAGTAGAGCCCCCATCGCCCCAGGATCTACGCCTATGACTAACACTGAAAATATCTACGGGAACTTGTTCTAGCCCTAAAATAATCACCACAAAATCATTGTGAGCATCAGAACCATAACAAGCAAGGAATGTAACAAACCTAGCATATCAAACAAAAAAATATGAAACATATTAAAGACATTTAATATTTATTGATGTTGGAAAATGTTGTCAGTCAAAGGAAATGTTGGGCGGCATGTTGTCAGTCAAAGGAAATGTTGGGCAGGCGCTTATTAGAGCGTGGGCGCTTATTAATACATCAAATACAGTTGTTGGAAAAGGTTTAGTTTGGTTTCTTGATGTTTAACGGCACTACTGTTGGAAAAGGCAAGAGCAAAAGCTGTAAAAAAAAAAAAAAATCTTTTAAAACTCAACCCCAGAAACCTATTTTTAAATCACAACCTTAACATTAGCAACAACCTGAAAATTTCATTTGATTAATTCCCCGAATCTTATTTCCCAACCGTTAAGATAGCATGCAAACAGGACAGGAAAATATTTCCCCTTCCCTTGACATTATTGCTGTCATTACATATCTATTATTGCGATATCTTTTTCCCACGACATGAAATATGCATCTCGCGACATATCGCGATACAAAAACTAATACTGAACTAACAAATTTTCGCGCAACTAGGCTAGGCTACTTCGTACTTAATCTAAAAGTCAAGTTTAGGCCATTAAAAACATGTAAAATATTCGTTTAACATCAAAACAACTAATTAAAAATCGTGCTCTGTCACCACACACTGGCATGCGCCAAAGTTGGCAAAAAGAACGAAAAATTGGTCTAGAATGTGCCACTTAGGCTCTCATTTTGATGATTCATGGTCACGTTGGCTGAATTACCAAACACATGCGTGATGCGTGATAAACGTCATAATCGCGGGATCATGTCTGCTGAATCTGCAAATATTTTTTTCTTGCGTTCATCATATCATAATTAAGAGGAAAAATTAGAAATAAACCAAGCATCATATTTAATGGCCAGAAAATTGAAATAGTAGACAGTTAAAACTATCTTGGCATTGTTATGAACTATAATGGTAAATTTAACAGAACTAGGAAATACTTAGTTGATCAGGCAAGAAAAGCATTATATGCATTACAGAGAAAAAATAGAATAATGAATTTGCCGATTGACATCCAGTGTAAACTGTTCGACACAATAGTCAAACCAATCCTATTGTTTGGTGATGAAATTTGGGGCTATGAAAATGTGGACATAATTTAATAATTTTATTCAAAATTTTGCAAAAATATACTTTTTGTAAAGCGCTTAACCAAAAACAATATGATTTACGGCGCGGAATTTGGCAGAACCCTACTAAGTATTGCAATACAATGTAAAATGGTTAATTATTGGTGTAAAATAATTAATTCCCATGAAAACAAACTAACAAATACTTTCTATAGCGTGCTGTACACTCTTGATAAGAGTAACACTTTTTGTCATCTTTGGATAAAGTATGTGAGAGACACCTTATATAAATGTGGGATGTCACATGTTTGGGAGACACAATTTGTTGCATATACTACTACTACACAAGCTAACATACAAATGAAATTATATGAACTCTTTGAGAATGATTGGAAGTCAGATATCTTTAGATCAAATAGTCGTATTAATTACAGAATATATAAATAGTCTCCATATAGAAGATTACCTAACAAAATTGCCAACAAACCTTCGATCATTTCTGACCAAATTCAGATGTCGTAACAATAAAATGCCAGTTGAAGTTGGGAAATATAGTGAAACACCCTAAAAATTGTAAATGTATCCACTGTGACAATGATGAAATAGGTGATGAATTTCACTACCTGTTTAAATGCAAGCCCTTTGCAGACTGTCGAAAAAAGTATCTTGATAAATATTATTTCCAAACAGCACATACTTCCAAATTCCAGCAAGTACTAACCTGTCAAGATAGAAATGTTTTAAGAAAAGTAGCGGTGTTTTGTAAAAAGATTCTAGAAACTCTTATAGTAGTTAAATTCTACGCAAATTTTCTATGGTTTTTAAATGAAAATTATTTCCTGTCCGACTCAGTCCATCCTTTATCTCTAACACTCTTGTAAATATCTTCTTCTTTTTTTTTCTTTCTCTTTTTGTTTTTATTTTTTTTTTTATTTTATTTTTATTTTATTATAATTTTTTTGAAACATTATATTATCTTTACATGTATGTTTATCTATTATGCATTTCTTGTTTTATCAGAAATTAGTCCATTTACTGTCATGATTTTGCTTATTTTCTATACTACTGTTGTTTTCATTGTATTTTACAAGTTGTATTACCACATCAGTGGGGGTCTTGGATGAAATAAATGTAAACTGGAGTAACTTGTAACTCCATGATCATATAACATTATAAATTTGTCTTGAGTCAGCCTTCTTGAAAAGTATCACGATACTATGATATATCGCGAAATTTTTCTCCAGGATAATGGATACGTAATAGAGCCATGTCGTGACAGCACCACCTGACATACATTATTTTCATTGGCATATAGGGCCTATAGCATGAGTGCTAGCTGAGTGTTGGTCATAATGGATATAATTAGGGATGTACCGGATATCCCGTCCGGCCGGATTATCCGGCCGGATTTGGGGAAAAATCCGGTTCCGGCCGGATTTTTCCAAATCCGGCCGGAACCGGATTTTTGGCAATTTTAAACAATTGAAGATTTACTTTTTCCTCAATATTTGATTGTTTAGCTTGTTTATATGTTGCAGGATGTTTTGATTGGAGATGCTTGTGTAAAGGTGAAGTACTAAAATTCTTTGGCAGGGATCCTGGTTTTCCTCTCCTTATTCCTTTTTTGCACAAAATACATTCAGCAATTTCATCAGCTTGATCTTGGACAGTAAAATGTATCCAAATGAATGAGGATGCCTTGTTCTTTTATATTGCCTCAAAAAGAACAATAGACCCTTTGTCTTGCAGACTTCCTGTCTGGTCTATGAGTCATCAGCATCACATTGAGATTGGGATCACTGTTTTTCTTAAGTATCTTACTTGGCTACAATGAAACTTGAACTTCTGAATGGTAAAATTTAGGTAGTAGGACCAATCCAGATGTCATTGAAATATTGAATGATGGCTAAAAGTTTTTAAACATTATCAAATGTTTTGAGATGCAATTATAGTAAAGAGCCTAGGCTACAGCCTGTAGAAGCATGTATAACCTATTATACTTTTATTAGATGGGAAATTTAATCCCCTCACCCCACCCCTCCCCCCCAAAAAGTATTAAGTATGGCTTGGAATTTTAACAGTCCATTTATGATGATAAATGAAGAGGATAGACAGTTCTCTTTAGGTGCACAGTAATTTTTGCCACAATTTTTAGACATTGCCCATTGTTTTCCTACTTTAATATCTTGATAGGGCTGAGACAATCACGCAAAATCACACTTTTCTTAAAACAGTACCCAGAATCTTTCCTCTTATTAATATCTTCAAATTTTGCCTGAATTTCCAAATTTGGTACATGTTAGGATTAATCCAGAACTTTCACTAATTTTGATTTGATTTCATCACAATATGCCCAATAATTGTTATTTTCCAAAAAATTTGGGTTGCTAGCCATTAGTAGCCAACTTGACAATCCCCTGCCCCCACCCCTTTCCCTTTGTTTCTTAAGATTATGAGAATTGTTGTAAGCAATGAAAAATCCGGTTCCGGCCGGATTTTATCCGGCCGGATTTCAACCTGGATCCGGCAAAATCCGGTTCCGGCCGGATCCAAAAATTTGGATCCAGTACATCCCTAGATATAATTGTCAATTGAATCTTCAGTGCGACTGGAAGATTTAAAATTCAATCACACTGGGAAAGCAGTCATACTTCAGACTATCTATTGTCACAAGACGCGTACACGTATCTTATCACTAGGACTTTTTGTTTTGTGTAGGTATGTTGTTGCAGATATCGTGTTTCCAACTAGACTCACATTTGAGCAAGCCATATTTTCCTAAATGCGATAAACTTACATTCTTTCCACACAGTGTGATGGGTTTTCACCTCTTCTATGAGTTAGCTGTGGAACAGTTTTTGATCAGCAACTTTTAACGGGAAAATTTTAATTTGGTATTTTCCACCGATAATTTGTTGGTCACCATGTTTCAAAACGTTTGTCGAGTGTCACGCCTGCGCATTTGTACTCAGGGCTTCTTCAATATACTAACGGGTGGAAACAAATTTATGTGTGTGGTATCTAGGTGTTGTTTTTAAAATCAGCTAATAATTATTCAACACTTTTCTGTTTTAAAACTTTTTTAACAAAAGTTAACAATTAGTAGTTGCATTTCTTTGCATAATTCAAATCATTCTTCTATTTGTATTTCCATGATCTGACGAAAATCTAAAATGGACCCTGAGTATAAATTGCAAACACCATTGGAATCATTATCAGGTGGTAGTCGCATGACTATCATTTTTGAACTTTGACAACCTCAGTACAAACTTAACGCTGTAGTGCCAAGAACAAACAGAGAAAGTGTGCCAAGAATCATCTGATTTTGGTGTTAAACGAATATATTTTCACACTTTTTGGCTGAAGAAGACATAAAAATGAAGTTGAAGAATTGTTTTGAGTGCAAAGCTGGACATGCAAAAGACAGGTAATTTGAAAGAGTTTCATGCTGGAAAACAACGCGGAGCATCGTGACTCAGAATGAAATGTATCACGTAGCTGCATAGAACTTGAATAACTGTCAGGCAGTAAATCAGAAACAACAATCAATGAACTTCAGCCAACAAGAAAAAAAACAGATCAGTGGGGAAAAGGTCTGGAACGGGGTATATGATGAATACATGTAACTAACTACAGACTCGAGGCTTGGCCTACAGTAAATAAGGCTATGCTTATCACAATGTAAATTTGTGACCGAGACACTAACTCAGAAATACAGGGAAAGCCAAAGTGGTAGGCCTACAGTAGGCCTAGCCTACATAATGTTAATTTGGGAGTGGGAAATATTCTTGTCAATAATTTTGACAAAATGACCATCCTCTTCCAACTCAAAATTAGAGCGTAAAGGCAGTTAAAAATACCCAAAAATCCTGAGAAGAAATAGGGTTAGGCTAGGCCTATCAATATTTATTGTTAAGTTGTCAGACTGGTGGAAAGTTGCCAATTTTCGTTTTAAAAAGTAAAATTTGCTGAATGAAAATATTTTGTGTAGGCCTAACACAAACACAAAGGTAGGCCCTAATTGGTATTCAAAATAATTTCGCCAAGGCATTCAAACATATTCAAGTTCAACAGTGCATGACTACGTCAACAACAAGCAAAAAAGTATATTTTACTAAAATAATACTAGGGCCTAACGTTAAAGTAAATATGAAAACATGTCCAAAGGTGTCCAAACAGTTTTAGAGGAATTACGAAGTCAACAGTCTGTAGTACAGAATGAAACTAGACCAATAAGTATTGACGTACCCTAACGTCTTCCCGGTGAAATTTAAACACTTCAAAGTAACTTCCCACGAATCCCAGTATTCCATTAACTTCCCAGTAATTCCATGTAGGTTAATCTAATTCCGGAAAACAATGTGTTTCAAACTTCGATTCATAGAGATTAGTACCTCGTGGGCCTTCACAATCAGACACTGACCTTGATTCTTTTGTTGACGTGTTTTGTTTGACCGCTGAATTATCTTTTACGTTTGGCTTCATTGATTAGCATCGCAGTGGACAGGTCTTGTGCAAGAATTCTGATTGTCAACGTTTACTCACATAAACGATCTCATTATCGTATCAGGATTATGATACTTTGTTTAAGTCGCATATCCCACGGCCCAGGGATAGACCTATGTAAGTTCTCCCCAAATTACAGAGCCCTGGCTAGAGTAACATATCCCTGTTCCGCGCTGCGAGATTACTCAAGTAACCAAGAAGTTTCGCGAGATATCTAAGACGTGGTGTTACATATTACTGCACTTAGGCCCCCTAGATCTAAGTGGAAAATTACGAAGAAGTAAGGTAGCCTAGAAAACTGCATAAAGTTTTCGAGGAAGAAACAATGGACCTGTTGTTAAATTAGACCATGGAGATACTATTTGAGAAATAATATGTCCATGATTAAACTTAACAACTCCCTGATTAAACCAAGGAGCTATTTCAGATAACAGGTAGGCCTAGGTGTGTTCTAGCGGATCGGCTTATGGACTCGAAATAAAAACACAAATAATACAGGAGTCCATCATGTTTTTGCAGGGATATATTATCAATTCTTCACTTTTCTCCCCAATTATAAGTGACCTATCTTTTACATTATAAGTATGATACGTTCAACCAGAAAAAGCCTAAAGGGCACCAAAAGAAATGGAACTTAAGCAAATGGATTAACTTAGTAGAACAAGAATAAAATGGAATGTGATAAGCCTGTGCATGCTGCATGCAATGGGTTGCTTCATGTCATTTTTGGTGGCGCTACAAGCAGGTAACTTTAAACCAATTAGAATAATCTAAACAGTTAAAGGTGTGTAGATACACTTCAAGATGGTGCTAAACTAGCTCCCTGAATGACAGCTGCATGCATGCAGGAAAAATGTAAGGGGGACAAAAACATTGATCCAACATTGGAGCTATTTGGGAATAAAAGCTCCATCCCGTCCTGAAATCCCAATCCCACTTTGGGGGCACCCCCTTCCATGGAATCCTAATCCAGCTGACCCCCAGCATCCCAGTCCCGCTAACCCTCGCCCCTGCCGAATCTCCAAATCCTAATATCATGGACCCCCCGAATTCCAATCCCAGTATCACGGACCCCCGAATCCCAATCTTAGTATCACGGACCCCATCCCCCTTCTCCACAGGAATCCCAATATCACGACCCCCGCCCCAATATCCCAATCCCATTTGTCAATGACCCCCCTCCCTCTCCTCCATGTACACATAATTTCTGAAACTACTGCCTTTTACACCCCAACAATCCAGCGGTGTGTACGGGTAGCAGTATGTAGCAAGCACTGTACTTGATATCAAGTTACTTAAATATAAACAGTATGAGAGAAGAAGAACTTTGCAATACCAGGTACAGTACCAGTGCCGTAATTCTTCTCAACGAGTGTGCCAGAGAGGTGTTTCACTTGGAGAACTATACCCCACTCCTAAGTGAACTACAGGCAGTGGCGTATGCAGGTTTAAAAAAGTGAGGGGTCCGAGAAGGTCGAGAAGGAAATTCAACCGTTCATCTTCAGGCACCCTCACGAATCCACCATATTAAAAACTGATGCCTCTACCCCCTTCTCCCCCTCCCCCTTCCCCAATCAGAAAATCCTAGCGACAGACCCCCAAAATGCCACTTTTTTTACGCGCCCAAAGGAAAAATTGCACTAGTATGCTAAGTGATGTTTTCATCAAAATGTATGTTGTCCAAACTGCCAAATCTCCTTTTAACAGAGTATAACCTTCTGATGTTTAGATTTACCGTTTGTTGAACAATATTCCTTCACCTATATATTATTCGACAATTTTACCTCATCCCAGTCCCGACCCAAGTTCCTTGCAATCAGGAGGAAAAGATGCCGAAAAAAGGTAAAGTCCTCTGAGAGCAGCAAGGCCAATAAAGTTCCCTCTCCCTGTTTGTTTACACCTATATACGTCACTTCTCGTACAACATTGAGAGAAAAACAAAAACCATATCTAACTGGATGCATTTATGATCAAAAATAAAACATGACGGTCGAGTTTATCAACTTTCCTTATAAATATATCAATTATAATGGGATTTAAATACATATTAATTTGAGAAAATCTATAGATTTCTATACAACTTCCAACAGAATGAATAAAGAGCTATATATAACTTTTTTGTCAAAGAAACAAAATAACATGAATACGCGGAGTAACGCACAAAATTAACATTCGATTTTATGCCATGTAAGTTTGTATTAATTTGAATAGCACACGTGTCTAATTTCTTTAATCTTCGTAAAAAATGTAGTGACACTAAAGAGTATAGATCGATATGCATGCATATTGCAGGCTGAAGTATGTCACAAGCGTATTTATAATTCTTTAATTAAATGCTTTAGCACATACAGGCGCATAGGAAACGAGGACTGGATGATTCAACCCCACCCCCCCTTTTCTTTACAAAATTGGGGCGATGAAGTGTAGGCCTACACCTCATTTCAAAATTTCTTTCAATTTTGCGGAACATTTTATCAATTTTCTGTAAATATTCTTCAAATGTCAGGAAATATGGCCAAATTCTTCCAAACTTTTCCTTTAGTCTATTAATTTAACCTATTTAATGTAAACATTTCTCAGTTTTAACTCCAAAACGGAATAAAACATGCAACCGGGAAGGAGAAATCCTTTTAGGTGGCAGTTTTCACATTTCTCCGGGTATTCCTTCAATTTTCAGAAAATGTTGCCAAATTATTTCAAAATTTTCTTTAGTTGAACCCTTTAATTTTTTTATTTTACCTCTAAAAAGGCTGAAAGGGGAGAGGGAGGGGCATGCACTCGGCCGGGAAGGTGAAATCCTGATTTTTTTAATATGGGGATATGTTATTCTTTTCCAAAAAGTTTCTTAAACAATATATGGGAGCAACAGTATGTATATATTTGCTATGGGGAATCCGGGAGGGAGATGGGGGTGGACATTCAAAAGTTTCCGGGGTAGAGGACAGCCAAAACTGAAGTGTGAAACTTTCAGCCCCTGAAAAAAATTCCTTCCTATACGCTTCCCTATATGCTTTACCATTTGGGGCTGCCTTCTCAATTCTACAAATTTCCACCATCATACTTTCATGTTTTACATATATGCAATTTTTAAAAAGCCTTACTTAGCCTATAGAGGGATTTTATCACGTGACTCTAATTCAACTGGACTCCATTTTGAAGGGCAGTGGCGTTGTTGCGTTTCACGCGTCTTCACACGGCTGTCACATCACATGTACAACAAACATACTACATGCTAACCTATTAGTACCATTTGAGTGATTTTTACTGATTGCAGTTTTTTGCTCGCTTCCGATTTTTCTTCATATTTTCCTACAGTAACTTATATTTTCACCCGGTATACGAGAGTAACATTAATGTTAACGCCATCTGATTGTTCATTATACTAGACAAAGCCTACATACAGACATACCTGATATAAAGTGCTTGCTGCAAATCCTAGTGTGTAAGGCCTACCGTAGGTTGAAAGTCGTTGCGTCGTACAGCTGAAACCCACTTCAAATGTCGATCAAGATCAGATGAAAATCAAGAAAATGTCTTTTTATTCCCCCGAACACATCTATTAGTGCAACCAATGGTACAGTAATATTCCAGCATAATTATATTACAAAAAGAATCTTATATAACAACATGCACGAATGTAAGTCTAATTAAGTGTACAGCAGACGACAGTGGTCTTGATCGACAAAATGGCGATGTAAACAAAGTCACATGGCCTTGTGATGTCTGCTGAAACCGCCCTTATATGATATAATCACAAACATTGTGGCGGCGTACATTTTATTCCAAAACGATTCTGATTGGCTTATCAATGTAAGTGTACATTGTACCATCGTGTTTCGACCAATCAATACACACGTATCAATATGTATTCCCCTCCACGTTTGAGACGACAACTAGCCTTTCAAATATAGAACAGTCATTGAAATTGTGAAAGTTGTATTTTCAATTTCCAAAAGTCTGCAAATAATGAGATTTTCTAATATATGCAAGCATATGCGAAATTTGAGGGGAAAGGGGCCCCCCCTTACACACACACTTTTTTCCGAATTTGTATCTCATGTATGGTGATATTTTGCATCTTAGCGTGATTTGGGTTTCCCTCCCCTTCCCGCCCCTCTTTCCGCCCTCTTCCCGCCCTCTCCCCTCCCCACTTTCAGTCGGCAAATCTCGCCTATATATGCACAATTTGAGACGTATTTAATAAAAGGCAATATACATGCATTAAAAACACAACTGGAATTTTGTCTTCTGGAGGTGACCCTTCCTACAGGCATTTAGCACGTCCCTGAATAAAGAAGTCTGTAAAATATAATAGGAATGTTGAGGTTGCGTAATCCCCCCTCTCCCTTAAAATATCGAAAAGGTCCAAGTTTGGCAACCAAGGGTATCAAGTTATAGGAGCTTGTTCAAAAGCATCCCCAATTTCCCAAAACTGCTAGTGTCCAATGATTTATCGACTATGTGTAACATACACCCCACACTTGGGTTCCTTCAAACAAGCTGCTTTACCAGCCTACCATCCAGGCTCGTAATTCTCATTCAGAAAGTGGGGACACGATCTGTTATCTAAAAAGTGTGTGGGGGTGGCAAGAGACAAATTTTGCCCAAAATGTACTACTACTGAATACATGAATCTGAGTTTCCAAATATTCATCTAAGCGTAGATTTCTACCACGAAAAGCCTTATATCGCTGGAAACGCAAATAATTTCTGGGGTCCATGGGTACTTGGCTCCGACACTCCCACCAGTAATGCAGACTTGGTCCTCTTTACATATAAACACATTAGAAAACATGAAGCTATGACATGATGACAATGATTCCCATCGATCAATATATATATGATTTTTGAATATCAATGTATGTAACAGGCGGCGGAACCGGGGGAGCATATGAGGCACGTCCCCCTCACCCACTTTTCTCACAAGCGCCTTTTTAGAGAAGGAATATGCCCTTTCAAACATTAAAAAAAAATTGTTTCAAAGGCAACATATCTGATATTTGATTAAAGAAAGTATATGATCAATGATTATCGCTCTGCAAAGATTAAAAATGTGAAAATTCACGCGCCTTGCATACACTATTCTCAATTTTCCCTAGAATAAAGTTCAGAAGTTGGGGGCCCAACAGCCGCCAGCCCTACATATTAAACTTTTTGATCTTATAAAGCCTTCGCCTCTGCATATACCTTTGTTTTCCCAGCTAATGATTTGTACAAACTCTTTCAAATAGGGCCATTTTAGAGTGTACAAGCCGTGATCCCAAATTTCATTGTGGGGCATCTTTGATATGGGCCATGCAAAACTTACTATTTGGACCCTGGCCATTGTCATGACATAAACTGATGTGCCCTCCCCCCATCTTCTTTGCAAAGTTGAAAGATGCCCCTTTATATGGATACAAAAGTGTTACTTAAAATAATAAATCATATGCAAGTCCTCTTATTATAATTGATCTTTAATTTAAATTCTGAGAAAGAAAAACAAACAAAACATACAATGGGGACCTTTGCCACTGACTCGCTGAAAACTGAGTGTAAATCATGGACATCTAGTCTAATTCACTGATACCTGCTAACCGAGTCAGCAGAAAAAATGATGACCTCTTGAATAATTATAACATAGTACCATACTTGCTTTTCACATTATTTTAGACTTTATAAATATATTCCGATTCATGGCCTACAATAGGCTCATCATGATCTATAAGTCTAAATCCTTCCGAGTTCAAAATTCATGATCTATACATTTCCGATTGTTGTATTGTTGTATTTTAATATAAAATTGTTATATTTTACCGAATATTGGACCAAAATATTTTACATTTTTGATGCTGTAAATTAAAAAAGAAGGGAAAATGGGTCACCAGTAATTTTCGGACCTATACAAATTTATAATTATTCCGTTGGGGTTTGACCATACTGCCATATATACTGCAGTGCTACATGCTATAAAAAAAAAAAAAAAAAAAAACGACAGTTGTCAGTGCCCCTCAGTTGTCAGTGCCCCTCAGATTCTGTCAAGATGTTTGTACATCCCTGGAAAACTTGCAAGATGCAGAGCTATACTTTTGCAATGTGGATAAACTAAGAGGTACCAGTGCCACTTTAAAAACCGCTGCATACAGCAAAAGAGTCGATGATTGCGTTTTATACAAAAATGTTGCTTAAAGGATTAGTTCAGTCAGTCAGTGGTCAAGCAAGTCTATAAAAGAAACAAAATGGTGAAGAACGCATTTAATCTACCTACTGTGGTGTAGCGGTTATCATACCTGTCTACAGACCACGAGGCCCCGGGTTCAATCCTGGGGTGGGTAGACACGCCAGTGCACCACAACTGGTTATCAAAGGCCGTGGACATTGACTTGGTTGTCGATGTTATGTCTGTCCATACGTCGTACCTGTGTTCTCGTCCGGGTCGTATTAAGCGTTTCGTGATAGCATTTGTACTATCATAACCGAATACGCAGGCGACGACCCCGTCATTGTAATTGTGTGTTCAACTCTCTCTCTCTCTCTAAGAACGCATCCGACAATCTTATTCCATTAAGGAGATATTCAAGTGTTAAAGCTCTCAGTGGTTTGATATTGGGGGAGGGGCAGAAACCTTTTCGGCATGGGGTTAAGGCGCCCGCCTGCGGAGTTCAGGGCAAAGCCCGGTGAGGGTCCAGGGGCCAGATAGCATGTCCATATGGGTGGCATATTGGCTACATATAGGCAAAAATATGGGTCCCTCTGGGTTACCCCTTCTGTGCCCCTTCGGATTCTGCACCCAAGAATCACATTGGGCCCATATTGGCCAGCCCACATTCCCATATGGGTAACATCTGGGCCCTAGGTGGGTGTAATGTGGCATGCCCACATGGGTAGCATATGGGATGGGCAAAAGTATGGGGTCCATCAGGGTTACCCCATATGGGTCCCAAGAATCATATGGGATCCATATGGACATGTGGGATACATCTGGGGCCCACTGCGGGCATAATATAGGTTCCATGTGGTCAGGCAGTTTATGGGTAGCATGTAGGTTGTAATTTATGGGCATTCTGTGAGATTCTTCTGGGGCTCAGGTGAGCTTGCAATAATATGGGCCAACCCATATGGGAATAATATGGGTTTCATGTGGGCAAGCAGTTTATGGGTAGAATATGGGCTATCGCTTACGGGCTTTCTATGGGATTTATCTGCGGCCCAGGTGGGTGTGCAATTTTTGTAAAATTCCATGTAGGCCATCCCATATGAGCAACACATGGGATCAAGATGGGGTGTATATCAATCACTTGTGGTCAGTTGTTCTACATATGGATCAACTGACCTCAATAGATCGAACCAAAGGAATAACTCTCTAGATACACATACAGATATACAACTCGTCAATTGCATATTCTGTTTTTACACAACGATGGGAACAACACGATTGAAAACGTGAGGTCCACAACAAACATCTGTAAACTTTTACTTAGTCCTACTTAAACACAAAAGCGAGGGGGAAAACACAAGCAAGCAAAAACAAACTGTAGACCACCGCCAACCAAAAGGTGGTATCTACTCTTTAGTACTAGGACAAAACGCTAAAGACGGCAAATGAGTTTACCTTTAATAATGGAAGCAATAAAAACGCGGTGTCCCGAAAGGCGACAAACTTTCCCTTCCCCAACGATAAAAATCAGCACTCATGCGAGAACGAAGAGAGATCTGAATAAAACAAAGGACCATATCAGAGGTAGCGCGACTATTTTCAAAGAGGGCTTTATTACGATTGGGCCAGATGCAACGCTTGATAATATTCACGATGACCCAAAGGAGGTTATTGAGCGTTTGATTTGCATGGCCAGAAACCCCATACAAAACAAAAAACCTGTTTGGGAACCCAATGAACACGAGCGCAAATCGTGAAGAACCAGTTCCATATAACGCCACAGCAAAGGACCAAGTAACTTAATCAAAGTCATACTAAATCTGAAAATGATATTCATTTTGTATTATCCAGGCATCAGATTTGCTTCATTGTAATCCCAAAATAAAACATATCCACTTCATTTGTTTATTAAAACGCAAAAATCTTTTAAGCTGTATCTCTGTTCTGTTTACCAATAATCAAACTGAATGGAAAACTGGAGCAAACTACTTGCAGATAAATCAAATAAGATATAGTTTCTTTCAAAATCCAAAAAACCATACTCCTCCTACTTCTGTACTTGAAAGTTTTCTTCTCCCATCGCGGTGCTTCCCATATGCTGTTCACATGGGCATGTCCTCGTTTTCCCATATGATACCCATATGGGCCGACCCATATGCTGCCCACATGAACTTGTCCAGTTTGAACTTGTCTGAACTTGTCCAGAACTGCATGAGGTCATTCCTCATGCAGTTCACATGAGCTTGCCCAGGTTTTTCCAATGTTGCCCACATGGCTCATCCCTTATGCAGTTCACATGAGCTTGCCCAGGTTTTTCTAATGTTGCCCACATGGCTCATCCCTTATGCAGTTCACATGAGCTTGCCCAGGTTTTTCTAATGTTGCCCACATGGCTCATCCCTTATGCAGTTCACATGAGCTTGCCCAGGTTTTTCCAATGTTGCCCACATGGCTCATCCCATATGCAGCCCACATGGGGTTTCCAATATTCTCCCATAAATTGCCCATATGGGTCATCCCTCATAATAATAATAATAATAATACACATATATTTATAACGCGCCCCTTTGAACTAAATCGTCAGGAGCGCGGAACAGTAAAAAAGTAAATAATAAGATATATAAAACAAATAAAGTATAAAACTAGAAAATTAAAAGCAAAAATTGAAAAACCTAAAATATGAATACGCAATTAATCAATACATAATTCATAGGCTAAACTAAAGATTAAAAGCTGAACATGCTGAATAAGAAATATAAACAAATGAAGTAAAACAAATAAAGTAAAAGTACAAATTACTGAAATACCTAAAAGTATACACAATGAATCAATACATAAAACAAAGACTAAAGATTATAAGCACATTTAAAAGGTGGGTTTTCAGTTGAGATTTAAAAACATTGTAACAGTGAATTGCACGTAATTGAACGGGTAAATTATTCCACAAGGTACAGGCAGCAACAGAATAAGATCTTTGACCAGCAGATTTAGAATTGAATTTTGGTAAAACAAGAGTTGGAGCAGTTGACGTCTGGTAAAACGAATTGGGTTAAAAACTTTTTAAATGTAAGTAAGAAGGTCCGGATTTATAGACAGATTTATGGGCGAACATGAGAATTTTGAATTTTATTCTAAACTGAATAGGTAGCCAATGAAGGTTAAACAGAATTGGAGTGATATGGTCGAATTTCGTGCAGGATGAAAGCAGACGAGCAGCATGGTTTTGAATTTTCTGGAGACGTTGAATTTGATAATTTGGTAAACCAACAAATAAGCTATTACAAAAATCAAGTCTTGAACTAATAAAAGCATGAACAAGAGTGGCAAGGATTGAGAGCGGTATGTACTTTTTGACTGAGAAAATGTTACGTAAATGCCAGTAGGCATTTTTACAAACAGTTGCCAAGTGGGCATTATATGAGAGACAACTATCGAATATAACCCCTAAGTTCCTCACAGAAGTGCTTTTTGAGATGGTGACGCCATCGATATATAGATTTAGATCAGGGACTGGCTTCCGGCGTGATTTTGGATGGAATAGAAGTAACTCAGATTTGTCGGCATTGAGCTTGAGCTTGTGGCTAGTCATCCAATTACATATGGTTAGAATACAGGTTTCAAATCTTTTAGTGACAGACAAAATTTCATCGTTATTATCTAGATTTACTGGCAACCATAGCTGTATATCATCAGCGTAAAAATGATAGTAAAGCCCACATTTTTCAATAAGATCAGCTAAGGGTGCAGTATAAGCCGTATATAAAAAGGGACCAAGCACGCTTCCTTGAGGTACACCGTAGTGGAGATCCTTGGCAGTAGAATGGTGCTTATCAATGACAACCTTGAAACTTTTGTGCGTGAGATAAGAACAAGGAGCTTGTAGAAGCTCCTTGATAAGAATGAATCCACTTCAGAGCATTACCAGAAATGCCAAAATATGATTTGAGCGTATCAAGAAGAATAGTATAATCTATAGTGTCGAATGCTGCGGACTTATCTAGTAAAACCATAACAACACCTCTTTTGAAATCAAGGGAGTGTAGTATACTATCGCTGATGTGTAACAACGCACTCTCTACACTGTAATGAGATCTGTATGCCGATTGATTGCGAGGATAAATTCCATTGTCGGCAAAATACTTATGTAGTCGAAGAGACGCGATCCTCTCGAACACTTTTGAAACAAACGATAGGTTGGATACTGGTCTGTAGTTTTTTAGTAACTCTTTGTCCAAGATGGACTTCTTTAAAAGTGGAGTAATAATAGCCTGCTTCATACTTGTGGAAATGATCCATTCAAGAACGATAGATTGATCATTTCAACTAGAGCAGGTATGATGCTGTTAATGGAATCACTGAACAATTTTCCAGGCAGAGGATCAAGACTGCAGGTCTTGATGGGTCGCGACTTGATCACTTCCTTAATTTCTTCGATTGAAGTTGGTGATAGCTGAGACAAGGACGAACTAGTTTTGGAAATTTGATGTTGAGTATTTTGGCACATGGTTCCTACTTTATCTAGTTCATTTCGTATTTTAGAGATTTTGTCTAGAAAGTAATCAGCAAAATGCTCAGGTTAGTCAACTTCAGGTATCGTGGTAGGAAATACCTTGGAGTGAACGGATTTTGTCAGCTTTGTGAAAATTGAAAATAGATCCTTTCGGGAAGAATCAGACAAGCACAAGTTGTCAGTGTAAAAGGCTCACTTGGCTTCTTTAATTAAACCGGCAACCTTTTTGACTTGGCATGAGAACAACTGCTTGTGAATTGTAAGCTTAGTGCAGCCAACATGGACTTATCCAGGTTTCCCTACTACCCACATAGGTCATCCCTTATGCAGCCCACATGAGCTTGCCCAGGTTTTCCTCATATGTTTCCCACATGGGTCATCCCTCATGCACTTCACATGAGCTCGCCCAGATTTTTCCAATGTTGCCCACATGGCTCATCCCATATGCAGCCCACATGGGGTTTCCCATATTTTCCCATAAGTTGCCCATATGGGTCATCCCTCATGCAGCCAACATGGACTTATCCAGGTTTCCCGATGTGTTACCCACATGGGTCATCCCTTGTGCAGCCCACATGAGCTTGCCCAGGTTTTCCTCATATGTTGCCCACATAGCTCATCCCTTATGCAGCCCACATGGGGTTACCCATGTGTTCCCATATGTTGCCCTCATATATATATATATATATATATATATATATATATATATATATATATATATATATATATATATATATATATATATATATATATATATATATATATATATATATATATATATATATATATATATATATATATATATATATATATATATATATATATATATATATATATATATATATATATATATATATATATATATATATATATATATATATATATATATATATATATATATATATATATATATATATACATATATATATATATATATATATATATATATATATATATATATATATATATATATTTAGATATACATATATATATATATATATATATATATATATATATATATATATATATATATGTATATATATATATTATATATATATATATATATATAATATATATATATATATATATATATATATATATATATATATATATATATATATATTTATATGTATATAGATATTTACATATATATATATATATATATATATATATATATATATATATATATATATATATATATATATATATATATATATATATATATATATATATATATATATATATATATATATATATATGTATGTATATATATATATATATATATATATATATATATATATATATATATATATATATATATATATATATATATATATATATATATATATATATATATGTATATATATATGTATATATATATATATATATATATATATATATATATATATATATATATATATATATATATATATATATATATATATATATATATATATATATATATATATGTATATATATATATATGTATATGTATATATATATATATATATATATATTTATATATATATATATATATATATATATATATATATATATATATATATATATATATATATATATATATATATATATATATATATATATATATATATATATATATATATATATATATATATATATATATATATATATATATATATATATATATATATATATATATATATATATATATATATATATATATATATATATATATATATATATATATATATATATATAAATTGACGCTCCGCCCCCTGGCTCACTTATTTTATCCATAGACTGCGAAGAACATATGTATACAACTTGTGCCCCCTTAGAGCGTTTTTTTGTGTGTGTGTGTGTGTGGCACAATCATCAAGTTGATGCCGATCTGCAGATCTTCCTTCGGACTTCATATTATGTTTTGCGTTGCATAACATCTGCACATCAATGTAATTCATTTAAAATCTTGGTTTAGTTCCAACGACCAGCATTTCGAAGTATTTATATCAGGGGTATTGCCAGAAATAATGGAAGGAATTTTGTGTGGTGTTCCCAATTTGCATATGAAAAGGATGGCACGCGTGTGTTTCTGCAGTCGAAGAAGTAAGAGCAAAATAATTTACTGATTAACCACTTTTCAAAACTTGATGGAATTGGGGCCTAAACATTGCAACACGAGGGTTCTGACTTAAGAATTTAACAGATTAGTTACAATAGTCTGACGGTATACAGGTATAAAGAAAATACATATCTGGTAAAGAGTGAGAGAGAGGAAAAAGGTGTGGGAAAGTGAGGTACTGAATTTTAATCAGATGGATATTTTATCAAACTTTGGGGCCCCGCCTTTTGAAGGCAAATTCCTTTTCCTAATTTTAAAGTGCTCCTATGACCCGGGCGCCTATGATCGCGGGCTTTGTGGCCCCTTGACCACCCCTATTGGCAGTGCTGATGTCTCGCAATCAGTACAGCTGAAAACGGAGTAAGGGTTGACGGGACATTTCCCCTGGGCCCTATAATATGCCCCATTACCCCTATAATTTGAAAAGGGCGTAGGCTTTGAATTAATCTCCCCACATGTGTGACACCCCCTCCCTTCCCCTCCTACTTTATGGATAAGAATAACGGTCTTTTGGACACGATGCACTTTTTGTTGCATTCTTATTGGACGAGGAGAGGTTTCTGACGGGGGTTGTAGTATTATCTTTTACATTGGCGCCACCCTTTGCAGCCAAACTCATTCAAGCCAAACAGCCAAAACCTAATCAAACCAGACAACCAAACCCAAACAGCCAAACTCAATCAAGTCAAGAAGCCAAACCCAATCAAGCCAAACAGCCAAACCCAAACAGCCAAACTCAATCAAGCCAAACAGCCAAAACCTAATCAAACCAGACAACCAAACCCAAACAGCCAAACTCAATCAAGTCAAGAAGCCAAACTCAATCAAGTTAAACAGCCAAACCCATTCAAGCCAAACAGCCAAACGCAATCAAGTCAAACAGCCGAACTAAGTCAAGCCAAACAGCCAAATCCAATCAAGCCAAACAGCCAAACCCAATCAAGCCAAACAGCCAACTTAATCAAGCCAAACAGCCAAACCTAGTCAAGCCAAACAGCCGAACTAAATCAAGCCAAACGGCCAAATCTAATCAAGCCAAACAGCCAAACCCAATTAAGCCAAACTCAATCGAGCCAAATGCAGCCAAACCCAATCAAGCCAAACAGCCAAACTCAATCAAGCCAAATGCAGCCAAACCCAATCAAGCCAAACAACCAAACTCAATCGAGCCAAATGCAGCCAAACCCAATCAAGCCAAACAGCCAAACTCAATCGAGCCAAATGCAGCCAAACCCAATCAAGCCAAACAGCCAAACCCAATCAAGTCAAACAACCAAACCCAATCAAGCCAAACAGCCAAACTCAATCAAGCCAAACAGCCAAACTCAATCAAGCCAAACAACCAAACCCAATCAAGCCAAACAACCAAACCCAATCAAGCCAAACAGCCAAACTCAATCAAGCCAAATGCAGCCAAACCCAATCAAGCCAAACAACCAAACTCAATCAAGCCAAACAACCAAACCCAATCAAGCCAAACAGCCAAACTCAATCGAGCCAAATGCAGCCAAACCCAATCAAGCCAAACAGCCAAACCCAATCAAGCCAAACAGCCAAACTCAATCGAGCCAAATGCAGCCAAACCCAATCAAGCCAAACAGCCAAACCCAATCAAGTCAAACAACCAAACCCAATCAAGCCAAACAGCCAAACTCAATCAAGCCAAACAGCCAAACCCAATCAAGCCAAACAGCCAAACTCAATCAAGCCAAACAGCCAAACTCAATCAAGCCAAACAACCAAACCCAATCAAGCCAAACAGCCAAACCCAATCAAGCCAAACAACCAAACCCAATCAAGCCAAACAGCCAAACTCAATCAAGCCAAACAGCCAAACTCAATCAAGCCAAACAGCCAAACCCAATCAAGCCAAACAGCCAAACCCAATCAAGTCAAACAACCAAACCCAATCAAGCCAAACAGCCAAACTCAATCAAGCCAAACAGCCAAACTCAATCAAGCCAAACAACCAAACCCAATCAAGCCAAACAGCCAAACTCAATCAAGCCAAACAGCCAAACTCAATCAAGCCAAACAGCCAAACTCAATCAAGTCAAACAGCCAAACTCAATCAAGTCAAACAGCCAAACTCAATCGAGCCAAACAGCCAAACCCAATCAAGCCAAACAGCCAAACCCAATCAAGTCAAACAGCCAAATCCAATCAAGCCAAACAGCCAAACTTAATCAAACCAAATAGCCAAACTCAATCAAGCTAAATGCAGCCAAACCCAATCAAGCCAAACAGCCAAACCCAATCAAGTCAAACAACCAAACTCAATCAAGCCAAACAGCCAAACTCAATCGAGCCAAACAGCCAAACCCAATCAAGCCAAACAGCCAAACGCAGTCTAGCCAAACAGCTAAACTCAATCAAGCCAAACTAAATAAAGCCAAACAACCAAACCCAATTAAACCAAACAGCCAAACTAAATTAGGCCAAACAGCCAAACAATCAAGCCAAACAGCCAAACCCAATCAAGCCAAACAGCCAAACCCAATCAAGCCAAACAATCAAACTCAATCAAGTCAAAATTGGAAGGTTGGCTCCTTCATCCTCACATTCCTAATAATTGTTAATGTAATTTAAAGAAAATGTATTTAACTTTTTTCCTACTTCAATTATTTTCCCTAAAACTTTCTTCAGGTGGTAAATTAAAATTATCCTAACAAGATTCTGTTTGACTACTTTCTTGACATACCCTATCCAGTGGTTTTTAAGCCACAAAATCGAAGGACAAAATATGATGGAACAATAAAGAATTTGAGGAACTGAGACAACGGTGACATCACAGCTTGTCTGATTTCAGTCGTTCCTACACAAATGATACCAAACTTCAACAACTATCTTGTCTAGCAGTCTAGAAACACCCAAACAAATGTCATGCAGTCGTTACGATACCCCCCTCCATATCACACACACTTTCTGGATGTTGTATGCGCCTCTGACGACATGAATGTTAAAACTGCCATGCATAGGTGCAAGATTCTTTACTTGGAACCCATTCCCTGTTCCCTTCCAATTATTGAAGAAGATGATATTATCTCGGTTTTCAACTATTTCAGATCAATTTTGAGAAAACATGCATGCATGCCGACATGACGATGCGCTTTAATGATGTATAAAACACACATGATAGAGTGCCATCAGTTCTGGGATTTACACCAAAAAATACAAGGTGTGTGTAGTTGGTTTTAGTTCCTAATTCGTAATTTCCAATCACTGGTTCGTATAGTTTCTGATTCGTAGTTCCTATATAGGGTTGTGGTAGGGCATATGAGCCTATCCATAACCTAACTCTATGCTAATATCAGAGGCCGGGTGCGCATTGTCGGCGGAACCAGGGGGAGGGGGGAAAGGGTGGGAACGGTGGGTACTTGCCCCCATTTTTTTCTCTCAAAAGATTAAAAAGTACGCTTTGTTAGAGAGGAAAAGTGCCCTTTTCCTGAGAGAGAAGTGCCTTTTTTCAAAGAGGACAAGTACCCTTTTTTAACTGCCTTTTCAAATACTGAAAAACTTTTTTTTTTCTTCCAAAAAATATCCATCTGATCTTTTCATTTAAGAAAGCAATACAAATATGTCCCTAAAATTGTGAAATTTCAAGCGCTTCGCGCGTTTGCGTTATTCTAAATTTCCCTAAAGACAATGTTGGGGCCCTTTTTATAAAGGAACCTGTCCTTTGAAACATTGAAGAAAAAAAATTCTTCAAAGACTATAGATCTCATCTTTTCATTAAAGAAAGTAACACAATTATCGCCCTAAAAGACTAAAATTGTGAAACTTCACACATATTCTAAATTTTCCCTAAAAACAAAGTTGGAGCCTAACTTTTGTATACTTTAAAAGCTCTTCGCCTCTGCTTGCCTTTCTATTTCCAGCTTATAATTTGTACAAACTCTTAAAAATAGGACCTTTCTCGAGTGTGCGAGCCACCCTAAATTTCATTAGTGGGGCATCTTTGAAATAAGCCATGCAGGGCAAAACCTATTATTGGGACCCGGGCCATTGCCATGAAATAAACTGACGTGCCCTCTCCTATCTTTGTAAATATTAAAAGGGGTCCGTTTATACAGAGAGAAAAAAAAATTAAGTGTTATATAAAAATATATGAAGTCCCCTTATCAGCTTATTATTGATATTTTTATTGACAGATTGAACTGTTGAAGAAAGTAACACAAATATCAAGCAGTCAAGCAACATGCCACAAATTTCACTTTTTGATCGAGTGCCTTAAATTTGAGTTCTGCCACTGACTCGCTGAAGACTGGGTGTGAGTTTGGGCCATCTGGTTTGATTAATAGGCCTGCTGATATACCGAGTTACATTTATTCTCACCAAGAATATGATGGCCTCCTAAATGATAATCTAAAGGACCCCTTATAAAATTGCTTAGTTTTCACATTATATTAGACATTAAATATAATCCGATTCCTGACCAATACAATTGGCTAATCATGATCAGTCTAAATCCTTCCGAATTCAAGACTTATTCTTCAATTTTTTGTAGGTTTTGGTATAAATTTGTTCTATTGGACCGAAATACCTTGAATTTTTGAAGCTGTAAATCTTAAACATGTTGATGCGCAACTTCAACTTGCTTTTCTTGGCTTTTCCCCTCATCACCTCTTTGTATTTGATCTCCTATATGTCTTAACTGTACCCTTCCCCTATTTTTCATTCTACGCTCTCCCAGCGGTATGTACAGATAGCACTATTGAAAGTCTAGCTGTCCATAATCGCCTCTCTGCTCACAACTCGACCCCTGCCTTCACGTGGTACCAACTGCTATGCCCATGCGTTGCGGCTAGAGTAACTGAAGGGGCTCTGAGTATGTAAGGAAAACCTGATAAAACCCGGGGAGATAGGCCTCACCAGTCTTGGTAGACAACCTTTGTAGGAGACGGAAAACTCTAATTTCAAACCCGAGTAATCAGGTTTAGTTTAGTTTATTGATTCCTCTATCACCTCACAGAGGCATAAGAGTACAAATTAAAAAGACGTACTACATTATAAGAGAAAGAAAAGAAAAAGGAAAAAGGTGGCGCCAGCCACCGAAGTAAATAAGTAAAAAGGGAAAGATTTACATATTTACATGGAGTGGACGGAAGAATATGTAAAAATGTAAATATATATGGAATATACAAAACAGATATAAAAGGGGTGACATGAGATACATGTAACATTTTTGTTATCAAAATATAACCTTGGCAGCATCACTAAGCTTTGTTATTTTCACACCTTTTCATGATGATTTTGCAGAATTTGGCAAGATTTGTAAGGACAGTTGGTGATTTAGTTTGAAAAAAGTTGTTGCGACTTGAGCATGCTTGGTCTTTTTTGGATATAGGGTTCAACTAGATCCTTTCTATCATCATTAAGGGAAGGATATTAAAATAAATAATAGAATTCATCTCCCAGACTACTGCAAGGACATATGTTACAAATCCTTTCATCAAAATTTTGGTTTAAGAAGCTACCAGTTACTACTGGGAGCTTATTATTGGTGCATCTAAACCTGCATAGTGATATTGCTTGGTTTCTTACTAGTTAATGGAGATATGGCTCAAAGAAAAGGTCTTGTTTCATGACCCTATATGTTTTGCACATCGAATTCTGATTAACTTCAGTTGACCATTCCTGCCTGTATATATCATCAAGCCTTTGAGATAAAGTATTTTTCAACCACTTCAAATTAACACTAGGTGGTGCATTATCAATCCAATCAGACCGAATAAAGGTGTCATTCCAGAGGAAAGACATTCCAGCTTTATCAAGGGTATTTTTGATCTTGATAATCCATGGAGAATGGTATACATTACTACAATGCATTTTCCTTTAAAAGTCTGTAACACATGCACGAAATTTTATTCTCTTCGCAGTTACTTATTCTAGCCCAAAATGTAACCATTCTTAATTCAATAGTTTTTGCTAGCATCTGCCTACCTAATTCCCCATACACCATACAATTTGGAGTACTTCTTCTTAATTTGAGTATTTGTTTACACGATTTTAAATGGAAAGTTTCAATTTGTGAGGTATCCTCAAAACCCCATATTTCACAACCGTATAAAAGAATTGGCAAGATTAAATGATCAAACTGATGAAGCTGCAGATCAACTGGGAGATAAAGATTATATGCTTTGCTTAAAAAAGAAAACAAAGCATTTCTGGCTTGAGTTACGTGTTTGGCCTTTGCCTTTGAAAACTTATTATTAAAATTGAAAGTTGTACCAAGATAAATAAACTCATCAACAACATCAACCTGGCATTCCCCAAAAGTAAAAACTGGCCTTTTTCTTACTTTTCCTTTTAAAAAAATGACAATTTTGTTTTATTTACATTACCGCTCAGGTGCCAGGTATCACAGTAGTGTTTTACAGCATCCAAAGCGAGTTGTAAATCTTTATCGCTTTAAGCCAAGACAATAGTATCATCAGCATATAACAATGTAAACAACCTCAAGTACACCTCAAAGTCACTACTGCTTAGAAATTCTTGAAACTTGTTGAAAAGCACGTCAAGCCCATTATAGTGCTGTTTTATATAAGACTCAAAATCATTAAGATACATTGCAAATAGTATAGGTGACAAATTTTTACCATGTCTTACACCTACATTGCAACAAAACATGTCAGACAGAGATCCATCTTTTCGCACACATGATTTTGCATTTTAGTACATATTTTTGATAACGTTGAGTATTTTTCCTTTAATATTACTAGATAGAAGCTTTGACCATAATGACACTCTATTTACAGTGTCGAAGGCTTTCCTGTAGTCAATAAAAGCACAGTACAGTCGTTTATTTTTCCACTTGTAAAAATCAATGATTGCATGTAAGACAAATATATGGTCTAAAGTGGAGTGGTTTCTTCTAAATCCGGCTTGCTCATAACCAATAATACCATTTGTTTGAAGATAAGCATGAATACGTTCATTCAGAATTGCTGTAAATAATTTTCCAACACAAGTTAAAAGTGTAATTCCAAGATAATTGTCCATATCATCCTTTTTGCCTTTACCTTTGTATATTGGTATTATAATGCCTGTAGTCCAATTTAATGGAATCTTTCCTGTTTCCAACACAAGGTTCAAAAGCTTTACTAACAATATCAGCATTGTCGGGAACAGTATTTGATAAATTCATTTAATATATTATCAATACCAACTGCTTTATTGTTTTGGGGCAAATTAAGCTGGTGTTTAACTTCATCAACAGTAATAGGCCTATTCAGTGCATCATCAACATAACAATTATCTGCATGATTAATATCAGGAGGAATAGCATTGTAGACATCATTTAGCTTTTTAAAGTGATCAGCAAAATCTTGAACTGATGGTTCACATAATGGACTATTACTTTGACTTGCCTCGTTTAATATTTTCCAAAACTGTCTGGGGTTATCCACTTGACAATTTATAATCTTTGCATGAAGATTTAGAAATAGTTTCGTCTTGCACTTCTAATGCATTTCCTATATTCCTTTGATGCAGCACTCATATTTGACTTACAATTTTCATCTTTATGTTTCTTGTAATTTTTCTTAGCATGATGTTCTGGAATCCGCACAGAATTTATCGAACCACATTTTGTTGCTAACTTTTCTTTTAGACTGACCACTAATTCTAATAACCTTTTTCAGACCTGCCAATGTTGCTGAATGATCGAAAATGTCTTTAAATTTTTTTTTAAACATCATCAATACAATCAGACAATGCTGAGTAATGTTTTCAGGATCTACTAAATAGAGTTTGATGGCTATTTTGTGGTATCAATAGTGTTCATAGCTTCCGAATATAACTGTCTGTGGTCATCAATCCAACTCATTTTAGTTATATGCTTTACATTATTATATGTTGTTTGAACTGGACTGTAAGAATTCTCATAACTTTGATTATAACTGAACTCAATGCAAACCGGACTATGTTTGTCCGATAAAAATTCATCAAAAGTGTCAATATAAAAGTTATGTACTTTTGGGAACAACTCAGAAGACACAATTGCATAGTCAATGGTGCTAACATTATTGAATGTAAAATTACCAATATGAGCATCTAAGCCAAATCTACCGTTTGCAATATGCATATCAGCCTCTTTGCAAAATTCAATTAACCTATGCCCATTATTATTGGTAAATTTATCTTGACAGCTTGATTAAATCTTTCAACACAAAAGCCAAGTTAAAGTAGATCCTTTTTAGCATTACCATTTAGGTGATGGTGCTCATTAGTCTTAACAGACAACTATCTAAGGGTAGCACGGAACTAATAAGGTATCACTCCGCCATCGAAAAATGAGAACCCTTAAAGAAAAGGCTAATAAAAATATTTTCGAGAGGTCCCATGTCATGGGACAGAAAGCTGAGAAAATGAAAATTTCAGGAATGGTAGAGAAAGAATTGGTCTTGACTATCAGACTATGCATATCCAAATTTGAAGAGATTTGTTTCAGTAAAAGTTTCATGGGGAACTATTTTACCATAGACCCATACCCAAATTTGAGTGATTTGGTGAGGGTGTATGACACCTCTTTAATTCAGCCAAAACAAAAAGGGCCAAAACCTCTGGTGACCCCCTACTGAAAGTATCCTCATCCGAGAAATATTAGATGGTGCTTTTTTGAAAACATTACAAAAGATCCCAAATCTATAACATTCTGGTACAAAAAGGACCCCGAACTTGACTCTTTTATTATAGGCTTCAATGGGGCAAATAATTAGTTTCGTGCTACCTGTAAGGGGCCCTCACTTCTAATTGGGGTTCTACCTATTGTTGACAACCCCATTAGGCATGTCAGGCAAAGCAAATCTTTGTTACGGAAACTTAAAACAGTCAAAGTAGGAATTGATATTTCAACCTGTGATGCAACCTGTGTGATCCCAGGGAGTTGTTATTTGGACTCTCTGGTGATCCCAAGTCACCCAACCTTACATTGGGTACAAGATGATCAAAGTATGACGTCCAGGGGTGAAAGCCTACGGGAAGCCATTGGACTGAAGAACAGGAAGTGGAAAGGCTTACACGCCAGTAACATGCAAGAATCCAATCAAGGATAGGATGCTGGAATGTCCGGACCTTATTTGAATCCGGAAAGACCGCAGTACTTGTTAAGGAGATGAGAAGATATAATATTAATCACACCCTACTTACAGGCAGATTTAGAAGTAAATTAAGAGCACAGAAGAAGCCTGGACAAACTAGAACTGTGTATGAATCAAACAAACTGAAGTGTATCGAAGTAAGGTATATGAGAGAGAATTGAAGAAAATTGCATCAAATAGGAAGAATGGAATTATAAATGAAGAATGGGAAGTGCACACAACAAGGCACCCATGAAAGTACTCGGGAAGAGACAGGGTTCAAACAAGCCCTGGATATCTGCGGAGTCATGGAGTGCAATGGAAGAGAGAAAGCTTTTCAAACAACAAATGGAAGATGCTAAATCTGTACGTATCAGGCAGACCATACAAATTGATTACGAGAAAAATAATGAGGTGAAAAGGACAAAAGAAGAATGGTAGACGATGCAGCAAAAGATGCTGAAGAAGCAGCATCAAAAGGTGACATGAGCAGCATCAAGAGGTGACATGAACAGCATCAAGAGGTGACATGAACAGCATTAAGAGGTGACATGAACAGCATCAAGAGGTGACATGAACAGCTTGTACAAGATTACAAAGAAATTATGCTATAAAGGAAGGAAGAAAAGTGCAGGAACAAGAAGCAGAGATGGAGAATTAGTTACAGAAGAAGATGAGAAAGGGGATAAATAGAAAGATCATTTTGAATCCACGCTTTACCACAACTGGGTTATCAAAGGCCGTGGACATTGACTTAGTTGTCGATGTTATGTCTGTCCGTACGTCGTACCTGTGTTCTCGTCCGGGTCGTATTAAGCGTTTCGTGATAGCATTGTTAATATCATAACCGAATACGCAGGCGACGACCCCGTCATTGTAATTGTGTGTTCACTCGTCGTCGTCGAATCCACGTTAAACCAACCAATGGTAGAAGCTATAAATGATGAGCTAGACGAGTTAATGGATACCCATGACGAAGAGTTACATATAGATGAAAGTAGAATTACAACCCAACAAGTGAGAAAAGTGTGAATAAAAATGAAAAATGGTAAAGCAGCTGGAATAGATGACATAACTACAGAAATGTTGAAAGGTAGTAGAGAAGTCTCAGAAGAATTATTAACAGCGTTATTTGATAAAATAATGGAGGAAGAAAAGGTTCCTTAAACATGGGAGAAAAGCATAATCGTAGTAGTGCCCAAGAAAGGTGATTTTAACAAGATGTGATAATTTCAGAGGGATTTTACTATTACTGACTGGGAGCAAAACTTTTGGAAGGTAAATTATTGATAGAATTGAAGATGCTGTAGATGATACACTGAGAGTTGAACAAGCTGGTTTCAGAAGTGGGAGGAAACAACAGAACAGATATTCACATCAAGAAACATAATAGAGCAGACCATAGAATGGAGAGCACCACTGTATCTAAACTTTGTTGATTTCACAAAGGCTCTCGACAGTGTTAAAAGAAATATTTTATGGAAAATAATGAAAAGATATGGAATCCCACAAAAGTACATTAAGATAATACAGGATTGGTATGAAGAAAGTGTAAGCGCAGTAGATTTTGATGGAAAATTATTACACTGGTTCATTATCAACGCAGGAGTCAGGCAAGGATGTGCAATGGCAGGATTCCTCTTCATAGCACTAGACTGGATTATGAAGGCAACCACAGACAACCATAGACTTGGAATCAGATGGAACATATACACAACATTAGAAGATTTGGATTATGCTGATGATATTGCTTTAGTGTTGAACACAAGGGAAAATCTACAGAAAACAAACATCTCGACTTCATGAAATTGGAACATATGTTGGGCAGGATATAAATGAAAAGAAGACAAAGACAACGAGGATGAACAATAACAGCAGAAGAGCAATAACGGTATCAAATAACGAGCTAGAAGATGTAGACAAGTTTGTATACCTGGGCACAACATTGTCTAAAGATGGAGGCACCGAAGATGACATAAGCAGGATAATCTCCTTAGCACTGACCACATTTAAACAACTTAGTAAAATATGAAGTTAACAAGGGGTTAATATAATTAAGTGATAAATTAAGGAGACGTAGATGGAATTGGATCGGGCATGTGATGAGGCAAGAGGTGACGAGTCATGCAAAAGGTGATGAGTCATGCAAGAGGTGACGAGTCATGCAAGAGTAGCGTTGGAGTGGGCACCAGAGGGAAAGAGGAAAGTTGGAAGACTGAAGATAAGATAGAGGAGGACGGTGAAAAAAGAGAGGGATAGATGTGGGTGGAGAAGTTGGTTAGAGGACGGAGAGCTGCAGCGGATCATGAAGGTTGGAGAGCAAGCGACATGGCCTTAAGTACCGCAGGACACAGAGAGATTTAAGGTTAAGGTAAGTAAAAAATGGAATTCAAACATACACAAGAGAAAAACCAAACTTAGAATTTTTCACACCAATGTTATAGGCAGTGTTACTTTCTGGCTCTGAAACTTGAAAGTTCAACAAATCAAACAAAAATAAACTGGACATATTTCAAAGGAACTGCCTAAGGAAAATTATGAAAATAAGATGGCCAATGAAGATCAGCAATGATGAATAATATGAAAGAACACAGACAATACCAATTAGCAAGACAATTTACAAGAAGATGGAGATGTATTGGGCATGTGCTAAGGAGAGAAAATTATCATTATGAGAAAATCGCCTTGTCGTGGGCCCCGGAGGAAAGCAGGAAAAGAGGAAGACCAAAAACAACTTGGAGAAGGACAGTTGAGAAAGAGAGGAAAGAGTTTGGGTGGTATAGTTAGAGGGAGGCGGCATAATTTGCAAGAGACAGGAAGCAATGGATGAAGCTACTCCATGAAGCCTTACTCTCCACAGTCAGGAGATGACAGCGATAAGTAGGTAAAATCTTTAATATTTTATAGATTTTCCGGTGGAGGAGGGGTGGAGGGGGGAGGGGGGGGGGTTGACCATATAAAGCTATATACTGCTGTGCTACATGCTTTGAAAATACGACAGTTGGAAAGTGCCCCTCAGATCCTGTGCCCCTCCCCCAGATTCAAACATCTTCCGCGGTGCGTACCGTGCATGCAGTAACGACATTGACATTGAGTCAACAACTAATTTTTTTGCCAAACCGAGAGCTTCCATGACTCGTGCATTATAGGGGCTTAATCTTAAAATGGATGTCATTATTGTTCAAACTTTTGGTGTCAGTTGCCATGACCATGATTCTCATATTATTTGGTCCAGTCCTGTCCAAATCTGACGTTCCTTGGCCTGGTTTCAACGTTCTATTATTTGGACATTTAGCTGCACCATGAATCCCACTAAGGCCATATGGGAGCCATTTACAATTTGATCCTAATAGTCTACAATTTTATGTTGTAGATAAGTTTTGGAACTTTTGATACAATCACATTTCCCAATGACGTTTTGGATGCTTTCTCATGCCTTTCACCTCCCTCTCACATTGATGAAAAGTTCAAAGAGTCCTATAGGTTCCATCTTGATGTACTGCATGCAGGGTCTATGACGCCGGGGTCGGGGTCGTGATCCCTTCAATAATTTGTAAGCCATGTTTTTCAAATTATTCATATATGCACAAATCACAGGAAAGTTTGCTTCTGTTGGAATTTGTCACGGTGGCTTTACACGTTTGAATAGGTGGAAATGGACATATGTGACTACATTTAAGACCGATTAAAATCATCAATATATGGTAACACAGCACAGGTTGTCACAACGTCGCAGTTTAACATACTTTGCTCGAGAATTATTTCCTCTGACTTAATCTGCTTGAAATATGGTATCCGAATTGTTTCATGAATTTGTCGCAATGGATTCTTTGCCTGGTATAGAAATGGACCCCAATATCGCGTCTGGAATGTTGCATTAAATATTTTTATTTCTTAATTCCGAGAAGTAAGTCTATAATTATTTCGATTGACAAACATTCAATTCCACAAACGTCACAATTGCATGTCATCGTTGACGTGTAGGCTACGGATCGTTGCTGAGGTCCCCGCCCTCTCCTCCAATTCCCGAAATATTTGGGCCCTTCCCAGTGGCGTGGTGGGTCATGTTTCAATTGGAAAAAGAACATTTGCCCCACCCCTTCCCCTTTCCTCATAAGAATAAAACGTTGGACACATAGATCTAAATTTACATGCACCATTATAAAAGGCACCGTTTAGGAAATTGTTAACATCATTATTTCGAATATAGGGTATAAGCCCAGGTAGGGACCCAGGGGGCGAGGTCTTTATTAGCTCTCCGTTTCACGTGATTTTGAGAGCAGAAAATTGCTTAATATTGTCTGTTTTTTAGATTGTGTCCACTTTATTAACTTAGGTTGAAACCCTGTTTCTCGTGATTTTGATAACAGAACACTGCTTAAACTATATCTTTACAAATCTATGGGACGAAGCTCAGCTGGTAGATTCTCAGGACGAAGCCCTCGGAAGTCTTATACATTTTTCGTAATTTTGATAAAAAATGTGATATGTGTTTAAAATTGTGTTAAATCTCTGCCGGCGAAGTCCTGCTAGGCGTCCGGGCAAATCCCACGGAAACTTGACGTTTTTTACCGTGATTTTAAGTTGGTATCAAAAAATTGCTTAAAATCGTGTCAATCCTACACTAAGTTAGTTTAAAAGGAATACAAATTTTCGACGAATGTTTAAATGTAGGTTCCCATTGACTATAATATGTGTTTTTAGTTGGGGTGACCTAGGAATAATTTTCATGTCGTTGGTATAAGAATAAAGCTTTGGGAGAAACATTAACAACGTTTCAAGTGTTTTGTAAATTATACAAATTGCAGAAGTTGTGCATAAGAATTGTATAAACATGCATTATTAGGACAAGTTTTGCGGAGCATTTGGCGCTCTCTCAGAAAGCTTCACAGGGGAACTATGGGAGCAGTTATCCCCTGCCACCATGTCACTAGCCCTTTTTATTTCGTAGCAAGTAACCGGAACTAACGATATCCTCCATCGGGACTGGGATGTTAGGCTACCTCAGAGTTCACCTCTAATTTTCAAATCTATTCAAGGGCGGCGCAGCTGGGATTGCTTTAGCTCCCAATAATTTTGAATGAAAGTGTAATTGCATTACAATGTGCCTTTCACCGCCCATTTTTTTCTTCAGAATATATAACATCTTACATTACTCGATCATACTGAGCTTCCTCCCGTCCCTCATTATTTGTACACTCCGCCGGCCTTGGTACAGTGACGTGCTTAAAAAAATACCGTGCCCCCCCCCACCCCCCCCCCCTCCTACAAAATAACTTTCTATACAAATTAGGAATAAAACCTTCAATATTGGACAAAGATAGGGAAGTGAACAAGTGTTTTTTTTTGTTTTTGGAGGAGCTCAACCTAAACACGCCTCTGCCATGGCAGCCTGGTAATGGTCGGATGTGCACTATATCCATGAGGGTGGGTACGTTATGTTTAAAGTGTGGGGTGGCGATTCAGGTCAATGCAGGTAAAAAACAACATTAAGGGGATATAATAGGCGGGATTTGCCTTTCGAAAGTGGGGGCGAGTGGACCAGGTAATTGCAATAGAAGGAATCACAAGAAACTGCTAGTTCTTCAGGACAAAGCGCATACCGACGAGGTCACAATAATAAATGTTTGCACCCACACGCTATAAACAGACTGCCTCACTGCAATTCCTTGAGTAGACAAAATCCGGCATAAGTGGGGAAAAACATAAAATCACGTTAAAAAATAAAAATAAAAGACAGCCATATAGAAAATATAGATTCGGGATAAACTGGGGGAAAAGGAGGGTCCCCCTTGCTACCCCCTGATTTCACTTATCAAGCGAAGGGGAGCAAGTGGGTGTGCTAACTTCCAAACAAGTTTGCCAATGTTGTTGGTTTAAGGATTACATAACATCTTTAGCTAGCTTTATGCGCAAAGCCTTGTTCTTGCGCAAAACCTTGTTCATGCGCTTGGGGAATAGTGTGTGGAGTGAAACACGCTTCTCGAGTTTACTGCGCAGTGCAAGAGATTGATGTTTGTAACGCGTTAAATGGAGATAAAGCCGTAAACGCCCCCAGATTATCTGACTGAGATCGCGGAAATGGGCTGATATTTTACGTTTTTCGATCATATTATTTTATCCCTTAATATGTTCCCTGAATGGATAGAATATGCCGATGTGGGGAAAACAAGCTAAGATATTTGTGAAAATTATCGTCATTTTTGCGGTTTAATGAATGTTTTGTCTCGGAAGTGTCACACTCACACACTAACGTAACGTTATTGAACTAGGCTAACGCAACGGCTTAAATAACTTTTAGGCCTAGCGTTAAGGTTAAGCCTCAGTGTAATTTACTGTAGGCCTTGGGCTCTTCATTGGACCGCTCTTCTTGGTATGTCAGTTTTTAAGGACGAAGACAATTGGTGAAAATTGGACTAGGCCTATGGTGCGCCTTGTTGCAACTGGCATTTTTACTTTCCTCATCCAGGATGTCAAAAAATATATAAAATGACATAGGCCTAGGCTATGCCCTAACGTTAGGCCTAAAGTTTAACATGTGTAGGCCTAGGGCCTAGACGACTGACTTCTTGACCGTTGACGTCACTGGCCTTTGGACTACATGCTGTAGGCTACCCTGTTCTGTGTGATAAAATGAGACTTGTGCAGAAATCTTGCAATTTACTGGTAAAAGACTTAAAGTTAAACATTCAACTAATGTTAGATGATTATTTTGAGTGGACAAATTTCTTGCGGAGGAGCATGCCATGTGAACTTAACAGTTTTGAATCGGTCACTCGGCATTATTCGTCTTTGAGTGTTTACCAATCTAAGGCCATCATCGTAAACAAACATGATATTGATAACATGGTACCTTACAACAACGGTGAGACTGAAATAGTAGATCTTGAGGTTAAAATGACTGAAAATGTTCAGCTCTCAGGGGATGGCAAGTGCAAAGGAAGTAATCAAGATGCTGCCCCAGATATTTCAGGAAATGAGAGAAACAATACTTCTGCTAATTGTAAACCAACTGTTAGTCATGAAACATTTGAGCAAAATGGTCATGCTGACTGTAATAGTGGTGTACAGACACACAGTAGGAAGGATGTTAAAGTTGAATTATCTGCAGACCTAGCTACATCGAAGTCCTGCACGAGGAGTGTTCTAAAAGATACAAAATTAGTTTTAGCAGAAATTAATGAAATTTCTGGATTATCTTTATCTGATTCAACTGCCATATTAGATTCCAAAGTGAATTGTGATGATGTTTGTTCAGACAACTATGCATTGGATGTGGATGACTGTTCCGACATTCCAAGTTCCCCAGCAACGATAGATGTCACAGAGTTGACCCCAAAAACGCATACAGGAAAATTACAAAGACCCTTGTCCTTCAGTGAAGATTTTTGTGATGTGAGGACTAGTGATTTGAATCAAATGTCTACGAAAATAGGTTACAATGAAAGAGTAGACCATTTATCTCCGTCAAGTTTGACTTCTGCAAATTCCTCACCTGTAAAAAGTTCTGGTACTTCTCCAATAATATATAAAAAGACTCCTCCACAGAACTTCAATGAGGATGACGATAGAAAAGTGTCATGTATTCCTCCAAACAATATCTCCCCAAACAAAGATGCCATTTTGGTAAGAAGTCGAACTAGTACGTCAACAAGTCAAGGCACGGAAAATTCGTCCAGTGTTTCTATAGGGCAGGAAGATCTCAGTGAAGGTTTAGATGATGGGGAAGAAGGGGACTTTGTTGATGTAAATTTGTCAGCCCACCATCAGGGGGCAATGGATGGAAGTGGAACCAACTATGCAGTAGGGGTAAAACCAAAGAAAAAAGGACTGTCTGGATTTATATCGAAGTAAGTACCATTTTTCATATACATTGACTCATTTCTTACCAAGGGTGAGTCTCGTAGACTTGTTACCTTTCTTCTATAGATCATTGATTGCAGTCTTGCAGACAGATTTGACTGAGCCAGCAGTTACAGGCAGTCAGGATTGAACTTGTAACAAGTGATCATTCCTAAACACATTTAGCCTTGACTTAAAACTGTTAATTAATGGGGCACTAACAACATGATCATTCAAACTGTTCCAAGTATTGATGATGCAGAAAGCAAAAGTAGATAGGTGTTGTGTTGTCCTGCATCTAGCTTCTTTAGTTTCCAAGTGTGACCTCTTGTCCTGGAATCTTTATCTTGCTCAAAAAAGGTTTCAAAATTAATGTCTTCCAAACCATGTAGAATTTTATACACTTGTATCATATCATTTCTGACTCATATATTATGAATTGAAGGTATGCCAGTAATTCTTAACGGTTACAATACGGAAGGTCTTGAATAGAAAGAATCAGTTTGGTTGCTTCTTTTCTGTACTTTTTTAATTTTCCTGGCATCTTGCTTGGTATACGGATTCCAAACTGGTGTACAATATTATAAAACTGATTGACTTAAGCTTTGTAAATAGCTCTGAGCATATCCACATCCATTCACTGAAAAGATTTGGTAATCAGGCCAAGGATCCTATTTGCTTTTGCTGAAATATTTGCAATGTGCTTCGAAAAAGAAAGATTATCTTGAAATGTCACACCAAGATCACACTCCTCAGAAACAACCATTAAGTTGGAATAAACTCCATCAATACACATGTGATAATCCATACAGGGATTGTTCCTCCCAAGATGCATCACTTTACATTTTGTTGAATTAAATTGCAGTTGCCATTTACTGGACCAGCAAACCAAGCTGTCAATGTCAGTTTAAAACGATAAATAGTCCTGGAAGCAAAAACTACTTGATAAACTTTTGGTATCATCAGCAAATAATCTGTTATGAGTTCAATTAATCAGACTTGTCATCAATAAATACAAGAAAAGGAATTGGACCAAATACACTACCCTGGGGTATGCCACTAATAACAGGACTCCAATCTGATTGTGCACTGTTAATGGACACTTTGTTTTTTGTTTGTCAAAAGTTTTTAATCCAGGCAAGTATCTTGCCCCTGACTCTAGTAGAGTTAAGCTTGAGAAGTAATTGCTTGTGCGGTACACTATCGAAAGCTTTCTTAAAGTTCAAGTATAAAATATCACAATGAACTCTTTCATCGAGAATAGAAGAAATAACATGAATAGTATCAAGTAATTGCAGGTTACAGGAATGACTGGCTCTACTTATTACTCAGAATGCCTTTAGTGCATCACAAATTACACTTTCCAATAGCTTGCAAACACATGATGTAAAACTAATAGGTCGATGGTTTCCTGGATTATATTTACAACCTTTTTTGAAGATTGGGTAGATATTGGCATTTTTTCAGTCTTAAAGCAAAATACCCGTATCCAGAGACTTTCTAAAAATGATAGCTAGGGGCTTCGCAATACTACTCTGGTAAGAAATGGTAAGAAATATTAGTGCTTGAAAGCTGCTTGTTTTGAAGATTGTAAAAGACGAGACTAATTTTTTTTTAAATTGATTCAGTAGTAATTTGGAAACTGAACATAACAAATTTAAGAAATTACAAAAAGATTTGGTTCAACTTTGGCAAATATGTTTCTTGGAATACAACTTTGTCGAAATTGTTCCGTAAAATGAGTCAGGTAGCTCAGTTGGTAGAACACACAACTGAGATGCTGGAGGTACCCTCTTTAAGCCTCGGACAGGACTAACCAGTTTTTTGACAGCTATGCAGAGAGATACGCCGATTATCAAAGCGGAAGTGCGTCGTTTGCAGCTCCTGCTCCTCATTCAGCTGTTAAGAAAAGTGGCAATGGTTGAATGGTGCTCGCCATCCTTCGGAGGGGACGTTAAGCCATCGGTCCTGATGGTAGGACAGTCACACCCTACCTGGTTCTCTGAACACTTCTCGAAAAGAGTAGGGTTAAAACCTGGTGTTTATCCACTTCTGTCCTGGTTGCACGATACTGGCATCTGCTATGCAGGCTATAGCTTGGCGTCTATGCTCCATATAGGAGTCTTGCTGAGTGCCCGTAATGGTGGATTATGTACAAGCAAACAATTTAAAATAACTAAAAATTTCAAGATTTTTTGATGATTTATCAATTTGTTTTAGATAATTGTAACTGCAAATATTCTTGTTGATTTTTTGTATTAAATGAAATTTTAGTCCAAGAATGGCAAAAATTAATAAAAAATGATAATCTACGGAAACGCATAGTAAACATACTTTGTGAAACTATATATTATAGCAATTTTCTGATATACCAGTATTTTTCTGTGACGTTTTGAACGCTGAACTGTTTTGAATGTTACACGGTTATTTCATCTTTTCATAATTGTTTTCAAATTCTTGGATGTAAAACAAACTATTTTAAAAACATATCTATGGGTATACACCACCATACGCACACCCATACCATTTTATGTCATCAGCCTATTGAGTTTTACACGTATCCCAGAAGAAGTAAAACTGAGTCAGTATGTTTAACTTGAGCATAAACAGTACACTGTAGAACATAAGAATTTGGTCTTGTGACCAGTTATATTTGTCACATGAAATTTGCATTTATACCTAGTTCTGTGCAGTATGTAAGTTACATGAAGATTTAAAGAGCAGATATTGTGTTAACTTGGATGGTAATATTAGGGTGTTTCAGCTGATGTCACGAGGTCATGTGACTTTGTTTATATCGCCATTTTGTTGCTGTACAAAATGTACATTTAATTCAGACTAACATATGTTTGCATGTTGTTATATAAGATTATTTTTGCAAGATAATTATGCTGGAATCTTGCTGTGCCATTGGTTGCATTAATAGATGTGTGCGGGGAAAAAAAGACATTTTCTCGATTTCCATCTGATCCTAATCGACGCTCCAAGTGGGTTTCTGCTGTACGATGCAACAGCTTTCAAGCCGGGCTTTCAACTTAGGATTTGTAGCAAGCACTTTATATAAGGTATTTAGGCTTTGTCTGAGTATAACGAACAATCAGATGGCGTTAACGTTAACGTTAAAGTTACTCTTCGTATACCCTGTGAAAATATAACTTAAAGGAAATTATGAAGAAAAATTGGAAGTGAGCAAAAAACTGCAATCAGTAAAATTCGTTAAACTGGTACTGGTAGGATAGCATGTAGTATGTTTATTGTGCATGTGATGTGACTGAGCTGTGTAAAGACGCGTGAAATGCAACGACACCGCTGTCCGGCAAAATGGAGTGCATTTGAGTTAGAGTCCCTTGATGAAATCCCTCTATTCAATAAAAGTCAATAATTCTGATTGGTCATGCACTGTTACACAATTTTTGACAACCAATCAATAACCGCCACGGAAGTGACTAGCAAGCTGTTTATACAAGCACGATACGCTGTACAGTCTATGTACTTAATTAGAAGCGACCTACAACTGAATGTGACATGAAAGAAAGATATGAACAGTGCAATTGTACTGAGACAAGATTTCCTCATTAAAACATAAACCCCCAGAAAAGTGAATTTTTTTTGCATTTCACAGATTTTGCTGAAAAGTAATTGAAAGTGCTGTGATTAAAGATGTGCTTTTGTTTGGTTGCCAAGTCGGTTGTGGATTAAGCGTTCATCTGAAATGCTGGAGGTTGCAGACTAGTGTCGTGCTACAAACACAACTAGGGATTTTCCACGCCTTCCCTTCTCATCACTCAACCTTTTGAAAAGGGAACAATAGGTGCAGGATGCCCCATTCTCTGGATGAGGGCATTAAATGGCAATCCCAAGGATTTGGCTCCTAACCCTGTTGGCTGGTTCTCTGTACATTTGTTGTTAGGAGTGCGAAATTCCAGTGTTTATCCACTTCTGGCCTGATGAATTCCATGGGGTCTGTGTATCTGTTATAAAAATCTATAGTACTGTAGGTGGTGATTTGTCCTTATCCCATAGTCCGAGTACGGCAAAAACAGAAAAAAGAATTTACATATCCTTCCTCTCTTTCCTCTATGTCCTAACTCAAGCACCTTGCTTTTTAACACGCTCTTGGCACATTTGACTCTGGCTTTCGCGGTGCCGTTGGGCATCAACAAACCAAACAGAAAGTAGAGGAAAAAACCTAGTTTGACGGTAAAATGCTGTATAGAGTATTTTATAATGCATGTTGTTATAATGTTTCTTAGTTTATTAATTTTATTGTTTTTTTATTCTTTGACTACAATTTTATTTTCAACACAAAAATTTAAGAAGAATATTTTGTGTTATAATATTTAAACAAAATTGGAAAAATTGTAGTTTAGTAGTAAATTGCTATATAGAGTGTAATGAAGTAAGTTTACAATGTGTTTCTTATAATATTATTATTTTTAATAATCTTTTTTATTCTTGGACTAACATTTCATTTTTAACACAAAAATTAAAGACAAATATTTTCAGTTACAACTTTTCAAACCAAATTGATGAAATTATCAAAAATCTTGAAACTTTTCAGTTACTTTAATAACGGAATAAAGTTGTATCACAAGAAACACATTTTGCTAATATTGTACTGCTATACAAGGATTTTACCACATAATTGATCAAATGATCAAACAATCTTGAGATTTTCATTTATTTTAGTAACGGAATAAGCTTATATTTAGTGCTGTTGACGATTATTGATTAATTGCTAATCACTTACATCACTTCAAAAATGTTTAGTCAAACTTTGAAGCAATTAATTGTGAAAATACTATATCGGTGGCCTAGTGTATAGTGACAATTAGCAACACTGAAAAACATTGTAAAAAACTCAAAAAATCTTCTAAAAGGTTTGAGCTATATACTGAAAACAAACCTCCCTATGCTTAAGATGCATGAAAATGTCATTAAAAATCAAGCAAATTGTTTAATTTCCTTTATTATTGATTGTTTATATTTTGCTACTGCATGATCATGGCCACAAGTAAATCAAATTGAAAATGTCGGCGACTTAAACTTTAAGAACTAAAAACTGATTTTACAGGCCTTAGCCAATGCTGTACTGTGGTACGGTCTGTCTTTAAATTATTTTGTGAAAGACCAGGTGGAACTTTAGACTGCCAGAAATCGGCAACATTTCTAGAAACCTATGACTATCTTTTTTCTACACCTTTTTGAATGTTATCTAAAGCAAGGATCTTTACTTTCAGATAGTTTTATCAGCCTAACGGATATTTTTAAGACATGATTTTTGGATAAGGTGAGGTTCTTGGCCTATTTGTGGTCCGAAAATGCATGTTATGTTAGTGTAGGAGCTGGACCAGTTCTACGATTTTTTTATACTGATTTTTAGGTAAAGCTTGGTTGCGATTAATCGCTAAACGCTCGCAAATTTTGGCGATTAAATGTTTAGTAAATTAATCGCAAATCAACAGCACTAGTTATACTACAAGAAACCCATTGACAAAATTGTACCGCTGTACCGCTGTACTACATGTAGGTTTGACTAAAGTAGAGAGGTCTACTCAAAAATTATCATGAATTTGCATAAAAATTCAAGAAGCTGTAAAAAGAAAAGCAAAGAATTTTCATGGGAATTTTTGCTATCTCTTAGATTTAAATGTATATTAAAAAAAAATTCTTAAAGGGGCCTAAAATAACTTTAAAACATCTTTCATCCCCTCAGAAATATATTTAAGAAGTCGTCCAGCAAAGTAAACAGTATACAAGGGTCTCTGGATCATAAAACGGAGGAATTGCCCCAAAGTTGGAAGTTATTCGGAAAAGGGTCCGACAGGGAAACCTTTGAAGATGCCAGTCATATTGCCAAAGACTACCAACAAAAGGGTAGGACCCATCCCCCTACGTCATCAGCCAGTTGGAAGAGGCGACAATCAGGAATGAAATTGGCAAGTTCAACGACAGCTCTGATACTCGAAGATCGGCCATCGTAAGTATTTTTACTTTAACCATTCATGAATACCCATGTGAAAGTCTTCGAAAACAGTCCAAACAAGTTGTGGAATGAGCATTTGTATTCTTGCAAAATTTGGGGGGAGGGGAAGGGTTAAAGCTCGTCGGTTAACAGACACACTGATTTTCACCCATACTGGTATCATTCAATTTGTAGAAAAATTTAGTTCGGCAGATTTGTACTGTATATTTTTGCGTTCACTCACACTTAAATTGAAAATTTGCCAAAACAGTCTGGAGCACGGCAAGTTTAAACACTATTTTTTTAGAGTTTTAGAAATTGATTTACTATCTTTGTGGGCCAAATCAACCAAAAAGAGACTAAAAGTTATGATTAAAGTTGATATTTTTGCGAAAATAAAACGATAATGAATTCAGGATGCCTTCCATCACATCCCTGCAATGAAAGGATATACAGAATGCAAAAAAAATGGTGCCTATTTCAAAATGAAATTACAACTCGTCAAAAATGTACAGGGGTGGGGTAGGACTTGTCTGGAAGACAATGACGTCAAATGCCTTATTAACTCGAGTTTGGGGTGGTACTGTAAGAAAAGAAATATAAAGAATTCTACAGTATGATAATACACTAGTGGTGAGTATTGTTATGTGATAAACAATAACAAAAATTAGGACGTTTCTTTATCGCAATAATGATAATGAAAAAACTGATATTGTATTGATACATACAATATAGGCCTATAGTAGAATTTCACAGTACGATAATACATTAGTGGTGAGTAGTGTTGTGCGATAAACAGTAGTAAAACAAATACGTCAGTTCTTATCGGGATAATGATAATAAAAAAACTGATATCGTTACATTACGATATAGACCTAAATAAAATTTGTAGAAAAGTTTGGTGTGTCAAATTTGTACTGTATTTCTTTGCGTTCACTCACACTGAAATTCTCAAATCTGCCAAAACAGTCAGGAGCACGGCAAGTTTGAAACTTATTTTTAAGAGTTCTAAAAATGACGTACTCTCTTTGTGGGCCAAATCAACCAAAATTAAACCAAAAGTTATAAGAAAAATTAAGATTTTTGCAAGAAGAAAACGATAACAAATTCAGGATGCCTTCCATCACAACCCTGCAATGAAAGGATTTCATTTTATGGAATGCAGAAGTTAGGTTCAGTACCTATTCCAAAATGAAATCACAACTTGGGTTGTCTAAAATGTACTGGTTAGGGTTGTCCCAAAGACTGAAATGCCACAATAACTCTAGTTTTTGGGATTGACTGGAAGGAAAGAATTTAGACATAAAGAATTTCACAGTGTGATGTTACACTAGTGGTGAGCTTTAAGTATTTAGTAGTGAGCTTTAAGTATTTAGTGGTGAGCTTTAAGTATTTAGTGGTGAGCTTTAAGTATTTAGTGGTGAGCTTTAAGTATTTGGTGGTGAGCTTTAAGTATTTGGTGGTGAGCCTTAAGTATTTGGTGGTGAGCTTTAAGTATTTGGTGGTGAGCTTTAAGTATTTGGTGGTGAGCTTTAAGTATTTGGTGGTGAGCTTTAAGTATTTGGTGGTGAGCTTTAAGTATTTAGTGGTGAGCTTTAAGTATTTAGTGGTGAGCTTGAAGTATTTGGTGGTGAGCTTTAAGTATTTGGTGGTGAGCTTTAAGTTTTTGGTGGTGAGCTTTAAGTTTTTGGTGGTGAGCTTTAAGTATTTGGTGGTGAGCTTTAAGTTTTTGGTGGTGAGCTTTAAGTATTTGGTGGTGAGCTTTAAGTATTTGGTGGTGAGCTTTAAGTATTTGGTGGTGAGCTTTAAGTATTTGGTGGTGAGCTTTAAGTATTTGGTGGTGAGCTCTAAGTATTTGGTGGTGAGCTTTAAGTATTTGGTGGTGAGCTTTAAGTATTTGGTGGTGAGCTTTAAGTATTTGGTGGTGAGCTTTAAGTATTTGGTGGTGAGCTTTAAGTTTTTGGTGGTGAGCTTTAGGTATTTGGTGGTGAGCTTTAAGTATTTGGTAGTGAGCTTTAAGTATTTGGTGGTGAGCTTTAAGTATTTGGTGGTGAGCTTTAAGTATTTGGTGGTGAGCTTTAAGTATTTGGTGGTGAGCTTTAAGTATTTGGTGGTGAGCTTTAAGTATTTGGTGGTGAGCTTTACGTATTTGGTGGTGAGCTTTAAGTATTTGGTGGTGAGCTTTAAAGGATTAGTTTCTTGGTCAAGCATGTCCATCTTATATCAAAGAGGATCTCAAAAGAAACAAAACAGGAAAGAATGCATTCCAAAATCTTATTCCATTAAGGAGATAGTAAAGTTTAAAGTTCTGTCTTATCTGTGTAGAAATGACTGGTGTAGCAAGTCTACTATGATATGTTGGTGTCTTCATCCTCACATTCTTAACAATTGTTAATGTATTTCAAAAAAGGTTTATTTAATTTGTTCACTATTTATAATATTTCCCCTCTAATTTTCTTCAGGTGGTTTGTTATAGATACCCTTCCTAGATACAGTTTTACCACTTTTTTGACATATCCCATGGTCAGACCTGCCAACTAGTACGATTTTGCCGTATTTAATACGGGAAAATGTTAAGAATACGATTGTACGTTTTTTTGCACCAGAATACGATTTATTTATTTTGTATTCTTATTATTACTATTATTGTTTATTATTATTCTTTTTTTTTTATCTTTTTTTTTTTTTACTCATACTTTTTACGCTCGGTTGGCGTTCATGTCCTTTGAAAGATTTTTGCTGACTTAACTGATTCAGATTCATTTGCCGCTACTGCAAAAAGTGTAGACTACAAGTTAGTTATGCATAAGGCAACCTACCTTAAGCTAGGGCATCCGTGATTGGTGCATGGGATGTAAACAACAATTTTTCGTCCGAGTGTAGCCAATCAGAACGTGCATACGAGAGATGAATGACTGTCACGGTGCCTATATACAAATGAAACATGTGGTCAGGTAACTAACGTTACATGTGTAAATTGTAATACACGCAGTTTTAATAGTGTTTCAAGCGTGTTGTAATTTGTTTTAAGCGGTAATTTTGTGAGTGATATTAATGTTTAAATATGGCTTTGATAATGGTAATTTTTTTCAGCCACAGTAAACCTTTGTTTTGTACATTTTGTTTGAAGAGTACAGTTTTTTTTATCAAAAAAAAAACTTTTGTAGTTCCAGAATACAGTTTGGTGATCCTCAAGGTTGGCAGGTCTGCATGGTTTTTAAGCCACAAAATCGCACAGGTAAAATATGATAGAATACATAAAGACTTTGAATCTGAGGCTATGACATCACAACTAGTCTCACAATTGATACCAAACTTAAAACTTAGATATCTCCTTAACGGAATAAGATTTTTTGAATGCTTTCTGTACTGTTTTGTTTCTTTGGAAGTCCTCTTTCACATAAGATGGACATGCTAGATCTCTGAACTAATCCTTTAAGTACCGGAAGAAAAAAGAAAAGAAAAAAGATTCTCAAGTTATAACGAAACAATGAAAAGAAGGAGGGCCAATACAGTATCACTTATTGTCTGCTTTATGTCTATTTTTGTACTCTATGTATTCATCACTTTTATAAAAACCTAATTTGTAATCCATTATTAAGTTGCCATAGCAACCTTTAGAGGAAGTGAATGTTTTCCAAATTAGTCCACTGGATACATGGTACAAATTGGTACATATAAGCAGAGATTAAACTTTGTGAGTATTTTCACCTTAACCAGCTGCACACATGAGAAATGGAAACGTTATACCTGTTTGTGCAACTTGTTATTAAAGGAATAATCTGTTATCGTTTGACAAGATATTAGAGGCTGCTGCTGAATGTTATATTAAAAAAAATGTCAACAGAATTTTATTTCTGACATTACACACACGTATGCAAGACCACAGACATGACAAGCACAAGTCTCTTTACTTCCTAAAACTGTGTATTTATGACATGACACAAGATTGAATATGGGTCTGCCAGTACTCGTCCCAAAGCAGTTGGCATGAGAAGAGTTATAACATAACAACAAGATTACTGGCTAAGAAGGGTGAATCACCCTATAAAAAGCCCAAACTAACACCACAACCACCACACAAAAAAAAAATCAAAGACTCTTAAAGTTAGTAAAGAACTTATTTATCAATGTTGACTTTGAAATTGTAAACAGAATTGGGGCTACTGTAACTACCCACTCAGGCAAACTAATCCACTCATCAAGTCTTTGCAAAAAGCTACGCTTTCTTTGATTCCAGAGAACACTTGATGTAAGTCTCTTTGAGTTCAGAAAATTGATTGTTTGGATCTTCATTCAGAGTGCAAAGTCATTGTTCAGCACATTCCATTGAAAAGTTTCAACATAAGTCTTGACAACTTAGTCTAGACAGATCTCATCCTAAAACATCCCCACCCCTCAATTTCTGCCCTTCCTCTGTTCCAATTAGTCCCAAATTGTAATCACTTCTTCCTGAAATAGTAGCAAAACCACATACCAAATTTAATCAAAAATCCAGTCTTCAGTTCTTGAGATATCTTGATAACAGACCAACTCACCTTAAAATGTCCCCACCCCTCTGTTTGCACCCTTCACCTGTTCCAATATGTCTCAAATATTAATCACTTCTTCCTTAAGCAGTTGCAAAACCACACACCAAATTTAATCCAAATCCAATCATCAGATCTTGAGATATCTTGATGACAGACAAATAAACAGAGGCAAAAATATGTCCCCACCCCCTATTTTCATCCTTTCTCTGTTCCAATATATCTCAAATTTAAATCACTTCATTAAGTAGTAAAAAAACCACTCACCATTAAATCACTTCATTAAGTAGTAAAAAAACCATTCACCAAATTTAATCCAAATCCAATTATCAGTTCTGGAGATATCTTGATGACAGACAAAAGACAAACTCACCTTAAAATGTCACCACCCCACCATTTACACCCTTCCCCTATTGCAGTATGTCCCAATTTTGTTACACTTCGTCCTTTGGCAGTAGCAAAACCACACACCAATTTTGATCTCAATCCAATCAACAGTTCTTCAGATACCTTGATGACAAACAAACCAATTTACAGAGGCGAAAACAGCCTCCGTCCAACTTTGTTGGCGGAGGTAATTAGGAATTGGTACTGCATGTTCAGTCTTGCCACAGTGGTGAAATAGTACATCTCAACTTTAATATACATGCAATAAATTTTGCCCGAAAGTGTTAATCAATTTTATAGATATGGTCATTATAATATGCCTATTATGCCGAGCTTCAAAATGGTGAGGTAACAGCTTATTTCAACAGTACGTTATATTTCATGTTGCAGGAGATATTTGGTGCCTTCCTTCATTTACAAAACTTGTTGAAGCACAGATTAAGTAGTCCGTATCTTGCTGCTCTTAAACTCTCTCAAAATTTTCTTAAGCATCGCATTTAAAGTTGAGGAGGTTACTGTGACTTACGTGACAAAAATATAGCTTAAAGTTTTATCTATATACGCCCCTTCAGAGGTCGCGTTCATTTCATTTGTCTGGCGTATTTGGTTACGATAAGCCCTTCATTTTTGGCGTATTTTGTAAATTTGTTGTCATAATGTACAGGGCACTGCGCACTAGCGAAGCTTGCAAGTATTGTTAACGCACACACTTCAGTTTTGCTTTTACACAAACAACAATACAGGAGGCAAGTAGAATCTAGCTAATGATATCATTGACAATTGACAGCCTGTTTTTAAAACAACATCAAAGCTTTCCACGTACAGTGTACATCTATATTCTGACTATACTATACTAGCCTATATGTGTTTATGTAAAGTACTTGTATGGACATGTTGAATCATTCGACCGTTAGTCTCGTAGTTGTGTCTTTTTTTTAAATTTCTGAGTAATTCAAAATCATTTTTGTGTGAAATAAAACTTTTAATCACATCAGAGAGGTAAGATTTTAATTCAAGTTAATGAAAAACTCTGGCGTAAAATTCCACAAGCGATATCTCAATTTCACGATGTAGGTACAACATGTGTTATAAGAATTTTTAGCCGTAGCGTAATATATGACAAATTTTTAATCCGAATGCTGCACCCCTTGTAGTAAAGTGTGATGAGGTACATTCACAAAGGTAGGTAAGAAGGTGGTATAATATAATCATCAGTATGGCTTTATATTATACTCTAAAACAAAACAGTGAGCATGTTCATTGCGTGACTTACGTGACGTCACGTAAGTCACAAAGGTCCGTGTGAATTACGTGACACATAAATAGTTGATATTTTCCACAGTGTTGAATCAATATTGGTTGTAAATGGTGGATATTTCACAGCTAACAATACAAATCACATTCTGATCTACTACTGTATATAAGTGATTCTTAATAGGCAGCCCACAGGCCAAGTCTGGCCCGCAAGACATTCCAATCTGACCCGCGAACAATAGTCATAGTGGAAAAAAAATGTATTGTACGTCCCGATGGATCCGAATGAGATCGGTAAAAATCGCAAAATCCTCGTTTATTTTGGGTTTTTGCAAGGCAGATCAGCGCACTAGAATAGCGTGGCTTATCAAATAAAATGTTATCTTTACTTCCGCTATGAAATGGTGTGTCAAAGGAAGGCAGATAAAATAACTGCCGACATCTGGTGACATCCTTATCGCGTGTGCTCTCAGCTTGTTTGTATTAAGGGATTGTTTTAACAGATTTTGTTTGTCATTTGATGCTGGTTTTGCCATGCCATTGGCCAGCGGCCTGAGGCTGTTGTCAAATGGTGGCTCTTGAAAAAAATTAACTAAAAAAACCACGTATTATGTGTCCCATTTTGAACAAGAAAAGTGGTAAACAGTACATCATCTTGTGTAACACATTAAAAGAAAACAATTCGCATAGACAATTGTCACTGATATCCATATATTTGTAATGCATGAAGCAGTACATTACAATAGTATGGTTTGAAACAGTTTTGAACAAGGAAAAAATGTTCAAACTTGGGTTATCAAAGAGTTGTACGATTCAGTTTTTGTGTTGCAGTAGGCACCACACAATCATAATTTTCAACTTCTTACCTGCATGCATACAATAGCTAAAGATGCTAAACAACTGCAGCAATACAGCTATACAGAATCTAGCATTCCATTTACTGTCTTGAATTAGTTAATTTTGCAAAACATTAACAGAAGCTGCGTTTAATGATTAATCAAATTTTCTTGCTAATGACTTCACTGTAGAACAGACTGGTCATGACTTATGAATACTGTAAAACATGTACTGTATGTAATGTAATACATGATACAAAATATTTGTGTAATCGCTTGACTCTGTACACTTAGCTTTAAAGTTATGGAAGCCATAAAATGCAAACTTTTTGTCCTTTTGAAGTTGCTTTTAACAGTACTTGTTTTTTGTTACTTTTTTGTTGGAATATCAAGCACATCTTTTAACATTCATGTGCACAGTTTCCTAATTTTCCCCTGTTTAAAAAGAGAAAAAAAGTTCACAGAGATAAAGTTTCAAATAATATTCCTCACTTTCTCGTTCTTCCCTTCCATTCAAACAGTTCTCTCACCCTTCATTCCAGGGGCTTTCCCACAATATCTTTTCTCTAGTAAAATTCCTGTACCGCTATTATTGCTTCTTTCTGATGATAGGTCACCTTCACTATACTACAGCATCTAAAGTTGACTTCCATCTTTCTTGAGAGAGATATCCCATATTTCTTTGCCATCTCACTTTCCGATCTTTTCAAGAACTATTCTACCTCCAACTTCATCATCTTCCTCCGCAACAGCAATTTATTTCACCTGATCTAAACCTCCCTTTCCTTCCCTTCTCTGCCTTTCCTTCCCTTCTTTGCCTTTCCTTCCTCACCTTCCTTTTATTACCTGAACTTTTTTCCATTATTTACCCTCTCTCCCTCCCTCCATACCACCTCTCTTTCCTCTCTGTCTACCTCCAACTTCATCATCTTCCTCCGCAACAGCAATTTCTTTTACCTGATCTAAACCTCCCTTACCTTCCCTTTTTTGCCTTTCCTTCCTCACCTTCCTTTTATTACCTGAACTTTTTTCCATTATTAAACTTCTCTCCCTCCCTCCATACCACCTCTCTTTCCTCTCTGTCCTAACCCAAGCGCTTCAGTTTTAAACATGTTTGATTTTATACCAAAACTCTTTGAATGGACTGAAAAAACTGAATAAATTATGTGTTGGTTCATTTTTATCCTCATCTGTACCTTCTTGTCAGTAATTGTAACAAACTTTATGGCCCAGAAGTGTTTTGGGGGAAATATGTGGGGAGGAGGTAAGCACCCCACACTACTGGTTATGCCATTGCATGTCCCCATACTAACTTATGCTTCACGTCTCATTAACTTAAATTTTAGCCACTTTTCTGCACAAACACTAAGCCAAATTAAACCTTGCTCCCTGGCTCCCCATACTAACTTATGCTTTACGGCTCAATTAAGTTAAATTTTAGCCACTTTCCTGCACAAACACTTAGCCAAATTAAACCTTGCCCCCTGGCTGCTCAAGTTGATACACCACTAAAATACACTGAAACATTGTTTTGCGCTTCTGGGGACTTTTGAAAGACAGGTTTGGAAAGCGTGAATTTTCAAAACATGAGATTCAAAAATGTTCATTCTCCATTCTCTCATGATGATGAGATAGTTTTCATACAAAGTTCTCTGTTTCTTGCTAGTCATGGCTGCTGTTTTTCGTCCTTGCACTTTTGTTGTTTGGTTCCTTCTTGTTGATCATCTCCGCTGCCCATGCGTGCAAGGCTGTACTTCTTTGGCTATCTCTCTTTATAGCATGATGTACAGTACCTATAGGAATTGAATACAGAAAACACTTAATTTGGTTGACTTTTGACATGCTGAGCTTGATTTAAAGAAAAGCAGTGATATAAAAATTGAAATAAAAAGGTAAAATACTTTTTAAACGCAGAACTGGTATGCAAATAATACAAAATAAGTATTTAATTAATTCATGAGGTAGCAATTTTGATAGGCTATTCAAAATGTCTAAAACAAAAATTGTATTAGCGTCTAGTCAAGCTTACAAAAGATATACTCCCACGTAGACCAGGCCTATACGTATATGATAGAAAATACAAACAAAAAGGTAAAAGTATTTGCAGAACTGGTATATGCAAATATCACATTGGGGAAATCAACATGTAGGGAATTGAAACAATGGATGGACCAGTTACAATTTTATTGCAGAAATGTTATTATTAAAACTATATATGCTGAAATTTATCAAATATTCTGCTTTGAAATATTGTTTTAAGCTTAAGGGATTTGAACCTATGGAATGACTAACTTAAGAGCCAGGTTCTCGCTCGCCTAGATACGTTCGGATTTTTGAAGCATTTCATATTCTAAGCGTTTTTTCTGTATTTTGCTGTGTTGCTATGTTTGCCTTAAATAGATCTATATGTTGATGCAATAACAGTTCTTATTGTTGCGTAGTTTAAATGAATTCTGCATTCCAAAATTCACTAAAAAAGTTTCAAATACTCGCATTTTACTCGGCGCAATCAGAAGGAATTTAGCATATATAATAACATTGGCTTGGGAAATACCACCGAATATCTTGGATTGAAATAAAGCTAGAATTTCATTGGCTGGAGCGTCAAAATACCGTCTGGCAGATATGCTAATCGAGCTTGATAGTCTCCCAATGTGTAGACCAATTGGAGTATAACTTTTGTAGTTGATAATCTCATTTGGGCTGTAAATTGGGTTTAAAAACCTATTAAAAGCTAAAGAATGGCTAAATAGCTTAAATAGGTTATTTCAATCATATAATGGGATTGAATCTCTGGCTGTAAAATCACCAAAGTGTTAATAACGGACCCCTAGCTTGATTTAAAAAGGGGCAGGGTGCTAGACTTGTTGAGGGGCCCATTAATGCGCGCTCGAAGCGCTGCGTCTTTTTGTCGCGGGGTCCAAGGGACCCCTTAAGGCTCAATCCCATGGTGAAGAAGCTCTGCTATTTGAGCTTTAAATTATACCTCAGAATGAAACTATTCTGACTGATAAGGACCATTCACGAGCCAAACAGGACAATTGTTTTCTATGCTATCATTTTGTGTTCTGTATCCATGTAAGGTATTTCATTTATGAGGTTAATTAAGATTATTAAGGGCAGGGCAGGCCCACGGAGGGTCGGGGCGGGCTGCCCCTGTGGAACAGCAAAGCTAGGGGTCTGAATAACTTAGTGATAAAAAAACACCTTTGAAAATCAGCATGAGTCCCCTGTCGCATTAGACGCATGATTTGGCTTGCAGTAATCTTTATCCACAAAAACTTGTTTTTTGTTTGCAAGGCTACAGACTGTATCACTGTAATTAATGCATAAATCCAGTGCCTTTTTAGAAATTCTTAGTGATGGGGTTAGGATGGGAGGGGGGGGGGAGGGCAGTGCCAATACACAAAATGGACCTTTTCAATAATTTTTGACTAGTTATATCAACTTATATGCCCCCCTCCCTCCCCCCAGGTAAATTTTGCTTTCTTTTCGGAAATTTTGCTTCATTTCTGGACAATTTTCAGAACATTTTCGTGAACATTTTCATCAAACATTTATTTTTATCCTAACAACTCCAGCCTACTCGAATTAACAACCCACCAATAAAAAACAGGCTTGTAACCACCTCCAAAGATATGTTGAGCTACTGTACGTTTTTGATGTTCTAGTATTATGCTGAAAATATAAGCCTACTTTTCTTCTAGAACTTGGAAAGCATAAAGTTGTGAATGTTGCTTTGACCTACAAATAAGCTTGTATCACTATGGCAACAACAATTGCCCAATGACATGAAATATGTTTTTTTTAAATTTTGATTGTGTTTATTTATTTTTAGCACAGGCCAGACATGAGTCTAACAAAAGTGTGCTTTTTAATGCATTATCATAATAGAATTTTAAACTTAACTCTCAGACTTGTGAATTACATGACAAACTTTTGTGACTTACGTGACAATACAAAATGATCTCTGACCATACTTGTATTATATTTTTGAAGATGTACTGTACAATACTAAAAAGAAACTTACCCCATGTTCTATCACTTCACAGAAATTCTGAATTTTCTCCAAAAAAATGAAATATTGTGCTTACGTGACGAACATTCATGGCACTGTAAATGCCTACCCTTGTAGTAAGTTGAGTAACCATTATCACAGAATGAAACACAGTATATCTAATTTAAAATTAAATATACTTCCAATCATACTGTATGTCTTTTTAATGGAGACATTCTTAGTTCCATATTCCACTGTGATCTGTGACTTATGTGACATGGAATGGCCCTATAATGTAAATGGAAAATACTGATTAAAAGTAAGGAAGAGATTTGGTTATAAAGCTGACTTGGCCTAGGATTTCTGAGATAGATTTTATTGGGATGGGGGAGAACTTGACAAAATTGTCTGCATGTTGGAATTATCAAGTGGTATGGACTGTACAGAGTGCTAAAATTCTAGTTTCAAATAATACTGTCATGATTTTACTTTTCCCACGATATGAAATATGCATCTTGCGACATATTGCGATACCTAAAACTAATACTCAACTAAGAAATTTTTGCGCAACTAGGCTAGACTACTTCGTTCTTTAGCATTCTAACGTTACAATATTAAATCTAAAAATCAAGTTAAGGCCATTTAAAAACATGCAAAAATATCGTGCAACATAAAAATACTAATTAAAAATTGTGCTCAGTCACTCCATACTGGCACGCTCAGATGTAAGTTGGCAAAAAGAACGAAAAATTGGCCCAGAACATGCCTCTCACTTTGATGATTCATGGTCACGTTGACTGATTTACCAAACAGGTGGGACACGTGCGTGATGAACGTAATAGTCACGTAATCATGTCGTCTGCTAGATCTGCAAATAATTTGTTTCTTGCATTCATCATAAAAGAAGTCACCTTAGTGATATTAACAATTTGTGTCATGAGTCAGTTTTCTTGAAAAGTAACGCGATAATCAATATATCACGATAAACATCAACAAACCATATACCAATATATCGTGATATTTTTCTCCACGATAATTGATACATAAGAGAGACATGTCGTGACAACACTAGTTTCAATGTAATGTAACCTCTCTGGTACTAAAAACATTTGTTTTTTTGACGTTCTGGTAAGTCACACCCAGCAAGTAGCAGGTTTAATACTGTGGATGCTTTTCTTGTTAAAAGATTAGTTCAGTGGTCAAACAAATTCATCTTTTATCAAACTGTAGAGAACTTCAAAAGAAACAAAATGGTAAAGAAACAATTCCGAAATCTTGTTCCTTTAAGGAGATATTTAAGTAGAAACGACTGAAATTAGACTTAGTTCTGACATCGCAGCCTTAGATTCTTAAAAGTCTTTATGTATTCTATCCTGTGTTTTCCTGTGATCTTGTGGTTTAAAAAACAGTTGGATACGTCTGGAAAATAGTAAACAGAATCTAGTAAGGGTAAGAAAGTTTGAGGAAAAATTATTTGAATATGAAAAAAGTTAAATCAATTTTCTTCAAAATTCGTTAACAAATTTTGTTAACAAAGTGATGATGAGGGCACCAACTTCCTGTAGTCGACTTACTTCAACAGTCATTTCTATACAGATACAGTAATATAGAAGTTTAAACTTGAATATCTCCTTAAAGGAATTTTCCCATGGTTTTTTGTGAAATTTTAATTGAAAGAGCCTACTTTTACAGCCAATTTGGTACAAAAATCAGGTTGATATCATATTCCGTTCAGGAGATATGGATTTTTAATGATTTCTCAATGGCATTTTAAAGTTTTTGTACAGTATGATGAATTCCTGTTTGATGATGTCATAGAGACAATTCTATTGCAATTGTTTTTGTATTTCTTTGAATGTTAATTGGTTGTTTATGTATTATTAGAGAACAATTCCAAAAGTTATTGAAGTAGGATATATTTGGCAATGTATATAAATACCTATCTTTCATCAATTTATTTTTCTAACATATTTTACCAATAAAAAAGGATGATATATTTGAATGAAATACATCAACTTTGTGGGAGAATGTGTTGCTGTGATGTCATACTGAGCCTTTTCCTATTCATTTATTGGCATTTTTTGTGAACGTTAAAATTTGAATATCTCCTGTTAGGAATAACATATCAAAATTAATTTTTTTCCTAAATTTTTCTCTTTCTTATGAATAGTTACAAAATGGGAATATTCCTTTAAAAACATGGGAATATCCCTTTAAAAACATGGGAATATTCCTTTAAAAACATGGGAATATTCCTTTAAAAACATGGAAATATTCCTTTGAAAACATGGGAATATTCCTTTAAAAACATGAGAATATTCTTTAAAAACATGGGAATATTCCTTTAAAAACATGGGAATATTCCTTTAATGAAATAAGATGTTTAATTTTCTTTTTACAGTTCTTTTTCATATCAGATAAACTTGCTTGACCACTGAACCAATCCTTTAATGGAATAAGATTTTTGAATGCTTTCTTGACTATTTTGTTTCTTTTTAAATTTTCTTTGATTTAAGATAAACTTGCTGGACCACTGAACTAATCCTTTAACTGATTCTTTGTTGCAAAGTATTCAAATAAAAAAACCCTGAATTTTGCGAAGTAGAGTATTCCTTACATTGCTGTCAGGGGGTATTGATTAATGTACAATGTACAATCATGTAAATATTGAATATAACATATTTCATCAACTGTCATTTCTGTGATATATTTACTTCCAGGTCTGTGTTAAATTGTCGCCATTTAAGTTTATTTGTATTATCTCCTGTGACCTTTCACCTCTGTCACATTTAAAATTAGAACACAAAGCTACTTTCTATGTATCCTGTATCCTGTATTAGACCATGGATTTTACCGGTCTTGCTGTGTCATGTAAACAATGTGTTCTGTATATCTGATTTATGTTTTTCTATTGTTTAATTGGTCATCATATTCAAAACCATTTAGGCTTCTTGCAAAAAGGTGTGGGATGCAAATTCAAGGGGGTGGGTGGAGGGTTACAGGGTAGGAAGGTAAGTTTGAAGCATTTGAATGTAAACTAGAAAGGTATCAGTACAGCAGTTAGTGTGCCAGGATCAGTTTATATGGAGTAATGGTAATTATACAAGAGAGTATTTCAACTTCAAAGAAATTTAATAGTGTATGAGCAAAATGTAGAAGGATTGAGATTAGGGGCAAGATGGAAAAGGAATTACAGGCAGGGTGGAAGAAGTGAACAGTGCCCTTGCTTTGCTGTTTCAGAGGGGTGGCCCACCTGCCTCTCCTTTGGTCCGCCTGCCCTGTTTTGATCTTCCCCTCCCCTTATCATCAAAAATGTATCTTTTAAATGTAAAAAAAATTGTAAAAATATGAATGATCTTAATTAACCTGATAATCATGGATACAGAATGATAGCATAGTAAAAAATTGTCCTGTTTCGTTCATGATTGGTCCTTATCAGTCAGAATAGTTTCAGTCTGAGGTACGATTATAGCTAAAATCCCAGAGCTTTACCAGGGGATTATGCCTTAAGGGGTTCCTAGATCCTAGCTAAGGCAAATATGTTATAGTTAACATGATATTGAAGTGCTGGTGGGTCTCCAACCAGTGCTTTACAACTGGTGAATAAAATGGCCATGCGCGTCTTAATATACAGTTACTCTTTTGGAGTTCTTTCGGGGCCTTTTAAACCTTGGTAAACCTAATAGTGGCGCAAAGCATAGCGTCATATGTGAAGAATGGTCCATCCAACTTCAGAAGACCAAAATCTTGTGGACAACTTGGTCGAGTGCCAAGTGGTCAAGTTGGTCGAGTGCAAAGTGGTCAACTTAGTCGAGTGCCAAGTTGTCAACTTGGTCGAATGCCAAGTGGTCAACTTGGTTGAGTGCCAAGTGGTCAACTTGGTCGAGTGCCAAGTGGTCAACTTGGTCGAGTGCCAAGTGGTCAACTTGGTCGAGTGCCAAGTGGTTAACTTGGTCGAGTGCATAATGGTAAACCTAGTCAAGTGCCAAGTGGTTAACTTGCTCGAGTGCTAAGTGGTTAACTTGGTTGAGTGCCAAGTGGTCAACTTGGACGAGTGCCAACATTCTCAAGGTCGGACTCCACGTATCAATGTAACAATAAAGTTCACATGCGGCAACCAGCTGTGAAGGGGAAAACAAAGCTACACTCGTCTTCACTTCATTTACGAAAACATACATTTTTTCTTATTTTGACACATTTTTTAAATGAAAAGTTGAAAACTTGGCAGACAGATATAGGCCTACTTGTAGCAAATGGGCAATGACAGATACCAGAAGGTATGGTCAATTTAAACCACAGAATTAAACTATAATTGTTAATAGGCCATAAATGTACACATTGGGCTATTTTTGGGGCTCAGCTTAAATCTCAAAATAAAATAGTCATCATTGTCAGCAAGAAACTTGTGCCGCTTTTAGGTCTTACCTATATATTAACCTAAATAATAATAATATGCATGTTAACGATCACACATCCGTCAGACCGAATATAAGGGTCTACATGTGTTATTGATAACATGCATTCCAGATTTCTTGCAATCAATAAGGAAAATTAAAAACTGGAAGTGACGTTATCATCACTGCGGCGTTCACTTCTGAATATTTTTATGGGACAATACCTTCCGTTAACATTTTGTGCACTGGATTGCTTTAATTTAGGTGTACATCTTGGTTGCAGAGTTTACTTACCGAGAGCGTACCCATATAACACCTTCCTGCCTGTCTTGTTCTGGTGAAATCAGAAGTACTTATTACCACGGGGCCAGGTGACGTTGTCATGAAACCGTTTCCCCCATGAAAGAATTTGCATGACCAAAGCTGTTCTAGTTTTTTATGGGTTTTTTTTGTAGACTAATAACGTTTGTCCTTTTCATGGGCCAAAGAGCTGCTACTAAATAGGCTTATATACATCTTATATATATTATTTTTGTATATTTGACAGAACATTTATGTATGTTATTAAAATACATGATTAAAAAAACTAAACTGAAGAATTAAAAAATGAATTGCACAATTAATATTGTGTACATATATGTCATTGGGGAAGAATATTCTCACTCATTCCAAATTAAATCTTTATGAACATTTCAATTTAACCAATAAGGGTGTTTCAGCTGATGTCACGAGTCACATGACTTTGTTTACATTGCCATTTTGTCGGGCAATACCACTTTCGTCTGCTGTACACTTAATTAGGTTTACATACGTTTGCATGTTGTTATATAAGATTCTTTTTGTAAGATGATTATGCTGGAATCTTGCTGTGCCTGTTAGTTGCACTAATAGATGTGTGCGGGGAATAAAAAGACATTTCTAGATTTCCTTCTGATCTTGATCGACGTTCGAAGTGGGTTTCTGCTGTTGGTTTCTGACAGCTTCAACCTACGGTTCACACTAGGATTTGCAGCGAGCCCTTTCAGGTATGTAGGCTTTGTCTGAGTATAACGAACAATTGGCTGGCGTTAACTTTATTGTATACCCGACTTAAATATAAATTTTAAGGAAAATTTGAAGTTAAATTGGAAGCGAACAACTTAAAAAAATTGCAAGTAGTAAAATTAGCTGAACTGGTACTGGTAGGTTAGCATGTAGTATGTTTGTTGTACGTGTGATGTGACAGAGCTGTGTGAGGACATATGAAATGCAATGACGGCAATGCCCTGCAAAATGGGGAGTCCACTTGAGTTAAGAGTCACGTGATGAAATTCCTCTATTAATGTCTTTTGTCAATGAAAAAGCTTTTTCTAATTACTGCAGTTTCGTAAGTAAAGTTTTCACATATATGAGTCAAGTCTTTGGAATTAAGTGTGGGGTAAACAATAACTCCCTTAAAGGTTAAAGTCCTTGGAATTTAGATCTAGTTAAAGGGTGATTGTCTGCATTTGTAGGAAGTTAATTAACAGTTTATCTGTTTTAAAGAAAACGACTGTTTACCATATTTTAGTAGATAACAAAATTTGACAACCATGCTCTCTTGTCCATTGGAATCCGAAGTTCGTCGTTTTGTTTGGTTCATGAAGATAACAACAGTTGTATCTGATTGTTCATTGGGGTATGCTACTGTATAGTAATCAAGTACAGTGCTATCTTAAAGGATTAGTTCAGTAGTCAAACAGGGTCATCATATATAAAAGAGTAATAATAAACAAAATGGTGAAGAAACTACTTACATTTTAGCAGCTTATAGTTTTAATGCCTGGCTGTAGCATACAGCCAATAATAATTGTTAAACTATCCACTCTTTTTTCTTAACTTCTTGTAAAAAAAGATATATATATATATATATATATATATATATATCTATATACATATATATATATTTTATATGTATTATATATATATATATATATATATATCATTATTATATATATTTGTGTGTATATATATATTATATATATATATATATAAATATAATATATATTTATATATATATATATATATATATATATTATATATGTTTATGTTTGTGTATACATGTATATATATGTTTGTGTGTATATATATATATTTGTATATATATATATATATATATATATATATATAAACTGTTTATCGAAAGGAGACACTCTCTTCTGAAGCTGGTCTTGTCCAGTAGGACTAGTGCAACGTAAACTTTTCTTTTCTGATTCCGCCAAGGTGATATTAAGTTTTAAGTTTTTGTCTCATTTCTTTTGAAATGACTGATGTTGAAAGTCCACTGTAAAGGGTTGGTGCCCTCATTGATACTTTTTTTTTTCTCATCAGTCTTTCCTCAGATAGCAAATTAGAGTTATAATTACTATTCTGTTATACTTCTTTCCTGACTTTAATATCCAATATTTAAGCCACAGAATTGTGACCACTGAACTACATGTAAATCCTTTAAATAAATACAATATACTCTAAATGTGTAATGTATTGGTAAAACATGTTAATCTTATATGCAAGGGGACGTCAAAACAAACAAAATGGTGAAGAAAGTGTTCAAGTTTAAAGTTTCTGCTGTTACTGTAAGAGTGATATCACAACCTCACAATGTTATAGGGCCATTCCGCAGTCCGTTCCCTACGACACAGACTGCGGAATGGCCCAAGCAGATCCCTAGGAAACCCAAGGTGTCTGCTAGGGCCATTCCGCAGTCCATTCTGTACAACACAGACCATCGAATGGCCATATAGTACGTCCAAACCTATGTACTAATTTTCAGTACTTTACCCGCACAAGAACCTCCTATTTCAGCGGGTGTGAATTTATGATTCTGCTTGAAGGAATTAAGATAATTACCACAGAAAGCTCAGTGATTTTGACATCTGTAATCAGTGATTGCACTACTCTTTATTTGTAAACAAATATTGGAGCTTATTGTGAAGGACCAGGGTTTTGTTGATAAAAGTAACTCAAGGGTCGAGTACGTGTGTAATCGCAGGGCAGAGGATTCAATCTGAATTGGAAAGAATATTTTTATCCGGCTCTTTGTATATTTTATTGAAAAGTTTTTACAGTTTGTGACTTGCGACCATTGGATGTGTTAAAAGATGATGCAAAATGAGTCTAGAAATGAAATCTCTTTAACCCTTACTCTACCATACGGCAATATTATCGCCGTTTGGGGTGCCCCATTTTTGACTCTGCCTCCCAAGCACATTTTCAAAAAAGCGCTGGTTAATCAATCGGCGGCAAGTGTGCTAACTCAAAAATATATGCAGCATGATTGGAAGACAGAGGACCCTTCAATAATCCTGTGCTTAACCCTTACTTGTACCATGCAGCGATTTGGGGTGCCCCATCTTTGACACCGCCTCCCAAGCGTGTTTCCAAATGAGTGCTTGTAGAGTAAGGGTTAAGATGCTAAATGTGTATGTTTCATTAATTTGCTACATCTAGTAAACATCTATCAAGAAAGTGAGTATGTGACATCACTATATGTAGACTTTCTACACCAGTCATTTTCAAAGGAACTTGTGTTATCTTTAAAACTTCTTCTGTATCTGCTGAACAGAGCAAAATATCAAAGCACTTTCAAGATACAAGATTGACACATTGGATCACCAACCTAATCCCTCAAAAAATTTACACAAAATATTTTCCTATCAAATTTTCCCATGACTTTTATAACATGGGTACTTCCTGTCATTTACGACGACGACGACGACGAGTGAACACACAATTACAATGACGGGGTTGTCGCCTGCATATTAGCTTATGATAGTAACAATGCTATCACAAAACGCTTGAACACGACCCGGACGAGAACACAGGTACGACGTACTGTTGTCATTTACAAATCTTTTTCATTCTTAGAATGAGATGTCATTGTGATGTCATAGTCTTATCCAAAAACATTTCAAAGAAATTTTACTCTGTGACCTCACCGCCCTAGAAGGCCATGCAATTATCATGGAAGGCTGCCTCTTTTCAAACAAATTTAATGAAAGGGGATTTAGTCTTATCAGGGATATGTTATTTGGGATATCCCTGGTCTTGTCATGGAGCTATTCACTGACCTTAGTTAATAGCTCCATGGTCGTATGGAGTGTTTAGTCACTCAACTTTGTTTACAACTGTGAAATAATGAGGTGAAGGTTTTTTTCTGGTTAAATGTGCTTTTTAATACTTTTTTTTACTTTCAATCATATAAGATGGGTTTATTTGATTCTTTGAACCCCATTCACTTCCTGTGATATTTTCCTGGTAACGATTCCTCAATATTAAGGACATAATTAGAATCAAATCTTTTAAATACTGCTTCTCTCTTAAAGATTAGCAGTGAGAGTTCAGATTCAGATTTACAGTAGTCAGTTGTATTCCAGATGTTGAAACCCGTAACTTCATGATCTCGCAACAACCTCTTCCACCTCATATAATCTCCTCCCCTCCTCCCCTTTTACACCTAACCTTACACACCACTTTCTTTTCACCCCAATTTTTGCCTCAGGGGTTAATCTTAGGCCCTTTATTATTTATCTTTTTAATCTTCCTGAAGCCACATCAAATTCTAGCCTGATTTTATTTGCTGATGATACAAATCTCTTTGTTTCTGGCCCCAATGCCAACAAGCTTTTATCTATTGTTGAAAATGAATTAAAACTAATTAAGTTTCTGGTTCATGGTCAATAAAATTATCGTTAAATGTCACTAAAACTTGAATTGTTTTGTTCAGTCCGCCTGGCAAACCTACAAATCTGGACAATGATTTGGTATCTTTTAATAATCATGGTAATCCCCTATCCAGTGCTACTAAATTTCTAGGTATTATCATCTATAAACATTTGACGTGGCAGAATTATATTGACTTAGTATGTATTCAAATTTCTAAGGGTATTGGTATTATCTATCGTCTGAAACATCTGCTGCCCACTCGTACACTAGTGTCTCTATACAACACTCTTATTTTACCCTATCTTTCGTATTGTAATATTATTTGGGGTTATACGTATCATTCACGTCTAAACAAACTTTGCTCTCAAAAAAAGGGGTAGTCCGTTTGATTAGTGACTAAACTATTCTCACCACGCTTTACCTTTGTTTGCTATTAACATAACAGTCTATCTATATACGATATTACCTCTTACCAAATTGGTATCTTCTTGCATCAATGGCATCAATCAACTCCCCTTTTTTTTCCGTACTTTTTTTCTGTGGCCGTAATAGTATTCATCCATATTCAAGAAGAAACTCTTATCAACTTAATCTCCCACTAAATAGGCTTACCTCTTCTCAACATTCTATTCGTTTTATAGGTTCCAAAGTCTGGAATTCTCTTTATTCCTATATAGATTAGCATAAGCTTTAAAAACTTTGTTTAAAAATTACTTAGAAGCATTCTTATTCTCACATTATAAATAACGCTCTGCCTTTATATGTTCTTGGATCAATTTGATCCTGACTGGTTTGCTTCTTTCAAACTTGTCTTTTCATGCACTTTCCCATTTTGTAGTATCTCTCTTTATTTGATCACATTTTTTGCCATAATTTATCCAAATATGACTAGTGTTACACAATCATTGTTATAATTATTTGTGTGTGTGTGTGTGTGTGTGTAAGGAGGGGGGGGGGGGGGGGGTGAGGGTGTTCGTTAATGTGTTTTTTGTTCTGGAAGCCACATGTTCATAAGCTACTCCAACTTCCTGTGTGGCGCTCCTAAGCCACTTTTGTAATTAATAAATGTCTATATCAATATCTTTGTTTCATTGTATGTATCATATTGTATACCTGTGTATATCTGTACTCTGTATTAAAGTGTGCTTGAATGAATGTTTGAATCAATCAATCAATCAATCAATTAATCAATCAAAGTAGACACAATGTTTATTTACATTAATTTTACAAAACAAAAAGGATGTACCCCACCAATTTGAATAACTTGACGCTATGATATCCGTCGTGTATACGCGATGTTATTACATGAAAGGAAAACAAATATGGATGCGTATATGGTATACACGATGCTGGGACTCAATGTGTTAAAGGAATATTTCCATGGTTTTTGTAAAATTTTATTTAAAAGAGCATACTTCTAGAGCCAATTTGGTACAAAAATCAGGTAGATATCATATTCCGTTGAGGAAATACGGATTTTTAAAGATTTCCCAATTGCATTTTAAAGTTTTTGTACAGTATAATGAATTTGTGTTTGATGATGTCATAGAGGCAATTGCATTGCAAATGTTGATGTATTTCTTTGAATGTTAATTGGTTGTTTCTTCATGATTAGAAACAATTTTCCAAAGTTATTGAAGTAGGGTATATTGGGCGATGTATATAAATACCGAACTTTCATCAATTTATTTTTCTAACAGGTTTTACTAATAAAAAAGGATAATAGATTTGAATGAAATACATCAAATTTGTGGGAGAATGTGTTGCTGTGATGTCATACTGAGCCTTTTCCTATTCGTTTATTGCCATTTTTTGTGAACCTTATAATTTGATTATCTCCTGGTAGGAATAACATATCAACATGATTTTTGTACTATAATTGTTTCTAAATTTTTCTTATATGAAAGGTTATGGAAAAACATGGGAATATTCCTACTTTAACTGGCCTTTCTTTTGTATTTTTTTAGACACTTACCACAGAAACCTGAAGAAGAGAGAGACAAGCATAAGCAAGAGTATGAAGAAATGGTGAGAGGTGCCAAGAAGAAAGGTGGGTGTTCCATCTTATTTGGCCATGTAGTCTTTGGGGGGTGACAGCAGGGGTCAAATTTCCCACTGTTCCGCTTCTCCCAGAACTGCTTTTTTTTTTATACAGGAACAGTGATTTTGCATTGCAACAGTTTCTTTTCACAAGCATCAATAATCAATAGCTTAATTTCTGCTTACAAAAAAAATACATGCATGTTGTCAAACAAGATTATCATAAAAATACTTTCTTTCAGTGAGAAAAAGTTTTTCCAACCTTTCTTGCGATTATCAGCACAATAATTAAATCATGAATACCTATAGATGTATGGAAGGCGGCTTGCACGTGTGCGACTTTACGTAACTGGATGCCACATTGAGTAAATACCAATAACTGACTTACTAATATTTGCACATATTATTAATAAAGTAGTTGTAAGTTAAGCCCATTTTTTAAGAAAGGAATTGATTCTGTTACCAGCAAAAAAAAGTTGGAACAGTGAAATCTGATCCGGAACAGAGAAAGCACTGCTCCATGAAACAGTGGGAAAATTTTTAAATTTCGACCTCTGGTTGATAAGGTCTTGCAGATTTGGAATTATTTATAAATTTTCCAATGTTCTGAATAAAGGTGTCGAAAATCTACCCATGAAAAATCGTGAAAAGTAGTAAATTTATCTTTATATGCTCCCCTCTTTTACAATTTATTGCACTATTCACTGCACAATTACATGAGGGACATTTTTAAGCACAGATTTATCACATATACTGTTGCGTACTTAAGAAATATGTATTAAACAAAAAATAATAATAGTCGTCATCATCATCATCATTATCATTATCATCATCATCATCATCATCATCATCATCATCATCATCATCATCATCATCATCATCATCATCATCATCATCATCATCATCATCATCATCATCACCACTACCACTACCACCACCACCCCACCACCACCCCACCCCAACACCACCCCCAACACCACCACCCACCCCTACCAGCACCAGCACCACCCCAGCCACCCCAACCCATGGGGTGAAATCTTTGTCTTTTGCTCTTCAGCTCTTTAGTTAAATTTATCCTCAGAGCAGTGTAATAGAATCTTGATGTGAAAAATTGTTTTTGGGCAGCATTAATTATCTCTTCAACAACCTTCCCCCCTCCCCCTCAAATTTTTTGTTTTTGAAAAAATAATAATAAATTGAAAGGCTGGTAACATAACATCTCTGGGGTCTGTACAGTATCCAATTATCAGTTAATGAATTGTGAACAAGGTCTTTAAATACAATGTTTTGCTTTGTAGAAGTATCTTTCGTATCATAAAAATCTATTATAGTGAAAATGTTCAGTAATTGATTTGGGTTAAAAACAATGGTTACACTTACTTCTGTTATTTTATTATTGACTTCTGTTATTTTATTATTGACTTCTGTTATTTTATTATTGACTTCTGTTATTTTATCATTGACTTCTGTTATTTTGTTATTGACTTCTGTTATTTTATTATTGACTTACTGTTATTTTATTATTGACTTGTGTTATTTTATTATTGACTTGTGTTATTTTATTATTGACTTCTGTTATTTTATTATTGACATCTGTTATTTTATTATTGACTTCTGTGATCTTATTATTGACTTCTGTTATTTTATTATTGACTTCTGTTATTTTATTATTGACTTCTGTGATTTTATTATTGACTTATGTTATTTTATTATTGACTTCTGTTATTTTATTATTGACTTATTTTGTTTTATTATTGACTTCTGTTATTTTATTATTGAAGTTATTACTGAAGTTGTCATACCATTCACACTATCAATGAGGTTTGTGTATATCAGGCATACAACATAAACCCACCATACCAACAGAGGGTGCTGTTTAAGTGTGCATGGCATTACATATAGACACACACACACACACAATTGCTGATTGTTGTTGTGTAAAGTGAAAGAAGGTGACAATTTATGAACAAAGTGATGAACTTGGCACATACTGTAGATAGTAGAAATGACATTTGCCTTATTTGAAATGTTAACAGCAGGTTTCACATTGCTGTAACCTTTAAACTGATGAAAATAAATATTTATAATTTTGTTTTTGTAAAGTCTTGTACATATCATAACATCATGAGAAATGTATTCAAGATTATCACCCAAAGGTTATAAGTGTCATTTATGTTAAATGTATGAAGTAAGATGGATGACCTAGTGGTCTTGAGAAAGTTTATTTGTGTTAAATGTATGAGGTAAGATGGATGACCTAGTGGTCTTGAGAAGAGAAAGTTTATTTGTGTTAAATGTTTGAGGTAAGATGGATGACCTAGTGGTCTTGAGAAAGTTTAACTTCACAAGTGTGGAATTCTTCTACAAGAACTTAATTGAAAAAATATATCTGAAAGAGAAAAAAATATTTTTCAAACTATATTGCATTGCAATAGAAAATCTGTGAAATTGTTTGGAAAAATGTTATTACAAAATTATCTGACCTAAAATTGATGACGTTGTATTTATTCAACAATGAAAGTGGCAAGCTGCTCATAAAAATATGATTTTGTAAGCTTGTGTACCCAGACAGTGGGGATTTCTCTATTTCCAGGTTGTGTAAAGATGACCTTTGTTATGAATTTGTTATTGTTACTACAAAGGACTGGTTGTATAATTTTGGCAGACCTGCAAAAAATTAACTGTTCAGTTTTTTGGTTTTTTATATGAAGATTTCTTTAAAAAGCAACAGTATATGTGTTAATAAATATGTGCTCTAAAATCCCCCTTGTAATTTTGATGATTAGTACATTAAATTGTGAAAGAGGGAAGCATATAAAGATCTGTATCAACTTCAATAATATTATTTCTGTCACAATTTTTCACCCTTTATTCAGAACCATAGGAAATTTTATGATTATGGGGAATAGGTAGCTTAGTTGGTAGAGTGCACGGCTGATATGCTGGAGGTGCCGGGTTCAAGTCTTGGTCAGGTCTAACTCGATTTTTTCACAGCTATGCAGACAGATGTGCGGAACATGTAAGTGTAAGCATTTTGTCTGCAGCTCTTACTCCCCATTCGGCTGTTGAGAAAAGTGGCAATGGTTGAATGGTGCACACCGTCCTTCTGAGGGAACGTTAAGCTGTCGGTCCCCATGGCAGGGAGAGTCACCCCTGCCTGGTTCACTGAACGCTATTTGAGAAGAGAAGCGTGAAAACGCGGTGTTCATTCACTTTCCGTTCCAAGTACTAAGTTCATGTGCCCATTGGCAGCCGAAGAACTAGTCTGTTAGTTGTAGAGCACATTTAAATAGTTCTTTAAAACTAGAACATGTGCCATATACATTCCATATATCATATTCCAATCTGAATTTCGGGTTTCAAACTCAGTATCTGAAGTTGGGTCCGTGCTGTGGCTTGTTTTATACCAAATTGTTTTACAGAATCATTTTATCACATTCCAACTGTTTTAGTCAATCTTTTTGCAAACTCTCATTCCATCTGCACCCTCAGTAAGATTCAAAAATTAAAGGAAAGGTATCGTCCCATAAATGAATTCAGAAGTAAACGCTGCCAAGCTGGTAACGTCACTTTCGTTTTTCAATTTTCCTTATTTTTTGCGAGAAATCTGTGATGTTATCGATAACATATTTAGGCCCCTATATTTGGTCCTCTTGATGTGTGATCGATAACATCGCACATTTCTTGCGATTAATAGGGGAAATTAAAAACCGGCAGTGACGTTACTAGCACGGTGGCATCCGCTTCTGAATTTATTTATGGGATGATACCTTTCCCTTAAGACCTCTATGGCACTTCTGGTCTAAGACATCCATGAACCTGAGCCTCAATAACATTTTGTTATACTATTTTTATTCCCCGAACAGTTATTTATATTTTTCTATAAAATTAAAACATTCCATTTCATTTAGAGGTAAGTTACATAAGTATTTAGAGTGTAAGTTACATAACTAGATGGGCAAAGCATGTTTGTGTAAAAGAGCATGTTATAATCCATCTCATGAATTGTACAATACATGTTTACAATGATTTAGAAAGAGGCAAGTAATTTTCAAAGAAATGTATAAAGATTTATATGATCTGCAATTATGACATCATACTTTACATTGCAAGGTCACAGTTCAACACGCTGGTGAAATCTTTGACATGCAATAACTCCTAAACGGAATAAGACATCAACATGTTTTTTCACCTATCATATATATATATATATATATATATATATATATATATAAATATATATATATATATATAAATATATATATATAAATATATATATATATATATATATATATATATATATATATATATATATATATATATATATATATATATATATATATATATATATATATATATATATATATATATATATATATATATATATATATATATATATATATATATATATATATATATATATATATATATATATATATATATATATATATATATATATATAATATATATATATATATATATATATATATATATATATATATATATATATATATATATATATATATATATATATATATATATATATATATATATATATATATATATATATATATATATATATATATATATATATATATACATATATATATATATATATATATACATATATATATATATATATATATATATATATATATATATTATATGTACATATAATCACATACACACATATTATATGTACATATAATCACATACACACATAAGTATATACTGTATGTATGTATGTATGTATGTATGTATGTAGGTATGCATGTATGTATGTATAAATGTATGTATGTATAAATGTATATATATATGTATATATATGTCAGTGTGTATGTACATATGTATGTATGTATGTATGTATGTATGTATGAATATATGAATGTATGTATGTATGTATGTATATATGAATGTATGAAATTTCACAGGAATATTCCTTTAAATAATTCCTTTAGTTTCTGACCTGATTTTACAGTGCATTAGTTTTCCCATTTTTTTTACCTATTCATCTACTGAGAGTAAAATAAATTGAATTAAGAAGTTTTGTGGCTCACTGATTTCCTTTCATTTAAAAATGATCAGAGGAATACACATAAGCAATTGTGTGATATTTAGCCTTTTAGTAAAAATGATTGCATTTGCCTGTTTGTGTTGTACACGTGTACAGTATCAGTGCAATCAAATTATATTTAAGGAGTAAAACTAAATTTTGCACTAGATTTTTGACCTAAAAATTACCCTATTTTTCATTTAATATAATAGCATTATGGTTTGTAGCTCCACCCATTACACAAGAGTGTATAAGTGGAACTTATCAAATCATGCGTGAGCTCCCATATGTGCCTGTGCAATGGTTTGCTTTAAAATGTATCATCTAGGTTTTAACAATTTTGCTCTTGAAATTCTGGCTCAAACGAGATTTTTGTATGCTTCATATAGTTTGTATTTTGCTAATAGATGTTTTATGTATTTTCTTAATTAAAGCCCCTGAAAGGTTTTACTAAGTATCAGATTTTATACATAATAGTGCTAAAAATAGCTAGCTGTAGGCATGCTGTATGTACTGTACTGTATATACATGGTTAGGTCCTCATGCATTCATTACATGTCTTTCACTACGATATTTACTACATTTATTAAACATTTCTAAAAGCTGGTATAATATTATTAATTTGTGTAGTATTTACCTTTCATATAAGACCAAATTATGTGATTTGATGAAAATTTGAGTAAATTACGGGATGATAAAAAATGCTATATCGGAGACTTGAAGCCGTGTGAATTTTTTGAGACGTGACTTTGTGTTGTATGCATGCAAAAAGCAGTCACTGGTACATGGTATTTAAGTTGCAGTCGAATCTAATATGTGGCCAGAATTAAAGACAATATCTCAAGCTTTCTAATGATACTTTAGTTTTAAATTTTTGATGATTTTTTTAAGAGAAAAGTTAAAAACATTTTTATTTTCATTTTTAAGCATATGCTTATTAAATTGCAATTGCAAAAACTCAAACATTGTTTGAAAGATACTTTTTTTATCTTTAAAATGAAATATAATTCTGTACGACGCCCCTTTACACAGCAAGCGACTCGTTTTTGAAGTGAGGCATGATTATCAAAGTTTTATTGTAACTTGTAAGTTCTAAGTTGTAAACAATGCCATGCTGTAGCTGGAATTCCCGTATTTTAAGGGCAATTTGTATTGATTTGCCTCTTCTAATTGTACGTAATGTTAAGCATAACTTACTTTTATAATATGGTAAGCTTACTTAAATGATTTATCAGCTGGTTTTAGAGTAATTTTATGCTGATGTTGGCCAGGATTTTAGCATAAATGATGCAGTACTGTACAGTACCTTCATAACATAGCTACTGTAGTGTAATGAACACAAATAAATACACTGTGTGTAGTAGTACTGCACTAGCAGTCATATTCAACTGCAATCTGTAGTGTAGGCCTACTGTGATTAAGTAAGTATTTATGTTAGGATAAGTTATTGTGTATGGACCATCTTGAGTTCAAATTCTTCAATATTGCTGAAAGGAAATTGACTTTTACTTGGCCTAGATCAAGATTTTTTTGTAATAAAAAAAGCACAATCTCTGATGCTGTTTTAAGGTTTGCCAGGGGCCTGTTTTTTTGCTTTTTTGGGGGGAGGTGGGGACTGGGGAGTTATCATTTCTTGATCAACAGAACATGGCTGTATGAACCATCATGAATTTTTTTGATCTATGCTTATGATTTGTTAAATACTATCATTGCTGAAAGAAACTTAACTTTTGATTAAAGAAAGTTCATTTTTCTTATTTTTCAACAATCAGTGAGCAGCTATTTAGGGCCTATTTTTTTTTTTAGGCGAGTTTAAACATTTATTGATAAATTGAACATATTGCGGGTAGGTATGCTGCTACTGTGTTTTTTGTAACTTTAAGCTTTCATAACAATCACTTGCAGCCACCTTGGCCTATTTCCTGTTAAATATTTGTTTTTCATGTAAGTGCCAGTTTTTTATTTATTGATCTACCGAACATTGCGAGTTCATAATTGTCTTGATCTATGTGTTTAATTTGTTTAGTATAAATAAAAACTTGAGAAACTATCAAATAAAAATATTTTTTATTTCATCACATTTTACTTTTTCATTTTTCATAAAAAGTGCATTTTATGCTCATACTTTTAAACATTTTAATTAATATTTATAATTGATTAATTCATTAACAGTTAATCAGTAGTTAAATGTTTGTATTATTTCAATATTTTGATGGAATTTACAAGTTTATTTAAATTGGTTTTAATTAAATTAAATGCATCTAGTTTTGAACAATGTCATAAATAACCTAAAATGTGGAGAATTCCAATCAATTTTACATGATTATTAATTAAATTTTTACTTACGTGTTTGTTTGTCTTGTCATTTAAATTATACACACATTTTAGCTAGAATCTTACAACTGTCAATTTAATTATTTATTTTAAGCACACTGAAATAATTTCTCTGAGTTGCACACTTTGACCCAACCAGTAAATTGTCTCACTTTTCGTCAATGTTTATTAATTATTTAGGTCAATAATTAGACTTTCCCTTTGTTTATTATGTCCTTAAATGGTAATTCTATACATGGCTAATTTAACCATTTGCTAAAAACAGCTTAATTTGTTCAAAACTGCATTCAACTCAAATTGAGCAAATTTTAAAATAAAATGTATTTGTCCCACTTTTCCCATATTGCAGGTCAAAATATGAAAAGACTTTGAGGAATCCGAGGTTATGACATCACAGCTACATTTGAGTGGTTTCTATACAAATGATACCAAACTTAAAACGTGAATATCTTCTTAACGGAATAAGATTTTTGAATGCTCTTTTCACCATTTTGTTTCTTTTGAAGTCCCTTTCATATAAGATGAACATACTTGACCAGTGAACTAATCCTTTAAACTATCTTTTAATGAAGAAGTTTGCAGCTCAAGTTAATGCTTTGTGATAGTGAATTGCATCCATTGGAAGAACTCTTATTTCACAAAGACAGTGATAAGTGCAACAAAGGGGATTTTGGGACTAGAAGGTATTTACTTTCTTAGAAACCAACAAGTGAGATGACTGAGCAATGGGGCTATTCAATAATGTTCTTTAAACAAATTTTAATTTAGATGGTACTTCAATAACACACATCAAACAAAATATACTTTGTTTCACTAGCATCCTAATATATCAACTCTAAGCCAACAAGTGAATAAACACATTTTTCAACACCTCTTAAATAGCAGGTCCCTGCTCTAATCATACAGGGCTCAATCAATGAGGCACACATTAACCTCTAACAGTTGGGATTACAATTTAACATCCACACATTCATAGATTGAGCAACATTTAGAATTTTCCACTTCTCAGAAAGGAACTCGTGATAAAAGTGACAAAAACAACACACTGCTACCCTCAATTTCTGTGTTATCTGTCTGCAATGCCATAGAAATCAGCTAATTGGATCTCTAATAAGACTCGCCCCTGGATTTTAGAGAGGTGGAAAGAGCATTTCCAGGATATACTGAATAGACCAGATTCTGTTTTTCCAGTTCTTAACATAACACGTGACCCTGAAATAGCTTAATTCGGTATAAGTTATACCAGGGAGTTGTTAAGAACTCTCTGGTTATACTACAAGAAGATAAATAAAAGAGGCATTGATGAAGCCAGGGAGTTGTTAAGATGAAGCTAAAGAATAACAACGCTGCAGGCAAGGATAATAAGATTGCCTGAATTGTTAAAAGCTGATATATGCAGGTCAGTGTTATGGCTTGAAGAGCTGTTCAGAATTGTATGGGGAAATGGAAGTTATGCCAAAATCATGGAAACAAGGACTGATAACAAAATATCTAAGAAAGGCAATACTACTGTATGCTCTAACTGGCGGGAATAACCTTCAAGGATTAGTTCAGTAGTCAAACATGTTTATCTTATATAAAAAGAGACTCAGTTCAAAAGAAACAAAATGGTGAAGAAAGCATTGCAAAGTCTTTTTCCGTTAAGGAGATATTTAAGTTTGACGTTTGGTATCATTTGTGTAGAAATGACTGAAATCAGACTAGTTGTGATGTCATAGCCTCAGATTCTTCAAAGTCTTTATGTATTTTATCATATTTTGTCCTGCGATTTTGTGTTTTAAAAACCATGGGATATGTCAAAAAAGTAGTAAAACTGAATCTAGGAAGGGTATATATAATATACCACCTGAAGAAAGTGAGGAAAAATTATTTAAGTAGTGAAAACATTTAATAAGCTTTCTTAAAATTACATAAAAGACTGAGGAATCTGAGGCTGTGACATCACAACTAGTCTAATTTTAGTCGTTTCTACAGAAATGATACCAAACTTTAAACTTAAATATCTTCCTAACGGAATAAGATTTTTGAAGGTTTTTTTTCACCATCTTGTTCCCTTTGAAGTCCTCTTTCAAATAAGATGGACATGCTTAACATCCATACTAAGCAAAGTATTTAGAAGAGTTTTAATCGACAGAATTAGAAACGGTGTTGACAGTAAGATGAGAGATGAACAGGCTGGATTTAGAAGAGGAAGGAGTACCACCGAGCAAATTTTCATCCTGCGCAACATTCTAGAACAGGTGGCTGAATGGCAGTCAACCATATATATCGCCTTTTTTGACATCGAGAAGGCGTTTGACTCAGTGCACAGAGAAAGCCTCTGGAAAATAATGGCAGCCTATGGTGTTCCACAAAAGATATCATATTTGATTAAAGCGTTATATGAAGACAGTGAATGTGCAGTTTAAGATGGTGGTGTGGAATCTGAATGGTTTCAAGTCAAAAGTGGTGTAAAGCAAGGTGGTGTAATGTCAGGGTTCTTTTTTCTGTTCTGATGGTGGTAGACTGGGTGATGAGGAAAACAACTGATGATAACAGGAATGGAATTAGATGGAAGTTCATGTTAACCCCTGAGGACTTAAATTTTGCTGATGATATCGCTCTACTTTCATCTACATATCAACACATGCAAACCAAAGTGACCAGGCTCAATCAGTATGCTGCACAAACTGAGCTAAGAATTAATAAGGATAAGACAGAGCTCATGAAAGTTAACAGCAAATGTGCACACAAAGTTTATATCATTTACCAACAACTAAATGAAGTAAACAAGTTCAGATACCTTGGTGCAACAGTAAGCTTACAAGGTGGTGGCGAGTAAGATATCCAGAACAGAATCTCTAAAGTAAGAGTAGCATTTATAAAGTTAAATAAGATTTGGAACTCAAGCACGTTCTCAATATATACAAAAATACGACTGTTGAACTCTCTTGTTAAGTCTGTACTCTTGTATGGTTGTGAAACATGGAGACTTAATGTAGTAGATATTAAAAAGCTGGATATATTTACCTTCAAATGCTACAGGAGAATTTAAAAGATCAGATGGCCATATGTAATATCTAACAATGAAATACTGAGAATCAGTAAACATAACAAAATCAGCACTGAAGTAAAAATGTGAAGGTGGATTGGTCATGTGATGCGCATGAGCACTATTAAGCACTGTGACAGCTACGATGTGGAAACCAGAGGGGAGAAGGAAAGTTGGTCGTCCTAGATTGACCTGGAGAAGGACAGTCGAGAAGGAGAGGAAAGTGATGGGATGGAGCTCGTGGACAGAAGCTAGAGAAGTTGCAAATAACATAATCCAGTGGAGAGAGTGCACTGCAGCCTTATGGGCCAGGAGGCCTAAAGAGACTAGGTGAGAAGAGACTAGGTGAGGTGAGAAGGTGATGGAATCCAGCTTATCAGCAAACATACCATCAAGGCCACAATCACCCGCAAGATTATTGTTCTCTAGGGCCATTACAAAACACATACATAGGGTGGAACTGTTGGAATTGTAACAATAAAAATTGTCCAAAAAATGAGTAGACTTCAAGAAAATCTTTGAATTGTATTTGAAAAGATCAAGATTTGACAAAAATAAAATTCCTTTAAAAAAAACCAGTTAAATGGTTTTTGCTCTGCTATGGGTTGAGCTATAACATCATTGATGTCTAGTTTCACCATATTTTTGCCCTGCAAAAACAAATGGGTTTTATTAGGTTTATTCCATACAAGTTTCCCCCAGTAAGTCAAGTTATTCCAAATGGCCAGCCATATAGTAAAAGGGACGGCACTTATTTTGCAGAAAACTCTATTATACCCATCGGATGAAATAACCACAAACTACTTTTACCTGTCCATGCCCTAAAAGTAAAATATGCCGAATAAAAGGAATTTTGTGGTTCATTGATTCACATCCATTTAAAAAAAATATTTTCAATAACCACTCATAACAAATTTGTAAAGGAGTTTTGTAATGAAGGTTTTTAGTGCAAGCGATTACATTTGCCGCTTGAAAACATATTGTTGCATGCATTGTACAGTACAGTTTACATACAGTATCAGACTCAGTTCTTTTATCAATTTGATGAAATGAGCAGAAGAAGCTAAACTATGAGTGTGTTCTCACTCGAGTGTGGGCTCACGATCAGATCCACTGCAGGCGATTGGATATGCTGATTTTTAATGTGAGAACTCTAAACAGATTTTATCGCAATTGCGATCATCTTGATCCTACTCTAGGGCAGTTGATCAGATCGACCGATAAATATCTCCCCCCCCAAAATAAATCAAAATGCAGATCTGTGACTCATTGTTCACATTAAGGTGTGGGATTGCAGGATTCCCACACATTTTAATCAAATTCCCGCTCAAAAATAATTTGAAAGGGGAATTCCCCCCCCCCCCCTCCAAAAAAAAAAAAAAAAAAAAAAAAGGCCAATTCTGGCATTATGGCTTTTTTTTATAAAGAAAAGAAAGAAGAAAAAAAATACAAAAGTGCAGAAAATCCTCCCAATATTTGAACTGTAGTTTGAACACTGCAGTTACTCATGATCAAGTTGGTTATGTAACCTGTCGGAGGGAGGGGGGAGGGGGGGGGGCCTGTAAGATGTTTATAATATATTTTAATGTTTTTGATCATCATGACCTGCGATCAGGTCACCTGCAGTGGTTCTGGTTGCAAGCTGACACTCAATTTAGAACGCATGGCAATGTTGTTTTTTTACTTCATTGGAGATAGTGAGAACACGTCCTAAGTCTGTACTCATGAATAGGTTGAGTACGTTAGTTAACTTATTAAAAATTCTGTTTTTATGTCACACAGTTTTGATTTTGTAAGTAATTGCTTTATTATGGGAGGCATGAAACAAAAAGCAGAAATCTTTGAGGTTAAGGCATTGTTTTTAGAATGAGTAATAATTATAATAGTGAGAGAGCTATATTATGGAAGACAATTACTGTAGTTTGTATTTAGTGATTTATTCAACATTCAAGCAAGTTGATCTTATATAAAAGATGGTGCTGGCATGACATGTCGATTATCGCGATATCGCTTTTTCCATGACATGAAATATGCCTCTCAACACATATTACGATATCCAAAACTAATACTCAACTAAGAAATTTTCGCGCAACTAGGCTAGGCTACTTCATATGTTACAATTCTAACGTTATGGTATTAAATCTGAAAGTTAATGTCTTGACCATTAAAAACGTACAAAAATATTGTGAAGCATAAAAAAAATACTTAAAAATTGTGCTCCTTCACTCCACACTGGCACGCTCCAATGTAAGTTGGCAAAAAGAACAACAAATTGGCCCAGAACATGCCTTTCAGGCTCTCACTTCGATGATTCATGGTCATGTGGGCTGAATTACCAAACACATGCGTGATGAACCTAATAGTCATGTGATTATGTCGTCTGCTTGCTCTGCAAATCATTTTTTCTTACATTATTCATAAAAGAAGTAACGTTAGTGATATTAACAATTTGTCTCGTGAGTCAAGTTTTCTTGAAAAGTATCGCGACATGCATCGCGATACGTTTTCTCCACGATAATCGATACTAATAGAGCCATGTCTTGACAACACTAATGAAAGAGGACTTTAAAAGAAAAAAATGACTATCAAGAAACTACTAAAATAAGTAAATTGGTTAAAGGAATATTCCCGTGAACTTTTTATATATATGATAGATGACTATTAAAGAAACGATTGATATCTTTTTCAGCTGAGGAGTTATTGCATTTCAAAGATTGTGTGGATGTGTTGAAAAGTGACCTCTCAGTGTAAAATGTAGTGTCATAAAGGCAGATTCAAGACAATTTTTGGTTCCGATGCGATAGCATCATGAACCTATGTGGTCATGATGGTGTGTGTGTGTGTGTATGTATGTGTATGTGACGACCAGCTCATAAACATGATATCTCAAGAACGGGACAGTGGATTCATGTCATATGTGGTATACATACAGCCCATGGTCCATAGATGTGCTCTATTGCTTTTGGTGGTGATCTTGTGCATATTAATGAGTAGGCGGGGCTTAATGTAAAATCTTGAAATGCTCATATTTTAACAACTGCATATCTATTTTCTTTCATATTTGGTACACTTATGATGCTAGCTAGTGTGTACAGGTTCATGGTATGAAAACGTTGAATATCATAAATATGCGTAGTGGGCGGGGCTTATATCATTTTGTTGAAAAGGGCTTGTAAACACGATATCTAAAGAATGATAAACAACTGGATTCAAGTCATATGCAATAGATTGCCCATGGTCCTTAGATGTGCCCTATTGTTTTTGGTAGTGATGTCATGCATATTAATGAGTAGGCGGGGTTTAATATATTTTTTTTCTTTTCTAAATGCTCATATTATAACAATCACATATGTTTTGTTGCATGTTTGGTACAGTTATGATGTTTCAGCGTTGAATTTTATTAGTATGCATAGTGGGTGGGGCTTCATATGATTTTGCTGAAAAAATCTTGTAATCACGGTTTCTAAAGAACGATAAACTGGCTTCAAGTCATATGTGTGTGATACACATACAGCCCATGGTCTGTGGGTGTGCCTTATTGGTTTTGGTGATGATACCATGCATATTAATGACTACTCATTAAGCGGGACTTAACCTAAAATTCTTTAAATATGATACATGAGCAACCGTATGTCTGTTTTGCATCATACTTGCTCTGATAGTGTTGTTAATTATTGTGCACATGCTAGTGTTGTCAATAGGAATGTCTATTTTATTGATCTGCATCAAGCATGTTGGTCGTGGCTTATGAATAAGTATCCTGGAACAAATATTTCATGATATGCAATGACATAGCATAGCATAGCAAGGTTTAACGTCCGGAAAGCATACAGTGCTGGACATTATATTAAGACGGCCACAGCCTTTGATAACCAGTTGTAAACTCACTGGTTGCAGACCCACCGAGATTCGAACCCGGGACGTGCGGTTGAGAGGATAAAACACTTACCACTACACCACGGAGGTCATGACACTTAATACAAAACTTACAAATCAATTAGCATATGAAGGAAAAAAAAACATCGGAACCACAAAATCTTTTGGTTCTGCTTATGTATTTCTTAGAAGAAAATTAAATGCCTCTTCCTAAATTACTGGAAGCATATTTTGTTTAATCATTGAGATGGGGTATAACATACACTTAATAAGAACGTGCTTTGCCCATCTGCTCATGAACCTTACACTCCAATGGAAAGAAAAACCAATTGAAGAACACATAAGAATTGTCTTGGATCTGGACATTTAGTTAGTTCACTGGCCAGCCAAGGCGGTCATTTTCTTCACTTTTGTTTTTATGGAATTTCCACATTGATGGAGTATGCTTCCACAGGACCTCCAATCAATTGCCTTCCTAAACAGCTCAGAAAAGAAGTCACTGCCTTTTTGGTGAGAATGCGGAGCATAATGCGAACCTATGTAATGGCGATTTTGTCCGTCAAGCGATTTTGTCAGTCTGGCCGTCCACAGATTTTCCTGAGATTTCCTCGGAAAGTGTTAAAGTTTTTTCAGAATTCATCAGGAAGTTTTCAAGTTTCTTAAGATATCCTCAGAGAAGGGTGGACATTTTTTAGAAAATGTATTTTTCAGGTACATGGGTACTGTTCAAATGAGCATGATTGGGGGTGTGTGTGTGCATACTAATTAGCTTATTTGCATAACAATAAAAATATTTCTGTCTATGATATCTTTTAAATTAAAGTGGATGTGGTGAATTTGTTTGCACAAATGATCATATATGTGAAGAGGATTAATTGTCTACATTTAATAGTGAGATGTAATGTGCATCTTCAGTATTAAAAAAGCATAGCAAGCACAATAATTAAAATTAAAATTTTAGCACTCTGTAGAGTAAATGCCTCTGCCACTTTTATAATTTCAACATGCCTAATAATTTGAGTTTATTCCCCATACCCAATACAATCTACCTCAGAAATCTATCTAAGGCCCACCAAGTTTTATCCAGAACACATACATTTTTTTCTCACTCTTGATCTATATAGCTTCCCACTGATTTCTTCCAAGGACATACCATTGTTTTAAGTTATATTCAGGTGAAACATTCATTGTTTTTTCAGGCATGATTCACATTCCATATTTTCCATTCATGGAAGAAAGCAATTGTTTTGATTTTCTTTGATACTAGATTTGATTTAATGTGAGTTTAGAAAATGTAATGTTTAGGTTTCCTTTCATGGCATGATTTCATTGTTGAGTACATTCCATTGAAAAGTTTCAACTAAGTCTCGGCAGACTTCATTCTAAATATCCCCACCCCTACATTTCTACCCTTCCTTTGTACTGACAGACCTCACCCTAAATATCCCCATTCCTCCATTTCTACCCTTCCTTTGTACTAATATGTCCCAAATTGAAATCCGAAAACATAACTTTCGTTCAAATACCTTGGTGAATGTAGCAAAACAAGAAAGCACAACAATTTTCAAATCCAAAGTACTGATATATGAATGAATTTCACTTTCATTTCAACGCTCACACTTCTGATATGACATACAGTATGCCAACAGTTACGACAAATTTAAGCCAAGAGCATATTTCGCCATGTGCTCATTGTTTGTTTACTTTTACTTCACAGGTAACATCAGTCACAAATGGGCATAAAGTGTGGGGGGACTCTCAGTTAAATTAAATCTGGTATCAGGTCGGTAAAAATACCGATTTTGATTGTTAACTTTTTAGAGGAAGCAGTTTTTTTTTAAATGGGATGCTAATTTGAGGCTGTTGGTAAATCTTATATCCCCACCCCCTCAATCAAAATGGTTTACTATTGCATTACACCTGCTCACAAACAATTTGATTACCTCCGCCAACGAAGTTGGACTGAGGTTATGTTTTTGCCTCTGGGTGTTTGTTTGTTTGTTTGTCTGCTTGTTTGTTTGTTTGTCTGTTTTTTATTAAAATATCTCAATAACTGATGATTGGATTTTGATTAAATTTGGTGTGTGGTTTTGTTACTGCTGAAGGGAGAAGTGATTAAAATTTGGTACTTATTGGAAAGGGGGTGGGGCAGAAATGGAGGGGTGTGGATATTTTGGGGCAGGATTTATCAAAACGTAGTTGAAACTTTTCAATGGAATGTGCTGAACAATGAACTCATGCCATCTAAGAACAGCCTTACAATCAATTTTCTGGACTCAAAGAAAATCAAGTGAAGTAGTCACTGGTATCAAATAAATCAAAACAATTGGTTTCTGCCATGGATGGAAATGATAGAATATGAATCTACCCTGAATAGAGTTTAAACAATGCATGCTTAGCATGAATTAAACTGAAAACAATGATCACAAGTGATGATCCTTAAGTGTTTAGAATATAAATAGCAATAAGGATCAACAGCGAGAAAGATATTTTTTGGGTTATAACTTGGTGGGTCAAGGGTTTCTGAGGTAGATTGTATTTCGGTGGGGAGTGAATAGGGGGCTATGCGCTCTACACAGAGTGCTATGATTCTTGTTTTATCATGTATTTGTTTTCATTTGATCCAGAACTGAAAGTTTTCAAGAAGAAACTCAAAGATTTGGCCGAGCAACTGCGACATGAAGATGAAGTGAAGTCTTCCCTACAGACTTGGACCAATGAAATCTTGCCAAACTGGGATTCAGCGTAAGTCACAGTTGTTTAGAGTTCTCACAAGTTTGTTATGGGACCGTTACGGATCAGTGTTGGCAGATCGTCCCTAGCGCAAAAAGCCAAATCAATTTGAGAACAAAAATTAAGCTAAACAAAGTCAACTTAATTCCGAATTTTTAAAGGAATTGGGCACTGGAGGGTCGAGGAGCTTTTCTGGGAATGGAAAAATGTACTGAAAAGCAGAAAAATATGTTATTATGTAATTTCTGCAACTTGAGCATATTGCTTGGTTGAGACATCATCAGAAACCTGTTTTACTTTTTTCTAATTTTCCATCAAAGCCTTTGAGAAAAGGCCAAAATTAAGCCCAGATTATTATACTGGCTTTTTAGAAACTAAATTTGAAAAATTAATGGCTTTCTCAGACTTGTTTGACCCCTGAACTAATCCTTTAAAAGGAATATTTTGATTATGTATGATAAGAGTACTATTAAAGAAACAAATTTTAATAGACACAAGTGTATTGAAAAGTGACCATTGCAGTATTAAGTGGGGTATCATACTAGCAGATCTAAGAGATTTTTTAGATTTTTTCTATAAAAAGAAGGTTATTTTTCTTTTATTTAGAGCAGGGTTGGAAAAATTCAAAAAGATTATCTCGCCAAACTTGGCAAGGTTTAATTAAGTGTGGCGAGTACAACGGTATATTTTGATATTCCTACTCGCCACAATTATATTTTCTCGCAAATGGCGAGTAGGCAAGTGGTTTTTCCGACCTAATTTAGAGTGTAAGGTATATGAGCAAATGATTTAAGAATGTTCTTGTAAATGCGTGTTATGACCTATCTCAATAATTAAGCAAAAATTTTCCATTGATTATCTGTTGTTTGGTTTGGTTTCCCACACAAACCTCTGTTGTAGTATTTATGTCAAGACGACTGTTAAATTAATCAGTCGTGGAGCACTGGTTGGAGACCCACTGGGATCCTCTAACATGTGGGATCTTAATTAAATTTTTCGAAGGGCCGTCATTTCACAACAGCTTCAGACCGTGGGCCAATCGCGTGGCAAAACCAGCGTCATGAGACAAATAAAACCCGTCAAAACAATCCCTGAATATAAACAAGTTGAGAGCTTGGGCGATTAGAAGGATATATGCCAAATGTCAGTGGTTCTCTTAACCACCTTCCCTTGACAAGTCCCGAGCCCAATGTATAGCAGAACTAAAGATAACATTTTATTTGATAAGCCGCGATGTTTTAGTGAGCTGATCTGCCTAGGAAAAACAAAAATAAACTTTTTTTGCGATTTTTACCGATCTCATTTGGATTGATCTTACATGCAATGCAAGGCATTATATAATGACTATTGTTCGTGGGCCGGATGGGATTGTCTGGCGGGCCAGATTTGGCCCATGGGCCGCCAAAAAATCACTGTCATATATCTCCAGAATGATATGAGACTTTTTGAAACCTTCCTCCGCCCTTCAGATGTTATTTTTGTTCTGCATCAAATTGTTGAATAAAATTGACTACAAGATTGACATTTGATGGTAGTGACATCGTTTCTCTCTCTTCTTTTCTTTCAGGAAATCCAACAAGAAGACAAGGGACCTGTGGTGGCAGGGGGTCCCACCCAGCGTCAGAGGCCGTGTGTGGATGCTTGCAATAGGAAACGAACTGAATATAACAGAAGGTATGCAAGATAGAGTCATGGGTGTGGGTAGGGGGAGGGGGTTCCACACAGCATCAGATGCCGTGTGTGGATGCTTACAATAGGAAACGAATTGAACCTAACAGCAGGTATGCAAGACTGAGTTGTGTTATGAGGGTAGGGAGAGGGAAGGGGTCCCACCCAGCGTCAGAGACCATGTGTGGATGCTTGCAATAGGAAACGAATTGAATATAACAGAAGGTATGCAAGATAGAGTCATGGGTGTGGGTAGGGGGAGGGGGGTCCTACCCAGCATCAGAGGCTGTGTGTGGATGCTTGCAATAGGAAACAAATTGAACATAACAGCAGGTATGCAAGACAGAGTTGTGTTATAGGGGGAGGGGAGGGGTTCCCGCCCAGCGTCAGAGACCATGTGTGGATGCTTGCAATAGGAAACGAATTAAACATAACAGCAGGTATGCAAGACAGAGTTGTGTTATAGGGGAAGGGGAGGGGGTCCCACCCAGCGTCAGAGACCATGTGTGGATGCTTGCAATAGGAAACGAATTGAACATAACAGTAGGTATGCAATTATGAGGGTAGTTACGCAGAGACCATGTGTGGTTGCTTGGGTAGGGGTTAGAGGGTGGGTTTTACTTCTAAGATATATCAAAGCATTTATATGAGGTCACATTGATAAGACCAATGTAGAATATATTGTTCATATCGATAAATCGTAGAAAATAAGAATATGGAAAAATAATATATAGAATGTAATGTGATATTTTAGCATATATTGAGCACAACCATATGGTGTTATTGCATTCAGATCTCATTTACTCCTGTTTTGTATTTAAACATTTACTCCTGTTTTGTATTTAAACATTTACTCCTGTTTTGTATTTAAACATTTACTCCTGTTTTGTATTTAAACATTTACTCCTGTTTTGTAGTTAAACATTCCTCCAATGCTTCCTCAAAAAACATTCTTGAAAAAATGAGAACCCCACTTTAACTAATGGGTTCAACTTGTTTGTCACTCAGACATACATTTGGCTCAATATTTGAAGAAGTTTGTGACTGAAATAAGAAGAAATATTAGCTGTGAAATTTTGTTCTTCCACACATATGTATGTATGTATGAATGTATGTATGTATGTATGTATGTATGCATGTATGTATGTATGTATGTATGTATGTATGTATGCATGTATGTATGTATGTATGTATGTATGCATGTATGTATGTATGTATGAATGTATGTATGTATGCATGTATGTATGTATGCATGTATGTACATGTATGTATGTATGTATGCATGCATGCATACATACATGCATGTATGTAAGTATGTATGTATGTATGTACATGTATGTACACATGAATGCATGTATGCATACATACATACATACATACATACTTGCACTAATGTGTTGAAAAGTGACCTTTCAGTGCAAAATGTGATGTCCTTTCTAGGCAGATCCAAGACAATTGTTATGTATTTCTATAAAACAAAAAATCTTTTCTTTTTACTTAAGAGTCTGAGGTTCACTAGTATATGAACAAAGCACACTCTTGCAAATTGTATGTTATACCCCATTTCAATAAATAAACAAAAAATGCTTCCAGTAATTTAAGAAGAGGCAATTAATTTTCAAAGATACACAAAAATTGTCTTGGATTTGTCTTTATGACATCACACTGTACACTGTGAGGTCACTTTTCAACACACTCACACAATCTTTGAAATGCAATTATAAGAAAATTTACAGGAATATTTCTTTAAAAAGAAAAGTAATAAAAAATATTTGAAGAAGAAAAGAAAGCTATGCCCAGAACTGTACAATATTGTGGAAAAAATGTTTGGACAGTAACATCAACGACATAAAGTATTTTGGTTTCTGCTTAATCACATGAAAGGTACCTCTTAGAGGAAGTCATATATTGTAAAAACATGCTTTCCTCATTCATCAACAATTTCCTCAACGCCCCCTCAGTACTTGCCAAATAATTAGTTGTACTTGGAAACTCACACATGTTTAACTTGGGTAATTCACCTGGGAAAATGATTAGCTGGAAGCCGCTTATTTACAGTAAAAGGTCATTTACAGTGAAAGGTCATTTACAGTGGCAGTGCTCATGATCACACTGTTAATTTAATTTGCATTAAAAAAGAATATTTTTGTAACTTTATGTCTCGCCTGGGAAGCAGTGGGTGTCCACAAATGTTTAACCTGAGCTTATTACTTTAGTTAAGAATGCCTTACACTATCAGTGTTTGGGTAGAAAGTATTGTCACCTTTCAGATGATCAGGATTAGAGGGTTGTGTGTGCATACTAATTAGCTTATTTGCATAATAATTTATTTGTTTCTGTGATATATTTTGAAGTAGTGGGAATGTGTGGATATGACTCGTAGAAATATGATTATGAAGAGCTTAGATCACACCAAACAGCAAAATGTTCGCATATTAATTAGATTATTTGCATAACAATTAAATCTTTTTGATTCTAGTATATCTTGGAAAGGAGTGATTATGTGATGACATTCTGTTCTGAGCATGCGAGACTCACTGACCTGTAATTGTCTACTTTTTATATTCATTACACCCTATAAGGTTGCAGCTGTGCAGACACATATGTCATTTGCTTGTAAATTACCAGTGGGTTTTGTTAAAGGAGACATAAAGTCATTTAATATGATAGAAATGATACTTATAAGTCATCTGACAAAATTTCAATTTAGCATAATATTTTCTAATTTATTAAAAGGTTATTTCTGTCAATATAAACTTACATGGGAGTGGCCATGGGGTAAATCCAACTAAGCCATTAGGCTCATTGGGCCGGTGCTTGTCCCTGGTTTCCATGGCGCAAGCAGATGAGAGTACATGACTCCCCTAGTCCATCGCAGGTTAACTGCCCAGCAGTGCTGGTACTCATTTTACAGCTGAGTGGACTGAAGCAAGTAGAGTAAAGTGCCTTGCTCAAAGGCACAATGTAGCGTTTACAACAGGAATTAAACCCAGACCTATTTTGTTCATACACCCTCTAAAAATGATGCCATACACCCAATACAGATACAATTTTTACTATATTTCTTATTCATCAATATAAAATTTTCTCGCTTCTAAGAAATATTTTGTCCTTTGCATGGATCTATGAACTTTTATTTGTATGTGGTATTAATGATTCAAGCCCTTAGAACTTCATATCAAAGCATTTTGGAATGAAAGAAAATTTCAAAGAGAATTCTAAAGAAATGAGTTATGTGTGCTAGCTCATAGGGCAAATTATGTCATCATTGGCATGAGTTCAACACAAAATTAGACAAAATGGCAGCATCCATGTTACAACTTCAAACTTGGATAACTTGAGAATAGAATAAGGTTTTATAATGGGGTATTTGTAGTTGGTTTGTTTTACAATTCTCTATCATATACCAAGCTGCGATATCTAAAAACGCTGTAAAATGGATCCAAGTTTTTGTGCAGACTGGATTATGGCAATGTCCTGCTTGTGGGTGCCAAGGCATCTGATATTGCTAGGTTGCCACTTTGCAAAACTGGGCAGCCAAGCTTGTTTTCTACACAAACAAAGAAGACCATGTATTCCCTCTACTAAAACAATTACTCTGGTTACCTGTCAAGGAGAAAGACATATAACTTTGTCTCCTTTAAGGTCCTTAAGAGATACCTTACATTTTGTTAGCGGTTAGAGGCATAAGGTCAACAATGTAGTTCTGTGATATTGTCTGGACTGTACCTAGTATGTTTTGTGTCTGCTAGATTGCAAACAATAACAGTCTGTTAAAAGAATATTCCCATGGTTTTTTGTAATATTCCCATGGTTTTTTGTAATATTCCCATGGTTTTTTGTAATATTCCCATGGTTTTTTGTAATATTCCCATAGTTTTTTGTAATATTCCCATGGTTTTTTGTAATGTTCCTATGGTGTTTTTGTAATATTTCCAAGCTTTTTTTTGGTAAAATTCCCATGGTTTTTTGTAATATTCCCATGGTTTTTTGTAAAATTCTATTTGAAAGAGCATACTTTTACAGCCAATTTGGCACAAAAATCAGGTTGATATAATCTCAACAGGAGATATGATTTTGAAAGATTTCCCAATTGCATTTTAAAGTTTTTGTACAGTATGATGAATTCATGTTTGATGATGTCATAGAGACAATTCCATTGCAAATGTTTATATATTTCTATGAATGTTAATTGGTTGTTTCTGTATGATTAGAAACAATTTTCCAGAAGTTATTGAAGTAGGGTTTATTTGGCAATGTATATAAATACCGAACTTTTATCAATTTATTTTTCTAACAGGTTTTACTAATAAAAAAGGATGATAGATTTTAATGAAATACATCAACTTTGTTGGAGAATGTGCTGCTGTGATGTCATACTGAGCCATTTCCTCTTCGTTTATTGACATTTTTTGTAAACCTTATAATTTGAATATCTCCTGGTAGGAATAAGATATCAGCATGATTTTTGTACTAAATTTGTTTCTAAAATATTTCTCTTTCTTACGGAAAGTTACGAAGAAAGACGGGAATATTCCTTTACCTTTGTAAGAATGGCTCTGGCATATGGCTAATTAATGATAATGTGGACATGCATGCTCATCCTAAATGGAATATAAAATGCAGAAATTGGTGGAAAAGAACGTTTGAAGTACCCACAGATTTTTTTAAATAACAAGTGGAATCTAATTGTTAGGGAGGATATCACAGTCCTAAATGCTTTATTTGAAATATTTTGTGAACTAATTACTTTACTCTCTTCTCCCTCCCTTCCCTCTATCCCACCTCTCTTTTCTAACTCAAGCACCTTAGTTTTTAACACCCTCTTGGCACATTTGACTCTTGACTGTCGCAGTGCCGTTAAACATTAACAAACCAAACCAAACTTTACTACAACAAGACTTTACTTTTACAGAATAAGATATATTATTTTGGCAGACCATTTAGTTGTTTCTTCTCAATTTGACACAAAATGGTGAAGAAATTACTAAATGGTCTGCCAAAATAATTTCCTCTTTACTACTTTGTAAACCAGATCAGATTGATGCAATGCTCTTTCGTATAAGAAAATATTATAAAGTACTATCACAGTTAATGTATGTTAAGCAACAAACTCATTTACTGTTTTTTTTTTTTGATTTAGAACTGTTTGAGATATTCTTGGTCCGAGCAAAAGACAGAATCAAAGCGATAAGCGATGCAGACTCCGAAGATGCTGAAGAAAGTAAGTCGGTCATTTTCAGATTGCTTTTATCTGATGACATTATTGTTTAGAGTTCAAGTGAGGTCTACAATCGTGGCCAAAAATGTTGAGACACAAATCACTCAAAAATTTAAAATGGCACCCCCACCCCTACCCCCACCCCACCTCAACCCCGCCCCACCCCCACCCCACCCATTCAATCGCTTTGTAAAAACATGGTGAAATGCTACTTTCAATATTGATCGAGAGGAGTGGGGATTTGTCCCACTTACTTTTGGCCACAATTGTTAAAATGTTATGCAATATGGGAACTTGATGTGATAGAGCATCAGATTCTTAGTAGCACACATTTTTTTGACTATGGGGTAATAAAAGTTCCCAAAATGCCTAATAATTGCAAAATTTATGATATTTTACACCGAAGTCATGCTCAAGATCTTTCATAAAAATTGTTCAATTTTGTGCTTCAAATTTATGATTTCCATGTGATTGGAGGTAGGATCAATCCTTTAACGATTAGTTCAGAGGTCGAGCGAGTTTATCTCATTTGAAAGAGGACTTCAAAGGAAACAAAATGGAATGGTGAACAAAAATCTTATAATTCCATTAAGAAGATAGTCAAATTGAAAGCTTTGTCTTTTGTGTGGAAATGACTGGTCTAGTGAGTCCACAATGGAAGTTTGGTGCCTTCATCCTCACATTCTCAACAATTGTTAATGCATTTTAAAGAAAATGTATTTAACTTTTGTACTATTTGAATGATTTTTCTTGAACTTCAGGTGGTAAATTTTAATTACCATTACTAGATTTTGTTTTACTACTTTCCTGACATATCCAATAGACCTTTTTATATCGGAATCGGTAATTTCATTTGAATAATGTCACATGGCCGAGATTCACGTGACCATAATGGACCAATCAAATTCCGGGGAATCCTGATTGTCTGCACAATTTACTAGCATATGGGGTCAAGCCCATTAAAAATACAATTTCACATAATAATCAACAGTATATACATACACAAATAAGCACTTCACTGAGACTTAAATGGTAGCGTAATTTGGTAAGGAAATTATATACCAAACAGAAAACTTCGTATAAACTGTATCCTCTCCATTCACACAATTTTTCCAATATGCAAAACTAGTCGTCTCATTCACAACAAAGGATTTGCTGCTGAAAGTTCTTGATATTATTTTCACATTTTGTGCAGTGAGGTCAACAGCACAATTTCATTCCATTAGGCTCTCTGCACTGATCAACAACGTTTTCAAATTTGAACGATTTTTGCCAATTTCCGTCCTATTTTTGTGTTTCAAATGTGCACAAATATTTTTATTGTTTCGTAAATGTTGAGGGAATGTGAACCCCAACGAACATACAATGTTCCGTTCACAAAAACAACATCTTAACGTGCACACTAGGCCTATGGCCTACTACGACTACATGCATTTAACGTAACGTTAGTGTTATAAACGTACACGAGGCTAAGTTTTAACTTCAAATCTTACCTGGCTATCGCGCATTCCTTAATTGCGACAGTTTGAATGGAAGACAGTATGGATCCTCTTCTCTTGGCTTATGACAAAAAAAAACCCATCCCTATAAGTAAAGAATTATCCAGGCAGGGCAGTTAGAACTTTGACGCAAATTTAGATACTTTATGTGTGCATGCAACAAAAAGCCTGTACATTTATGTACGTACATACGTGTAATGTACTTATTGTACTATTGTGTAGGTGCGTACAAGCTTATGAAGATAATACGCACTCGTATTGTTGTTGTTTACAATTTTCCGTGCAACTTATTAAAAAGGAAAATTTTCTGGCATTTTATTGGTTGAAGTTATCTGACGTTTCATGTTCGGCTAAACTCGGTTTGAAAAGGTCTATGGTGTTTAGGCCACAAAATCGCAGGACAAAATATATGATAGAATGCATTAGGCCTTTTAGGAATCTGAGGCTATGTTGTCACAACCAGTCTGCTTTCAGTCGTTTCTACACTACACAAATGATACCAAACTTAAATATCTCTTCTTTTGAAGTCCCCTTTTATATATGGACTTGCTTGACCCCTGAGCTAATCCTTAAATTAGATACAGCTGTGCTCTTTCAGACTATTATGGCAATGATGTAAGAATAATCTTGATTTATATACAAAAATGTAAAGTTATGCAACTGATGACACCACAAATTTTCATATTTTTTATTATTATTATTATTATTATTATTATTATTATTATTATTATTATTATTATTATTATTATTATTATTATTATTATTATTATTATTATTATTATTATTATTATTATTATTATTATTATTATTATTATTATTATTATTACTATTACTATTATTATTAGTAGTATTAGTATTATGATTATGATGATGATTATTATTATTAGTAGTAATATTATTAGTATTGTTGTTGTTGTGGTGGTGGTGGTGATCATGATGATTATGATTATTATTATTAGTAGTAGTAGTAGTAGTATTTTTATTATTATTATGATTATTATTATGATCATGATGATGATTATTATCATTATTATTTTAGCTTGTCTTGAAGGAATATTCCCGTTAATTTTTATTTTCATATATATGTGATAGAGAGGACGATGAAAGAAACAATTTGGTGTAAAATCATGCTGATGTCTTTTTCCATTTACAAGTTATTGCATTTCAAAGATTGTGTTAGTGTGTTGAAAAGTGACCTCACAGTGTAAAATGTGATGTCATAAGGGCAGTTCAAAGGCAATTCTGATGTATTTCTATAGAACAAAAATGTAGTTTTAGTTTACTTGGGAGTGTAAGGTCCATCAACTAATGGGCAAGCATGTTCTTATAAAGTGTATGTTATACCCCATCTCAATAAATAAATGAAAAATATTTCTGAGTGATTTAGGAAGAGCCAATTAATTTTTAAAAGAAATACACAAAATTTGTGTTGGATTTGCCTTTATGACATCACACTGTACACTGTGAGGTCACTTTTCAACACACTTCTGCAATCTTTAAAATGCAATAACTCCTAAACGGAAAAAGATACCAACATGATTTTTGCACCAAATTGTTTCTGTAATAAAACTCTATAATATACCTCTCAATCTCAGCTTTCTGACCTTTTATTCCTAAAGTTCTCTCATTCTCCCCCTGTTTCCTTTCCTTCCTACCTCTAGAATGATCTGACCTCTCAGGCACAATTTGACCTTCATTGTCGTGGTGCTGTTAAGCCCTCATCAAACAAACAAACAAACAAATTATAGTGTTTATATAGATTAACATTTACAGGAATATTTTTTTTAAGAAAAGCTTGTAAACAAGTTGAGATTCAATTTGAAGAGATTTATGGTTCTTTTTATGATTGTACAATTTTGTGCTTTGCCGGAAATCTTATAATTACCAAGAGAATTACTTTTCCAAAATATAAGGATTGTGATGCTGTGCTATTTTGTGCTTTTTGGTTGTTGAGATATTTATCTGTTTGCATCGTGTTTTTAGAATTCAAGGTGTGTTACTTGTTATTGTCACCAAAACCTTTTATATTGTGATTTCCAGTTCATGAAGCCAGTCGTGAAGCGAGTGTCGATGTCATCAAGCTAGACGTTGCCAGGACGTTTCCGCAGCTCTGTATCTTTCAAAAAGTAAGTTAATGAAGTGCTTATGCTTAAGAGAGCCAGAAAAGAAAAAAAATCTAGTGATGTTTGTAGAGTTTGTTGCACAAAATATTATCTTACTTATGTATAGATTTGAATACAAATGTTCGTTTACAGAATAGTGTCTAGCCCTTGTGACCAAGAATTATTTTGGCAAACCTTTTGCTTGTGACCCAGTACTCGCATTAGAATGCGGGATTGCCACAAAAATATCAAATTTCCCCTAATTTTTTTATTTTGGGAGTGAAATTCCTGCAAAGAAATTAAGTAAGAATATAATACATTAAGGTATTGAAGCTTTCCGAAGTCCCCTTGTTTTTCCAATTCTTCCCTTCCCCAAAAAAAAAAAAAAAAAAAGAAGTGGAAAGTGGGAGAATCCCCCAAATATAAAATCATAGTGCCGAAATTGATGTGATACTTCAGAATTACTAAAATTAACTCGAGATGTATTTCGTAGAATTTTAACAAAGAACTCAGATTACAAAAAGATTTTATAGAGGGATTTCATCTCGTGACTCTTAACTCATCTGGAAGCCATTTTGCAGGGGAAGTGTTGTTGCTTTTCACATGTTTTCACACAGCTCAGTCACATCACACGTATAACAAACATACTGACCTACCTGCCAGTTCAGCGAATTTTACTGATTGCAGTTTTTTGTTTGCTTTCGATTTTACTTTAAATTTTCCCTATATTCACCGAGTATATGAAGATTAACTTTGACGTGAACACCATCTGATTGTTCGTTATATGCAGACAAAGCCTACATACCTGATAATCCTAGTGTAAACCGTAGGTTAAAAGCCGATGTATGATTTTGATGTATGTATTGCATGTGCTGTGTGTTTGACCTGTTGTAATGAAATTTTGTTCATTGAGTTTTCTTTTTTGTCATAGGGTGGACCGTACTATGATCTGCTTCATGGTGTGCTCGGAGCTTACGCTTGTTATAGGCCAGATGTGGGCTATGTAAGTTGCATTTGGGCTCTTTAGAATGGAAAGGGAATTGACTTCTCCGAGTTGGTTGATTGACAGCTTTTTTAACTAATCGCTGCAAGAATTTGCCTAACAACAAAATCTGTGTAACTAAGGGGAGCAAAATTTTATGCAGTACCGGTACAGTACAGCTAGCAACAATCCCAACAAAAATAGATGACACAAAACCACTGCCTTCCTGAATATTGACAATTTTAGAGCCAACATAAAAAAAGGCATGGGTGGTTGAGAGGAGGGGGAGGTTGTGGATGACATGCATTTGTAAAGTTAAAAGAAGTGAATTATTTCATCAATTTTGACGAGGATTGAAACTGGCCTTCTTCAATATTGACATTGGGTGGCATGCACTGATAAAGTTATGCGAATGAGATGCGAATATCAAGTATTTTGTGCCATTCATTTTGTCGGGGATTGTAGTGGTATGCGCTCATGCAGTCAATGCAATATACTGCACTAAGCAAAGTTCTGCACACACAGACTGAGCGACAGACTAGATGGGGAAAAAAACTTGCGCCTACGGGCCTGCTATGGGCTTTGTAATTCTGATGACCGTTACCCAGAACAGTTTCCAAACATAATTTCTTTTATTCCATTTGTTAGAAATTCTAAAGATTCGGAGAAGTGCCATAGATGAACCAAAGCTTGCGGCAGGCCACATTAACATCTTAATGCCAATGCATTTGTCATGCATGATTGATTCAAGTACTGATTTTAGATTTGTTTTCCCTACCTAGTTACTGCATTGCTATGGTGGGAGTGGCCTATTTCCTCACTCAAAGAGGTCAATTATAAAATCATTGCTTTTACAAACCATGTGCACATTTTTCTCTGTTATTACTCCTGCCAACAAAGTTGGAGAGAGGTTATATGTTCCCTGTAGTTGTTTGTCAGCAACATATCTAAATGGATTTGAAAATTATTTGATTTGTTGCTTATTTTCTGCCTAAGAAATGTGGTTTCTTGTTGGTGGTGATTGGTTGATTGTCTGTCTTTCTGTCTGTCTACCTGTCTGTCTGTCTGTCTGTCTGTCTGTGTTGATTTGTAAAGTTACAAATCTTCAAAGAAGTTCATCCATCTGCAGAATTAAATGTTAAAAGAGATGAAACAAAGAGAAGAAGGTTATTCCATTCTAATACTCCAGTGTCTGCATCAAATTTTCAGTATCCATTTGTTGTGGATGGAGTGAAAATACCTGGACCTGTTTTAATATTAGGAGTTCAAAATGATTTGGTATTAATCAGATTGAGGGAAGGGGAGAAAAATACAGGAATGTGAGAAATGCTTGACAGAGGTATGTAAGCTATTGGCTCTTATTTATAATAATCTTTATATATTCTAATCTCCACAACCAAATCAAAGACCGACTCTCAAACTACACCTCCATCTATACGGCTGGCTCCAAGGAAGGCGACAAGACAGCTGCAGCTGCCGTCATCCAAGACATCACCCTCAGTAGCAGGCTTCCTGACTACTCGTCTATCTTTTCAGCCAAGGCAAAGGCCATCCTCCTTGCCCTCAACTTTATTGAGTCCTCTCCGCTCAGCCACTTTGCCATCTTCTCCAACTCCAAGGCTGTCCTTAATTCTTTACTCAATCTTAAATGGAATATCTCCACATCCCACCTCCTCCTCCGAAACTCTTTTCACCCACCCTCTGCAGTAAAAGTATTCTTTTCTTTTGGATACTCAGTCGTGTTGGCATCCTTGGCAATAACAGGGCTGATGCAGCTACCCCATTTCCCAAAACCCTTTCTGACATCAAACTGCTTATCGCTTCCCTTGTTCATGACTGCTGGCAAACCTCATGGGACTCTCAAATTGATAACAAACTCCACGTCATCCAGCTCACCATTCCGATCAAACCCACCATCCACAACGTCTCTTGTGTCGATAACTTTCACATTACTCGTCTGAGAATAGGTCACACCCACCTCACTCACTCCCAGCTCCTTATTGGCTTCCCCAACCACTCTGCAACAATTGCCATTACACCCTCACAGTCCATCACGTTCTCCTTGCTTGCCCCCTGTACAACCTTTGCAGAGCTTTCCTCGCTCCCCACAACTCAATTGCCGAATTCTTCTAGAAAAACCCTCCGGATGAAATTATCTTCTTCTTTCATCATGCTTCCCTCTACAACCATATTTAGTGCTCCTCTTTCACCCCCCTCTCTCTACTTTGTTTTTTCACCCATGCACTTGCTCTCTTGATCCCAGCTTTCTGACTTTTAGTTCTCTTATTTCTCTCAATCTTCCTCTGTTTTCTTTCCTTCCTACCTCTAGAATGATCTAACCTCAAATGTGCAGGTTAGGGAAATGGTTACCCAACAGATTTGTGATTATGAAAGCCTAAGTACTGACAATCGTAAAGCGCAGGAAATTGAGTTGGTTTGGGTATGTTATGTGGGCAACAGGGTCTCTGGCGAACACGATTGTATAAGGAAAGATGAAAGGAACCAGGAAATGTGGATAACCATAGCGCACATGGCTGGACAATACTTGTTATTAGACTCTCATGGGTTTGAGTAATCTGAAAGAATCACGTCAAGGGCACAGGTTTATGGAGAACAACTGTTTTTAGAGCTGGGTTGCCCCAAAGGCCAGACTAGGCTATGTGACATGATGATATTGATGATGTAATAAATGTTGTTTTGTTTGTCTTTTGCTCTAGGTGCAAGGAATGTCATTCATTGCTGCTGTGCTCCTGCTGTACCTGGAGATGTCGGATGCTTTCATCTGCTTTGCAAATCTCCTCAATAAATCTTGCCAGTTAGCATTTTTCAGATTAGACGAGCCTGTGGTAAGCACACATTGTAAATAAAGTGTAATTGTTTAGTGGCACCTGGCCATTTAATGAAAGAATGTCAAATTCTGAGTAGAAGTTTTTAAATTTCCCCCCACCCCTCCTCCCCAAAATCTTTTTTGAGTTATGTTCATCAGGCTATGACTTCTGGTATAATAGTAAGTTTAAATTTCAATCCCTTAAGAACTTAAGTTTCAATTATTTGGATTAAGATTGAAAAAAATTATCATACAAAGGACCATATAAGATTTCTAGAAATTGCATTTTTCACAATGATGATAGATTTATTGAAGTTCAATGTTTCATTATGGTACCAATGCTTAAATGAGTGATTAGTTCTGTTAGATTTAGGAACTACACAGCTTCCCCGAATTTCAACCGCTGTATCTTAAATATGCCTAATTACCCAGCAGGTGTAACAGTAAAACGTACAATGTCTGATAGTTAATGGTGGTACAAATGAAAATCAATAAGATGTTATTCTAAAACTGCTCAGTCAAAGCATGAAGCATCTAATTACTGGAAATGAAGTGTAAATAACAAATGAAAGATCTAACCTCTCAGGCACAATTTGACCCTCGTTGTCATGGCGCCATTAAGCCCTCATCAAACAAACAACATTTAAATAACATTTGGTAATCATTACAATTTTGTCCAACTTTGCTAAGGTGGGTAAAATCGCATGAATGACTGACTTAGTGGACAAAATTCAGGGATGGTTAAAATTCTGGTCACACTCACTTTCATCATTCCCATCAAAATGTTGAATGAGGGTGAGGATGTAGCTTCGAAAGTCTTCAAAATCAGCTGCAATTATTCAACTTATGGGTGAGGACTATCAAAATTGACTAAATTAAAGGGTTAGTTAAGTGGTCAAGCAAGACTGTCTCAATTTCCCCAGTTTTTTTTTTCTTCCTATCTCTGGAATGATCTAACCTCTCAGGCACAATTTGACCCTCACTGTTGTGGTGCCATTAAGCCCTCATCAAACAAACAACAAACTGATAAATTATCGATTCGGCCAGACTTTTCCTTTTTATTTTCTTCATTCTAAAAACCACAAGTAGGATCAAATTTCCCTTATCAATGACTCCCATTGTATCCATTCTCCTGTTGGTCCTGGGTTGTTGTGGAAGTTGGTGTTGAATGGAGGAAGTCCTTATTGTGTGGTTGAGCAGATATTCTAATTAAGATAAGTGGGTCTCATTATTTGCTACAGTAAGTTTGTGGTTGTGATCTGCTGGAACAAATTTTTAAGAAAAGGTAACTCATGATCTGTTAAATTCATGCATTGTAATGTACCACCGGGCGAACAGCTCAAAACTTTATATAATTCTTTAAATTTCTTTCCTAAATCTCAGTCAATGAAAATGATGGGAAAGTGTATTCCTGCTAGAGTTTTATTGGGGCAGGGTAAAGACTTGTTCAAGTTCGAGCATTATCTCAAAATACTTATTCTTCTATGACAATCATGCAAATATATATAAAAACAAAAGTATTTTGTATTTCACGTTAGGCATATGCCAGGGAAAGCACATGAAAGTCAAAAGGACTTGTTTTCAGTGTGGACTCAATGAATCAGTGTGGACCTAATAAAAATCAATTGGAAAACTATAAAAAATCTTTTGGTCTGAATTTGCTGCACCACTTCAAAGAATTAACCTTCTGAGCTAGATGATTGACAGCTTTTTCAACCAATCACCGCATGAATTTGTCTAGCAACAAAATCTGCGTAACTAAGTGGGGCAAACATCCTACGCGGTACTGGTACAGTACAGCTAGCTAAGCGTGCTCATGTAATCAATGCAACTTACTGTACAAAACAAATTTCTGCACACACAGACTGAGCGACGGCAAAATGGTGAACAAAAATTGCACTTATGGGCCGGCTGTGGGCTTTGTAAATCTGATTGATGTTACCCAGAACACTTGGCAAACTGAATTTTGTTTATTCCTTTTGCTAAAAACTCTAAAGATCCGGAAAAGTGCCTTAAAAAGAATCAAAGCTTGCGGCAGGCCTCGCGAATATCTAAATGTCAATGCATTGGTAATGCACGATTGCGGATTTGAGGATTGTTTGCCCCACCTAGTTACCGCGTTGCTATGGTGGGTGTGGCTTATTTCGTAACTCAGAGATGGTCATTATGATAGACATCTGAAAAATAAAGGATTTATAAAACGCATATAATGCATCACAAAAGTTGCAACAAATATGCAATTTGATGCCTGAAATTTAAAAATGCTGTAAAATGGACATATAAATAGATTTTGATGAAATGTTTTGTTCCTATGATGATTTTTAATAGATTTTAAAGCTTTTAAGCTAATGTTGCTTCTATACTTCCTTATTTCCTGATTTCATCACATGACTCTAACTCAACTGGACTCCCATTTTGCAGGGCAGCGGCATCGTTGCATTTCACGCGTCGTTGCACAGCTCAGTCGCATCACACATACAACAAACATACTACATGCTAACCTACCTGTACCAGTTCTGCAATTTTACTTATTGCAATTTTCGTTCGCTTCCGATTTTACTTCATATTTTCCTTATTTACCTTCCCAGGTAAACGGATGGTAACTTTTACGTTAACGCCAGCTGATTGTTTGTTATACTTAGACCGAGCCTACATACCTGATATAAAGTGCTCGCTACAAATCTAGTGTGAACCGTAGGTTGAAAGCCATTGGGTTGTACAGCAGAAACCCACTTCGACCTTCGATTACAGATGGAAATCGATTTTTTTTTTTTTATTCACACATCTATTAGTGCAACCAACGGCACTGCAAGATTCCGGCATAATTATCTTACAAAAATAATCTTATATAACAACATGCAAACGTATATAAGTCTAATTAAGTGTACAGCAAACGAGTTTTTTCCCGTACAAAATGGCGATGTAAACAAAGTCATGTGACCTCATGACGTCAGCTGAAACACCCTTATACCGTACATTGTTTTGATTGTTGCTGATTCTCTCCTTCAGATGCAGTCTTACTACGCCACCTATGAAGAGTATTTCCAGTTAAACATGCCCAGGTTATACGACCACTTCCAGGATCAACAGGTTACCCCTGACCTCTACATCATTGATTGGTAAGAAGCATTTATGTTTGTTCCGAATAGTTGCTTGCGTAGATCGTGTCTTTGCTCGCATCGAACTAATACTTTGGAATTCTCTCCAAGTGAAGCTCAGAATGTTGAATTCGATTGGACAGTTTCAAAATCTGGTCGTAAAACCTTTCTTTTTACTTTCATGTTTTGTGATTTTCTTCTTTCGATTTTGCTTTCAAGTGCTTTGAAAAGCTCATAGTTGGATTCTGTGCTTAATAAAACTGATTTATTATTATTTTTATTATTATTATTATTAGTGCGACGTGTTGAGAGCAATGTGACTTCTATTCTTTTCTCTGAAATTTTTCATTCCGATACACTTTATCTTGCACTTTACCACCTAGATTTTGTTTTATATCTTTATTTGCCGGGATTCTCTCTCTGTGGATGGGTATCTGCTTTCGGTGAGACCGTTCTTTTGTATTTTCCCTCCCGTTGTGACCAGGCTTTCACGCCCTTATCGATACCTGTACAGCGGTTCTCCTATAATAGTTCCGCGATTTGTTTTCTTTTCTAGTTGTCTCGGGTCTCTCAGCCCTTGGTTTTTTTTTTCCATCATGATGAATCGCTTTTGACTTGACCCTCCATCTCCTCCCTGTGACCCACCTGCTACCTCCATTGACCATTCTGTAGCCCCAGTCCCCAAAATTCTAATAATACAGGCCACCAATAAACCAGAAAGTTTTAAAACATACATACACAAGGCACTCCACGGCCTTGTCGGTACCCTCCCCAAGGTCTCTACCCTCAGATCCGGTAATTTCCTGGTGCACTGAACTAGGGACACTAAAGCAACCACCCTCACCACAAAACCCCTAGCTAATACTGGCATTCCCTGAACTCCAGCAAAGACGTCATCAGAACTAGAGACCTTGCCTACTGGACTGATGAAGACCTCATTGAGGAACTTGCCAACCAACACTCTACTAAAGCCCGTTGTCTCGTCCTCAAGAGAGACGGTGCCGAAACAGCCACCAATACCATCTTCCTGACTTTTGCCACACCAACTCTCCCCTCCCACATCACTGCTGGCTACCTGAGAATCCCAGTTGTCCCTTACATTCTCAACCCCCTCCGTTGTCATAAGTGCCAGAGGTATGGCCATGGAAAAAACTCCTGCCACAGCCAAGCGCGCTGTGGCAGCTGTGGAGCCCTTTGCCATGACAGCACCTCCTGCACCAAGACCCCACTCTGCACCAATTGTGACAGTGCTCACCCAGCCAACCATCCCTCCTTCTTAAGAGACAGCCCCACTGGCTTCAGGAAAAGCAGATAACCAAACTAAAAACCCTTAATCCCAACATCACTTACCCGGAGGCGAGGAAGCAATTCCTCACTTGCCTCCACACCAAACCTTCCTACTCAAGCGCAGTCTCCTCTAACACCAATACCACCCCCCTAACACAGCTAAAACTGACTCACATGCCCAAACCGACCTCACCTGGCTATTCTTACCCACTCCAAAGCCCATCACCATTGTCAACAACCCAACCACACCCATTACCCAAACCACCTCCACCACCACTTCTCTCACCAACCTTCCTTCCTCCTCTAAGATACCGCCATTCCCTACCCCAACACCTCTAATGCCATCAAACTCTAGCCAACCTGGCTAAGAAACATCAAATTAACCAACAAACAAGCAATCAACAAACAGCCAACCATCCAAACCCACACATATGACACTGAAGAGAACATACTTTTGTCTAACTTTCAAAAACAACCACTCGCAAAGAAACAGGAATTGATCCAAAGTAAAAGCAAGCCAACTCAGACCCAACAGATCTTCCCTCAGATCCCCGGGCTCCTTATGGCATGCAACACAAACAATTACAATAACACCCACAACATTATACAATGGAACATCAGGAGCATTAAGACCAATCCTGAAGAAATTGACCTACTGGCCACCACCCTCAACCCGGTTTGTCTTTTGTCTACAAGAAACCTTCTTGAAAACCCTGACCATTATTCCCTCAACAACTTTGCTTGCTACCATAAATATCAGGGCCTGTGGGGGCGTCTCCATTCTCATTAGACATGATATCCGACACAGCCCTGTTCATGTAAACACCGACCTGTATGTATATCCCCTCCACAAAACCTTCATTCTTTGCAATATTTATCTCCCCCAATGCCAACATTGAGCCAACCAACCTTTATAACCTCATCTCTCAGCTCCTTCCCCTTCATCCTTCTTGGTGACTTCAATGCCCACAACCCCCTGTGGGGCTCCAATGCCGCCACCTTCAGAGGCAAGCTTGTCGAAAACACCACCAACTCCCCGACCTACCTCCATCCTGCCACAGGCTCCCTCACCTGTATTGACCTGTCTATTTGTTCCCCCAACTTCCTCCTTGATTTTAGCTGAAAAGTCACTGCTGATCTCTGTGGTAGTGACCATTACCCTCTTCTTATTTACTCCAACCTTCAAATCCCCACAGACCACACCCCCAATTGGAGCCTTGAGAAGGTGACTGCCCCCTTTTTGAAACCCTCTGCAACTTGCACCTCTTCCCCATCTCTAAGAGGGTGAGGATCCCATGTCAAACTTCAGTAACATCCTTATCAACATCGCCACCTGCTCCATTCCCAAAGCCCCTAACCACCGGTTCACTGATGACTGCAAAACTTAACTCAACACTTGCAATTGATTTTATTTGCTTTTTTTTTTTATTCGTAAATTTTTTTTTGAAATAGTTATGTAGTACTATTCTAGTATTGATTTTGGATGAATAAGTTCAAACTGAACTGGAAAAACTGCTATGGTTCCGACTGCGGGATAAACAGGAATTCACGGGAAGAAAGAAGAAAAAAAAACATTTTTTTTATAGATTTCTTGAGTGAACAGCAGTATATGTGGTAAATTTATGCTTTAAAAATGTTCCCCCGTGTAATTGTGCGTATATAAAGATGTATTCACTACATTAATATAATTTCTGTCACAATTTTTCTTGGGAAGATTTTCTACACCTTTTTTATTCAGAACCGTGGAAATTTTATAATTAATTCCAACTCTCGAGTTCATAAACATTTTGCAAGAAGCTGCTACTTCCCTTCAAACATTGTGATAGATGATTAAAACTGAATGGTTCTACCAAGGAAATGTAGAGTTCTGGCCATATGTACATGCCATGATATAATGTCCAACACTGGATGCTTTGGGGACGTTAAACCTTACTATGCTATACATCATAAATATGCATATATGTCATGAAATTTCAAACAGCGTTAGAATGGTACAATTTTGATGGGATTGTTTGGTATTCTCGATTTTAAGTCAATTCTTAATACCCCTAGGTAACACCAAACCTTTAATTTGTACTTTCATATGCTTTGATCTTCTCCATAACGTACTCTTTAATGATATGCGCTGCTTCCTTTACTCCACAGGATGTATACGTTGTATAGTAAATCTCTCCCACTCGATATGGCGTGCAGGGTGTGGGATAACTTCTTCCGAGATGGCGAAGAATTCTTATTTAGGGTGGCATTAGGTAAGACCATCTTCAGTTGATTTCTCGTTCTTTTTCTAACAGATTTTCATTTTTAAATTTCTGTCATATGATCATTCCAATATGCCATGGATAGATACATTTTGGCCTGTGATTGTTTTCTTGTTTGGCAACAACATATCCCAAGGATGAATTTTGATCAAATTTGGCATGTGACTTCGTGCGCACAGAATTAGGGATGAAAGGAATAATTAGATCAGGGGTCAAGCAAATTTATCCTATATGAAAGAGGACTTCAAAAGTAACAAAATAGTGAAGAAAGCATTCAAAAATGTTATTTCGTTAAGGAGATATCTTAGTTCAAAGTTTGGTATCATTTGTGTAGAAAAGACTGAAATCAGATTAGTTGTGATAATTTAAATTGTGAAAAAATGAAATAAAATTTCTTTAAAATACATTAATGATTGTTAAGAATGTAACGATAAAGATGCCAGCTTTCCATAGTAGACTTGCTACACAGTCATTTCTACATAGATAAGACAGAGCTTTAAACTTGAATATCTCCTTAACGGAATAAGATTTTTGAATGCTTTTTTCACCATTTTGTTTCTTTGAAGTCCTCTTTCATATAAGATGCTTGACCACTGAACTAATCCTTCAATTTGTGGTGGCAATTGTGTGTGTTTTTTTGTCTGTTTGTCCAAATGCTTATTTCTGAAATGTTGCTTGGCAGAGGTATGCTCTCAACAGGATGCCCTCTAGTTTTCAATGTAATATCCTTTACAGTGGCCTATTCAGCTTATGGTGCCAGAGAGGGGTGGGGGGACCTGGGAAAGGGGGAAATAGCTCCCTGGAGGATTTTACTTTCCTCTTAACATACAATTAAAAAAAATGAAGGAAAATGTGGTAGAATTATTCATTTTGGTCGAACATTGAAAATTTTGCTAAAAATATTGGAAATTGTGGTAAAATCTGTTTCCAGAAAATGAAGGAAATTTTCTGGAAATGAAGGAAATTTCCTGATTAAAAAACAGTTCCCCAAAATAGAAGAAAATTACCTGAAAAATTTCCTAAAAAATAAAAATTCACTACTGGGCAAATTCATGACCAAATTGGTTTGAGCAATATTTAACCTTATTCATTTTTAGTTTATTTCCTTAGTATTTATAGTATACTGCTCTATTCCGCTACTTATATTTACTTATGGAATTTCTCCAGGGCAGGCAACTTGCCCCCCCCCCCCTCCCGACTCCCACTGATCCTTTATTGTGCAATGGTATGGACTTATCTTTTCTGTGGCAGTGCGGTAAAGTCTCAGCTTTCTGATCTAGCGAATCAGGTTTGATTACCAGTGGGTCTCCAACCAGTGCTCCACAACTGGGTAATAAAACAGCCGTATGCGTCTTGACATAAGTACTCTAATGGAGGTCTGCTGCGACGTTATAAACCTTGGTGAGCCAACGGAGGTCTGTCAGAATGTCAGAGAATGGAGCGTCAGTGACAGTGTCATTTTGTGACAAAAGTTCATTGTCCAAAAATCTGACATTCTGTGACATTTTGACAATTTTGTGACAAAATTAAAATAAACAGATGTATTAAATTTTGTCTGACATTTTGTGACATGTTTTACCCCTTCACTCACACTCATTGGTAATTTGATGTTGCATTTTAGTGGTGGATTCCATTTTTCATGAAACAGACATAACTAAATGATTCTTTCTATGAGTATCACTGGTCAACTGGTCATGATGTGTGGATCTATGCCAATCAAATGTGACAAAGGCAAAACTGATGTGACATTCTGTGTAAAAGGTGCCATTAATTATCCAACATTTTGTGACAAGCCATCAATCATCACTCCATTCTTTGGAATGTTAGAACCTTGGTAAACAAACCGAACCAATATTGTCATTATATATCATGATTTAATTCTATATGATAATTCACCTTTTTTCCAGGTATACTCAACCTGTATGCAGACATTCTTATGAACCTGGACTTCATCCAGATCGCACAGTATCTCACCAAGCTTCCAGAGAACATCCCGCCGGACAAACTATTCCAAGCCGTCGAGGAAATTGACATGCACAATCAGAAACGATTCAGAGAAGTTCTTGCCGGACACATGGCAAAAGTTTTGACAACTCCGTCATGATGAGTTTTGGGCAACCAAATTAGAAAGATTCCACCCACATTGTGGTAAATTCAGTACTATATGAAAATTGAGGAAACAATTATTGCAATATCGGTTAGAGTAGATGAAGTAATTGTCAGATATTTTGTGATTTCCTTCAAAATAGGTGCTTAACGATGTATCATGTATATTTTCAAGTAAAAAAGATAATTTTAGGTAACGAAATTGATTTGATCATTTTCTGTCGGATGGGGAATGCAGGAGTATGGTGCATGTGAAGTTACAAATGTCAAATTTGCATATTCATTTGCATATTCATTTGCATATTCATTTGCATATTCATTTGCATTTGCATATTCATTTGCATTAACTTGCATATTCATTCACCTTTGTTGCACTCTTAAAGACAAATTCATTTGTTAAAAATTTAGGGACAAATTACACCTACAGATATTTCTACTAAAAAAATGTATTTGGAATAGTTTTTGTTACATTTGGAGTGGAACCTGTGCTTCACCAATGATGTTTTAAGAGGATATTAAACCTTTTCAAAATGTATACTTAAACAATTACACTTGCCAATCTCTGAGAAAATGGCATTATGGAAACAATAGATTATAATAATTGTAATATATGTTTACATAATGTATGATTTTGTAATGTATGATTATATAATATATGGTTGTATAATATATAATTAATATATGATTACATGTTATGTCATTATATATTATAAGATTGTATGATATAGGATTGTATTATACATAAGTTGTATAGTATATGATTGCATAATATATGATTGCATAATATATGATTGCATTATAATATGATTGCATATAATATATGATTGTACAATATATGAATGTATAATATATGATTGCATACTTCTTGATTATATGGTATCTAATAATGTATCATATAATTGTATATATATATATATATATATATATACATATATATATATATATATACACATATATATACATATGTATGATCCTATTATTTATGATTATAAAGTATGTTATTATATATTATGTTATTAAAAAGTATTCATATACAGTGGTCACATATGCGTTCCCCATGGATCCAGTTCATACAATGTCCTTAGTCATACTATTGATATATTAAATTCCTTGACTGGCGTCAATATTTATTCGGGCAGTCAAAAGGTTTTTTTTTTATTTAATTTCTGTTACGTGACACAGTGACTGGTCTTTTGTCCGGAAAATGAAAGACCTAGAATTTGTGAACAACATGACTAATTATCATTTTGGTGGAATTTAGCAACTTATAGAAGCAGTGAAAACAGTTCAAGAAAATGTAAGAACATCAAAATTATAAAGCATGCATAATTTCTTTTCCTATTCTTTTAAGATGCTGTATCCCTGATTTTTCAATGTTTTTTTTGCTAAAACATATTTCATAAATTAGCATGTATCATACATATCTTTACTTGTTTTTCTTTAAGTTTATGTTGTGATATATGATTATGTAATCATCTTTTCAGAATTTAGAAAGTTAAGAAAAGAAGATAGTGAGTTGGGCTGTCTATAATTGATTTGTTTGTTTTATACATACCATCAATTAGTACTCGTTCTGGTATGGGTTATAGTGTGTAAATGATATAAACACATCTGAAGTATTTTTGTATGGAACAAGTTGTGCAAACATGCTTTGATTTTTCTTTACCCAATGATACTGTGTATACTTTCAAATGATTTCACGTGCATATATTTATTCTCATTTATACCCATAAAGTTCGCTAATATATCCGATGCAAATTTCAAATACAAAATTTTGAATTATTTATTTTATTTTAAAATCTAGACTTGTCACAACCATATTGTTATCTCCTATACAGTGATCTTTCACAGATACTTGTTGCATGTGGAGCATTATATAAATGAGGTCTGTTGTATCATTGTCTTGTAGTTATTATCTGAGGTTACTTTATATAACGATGGGCTAAGTAGGGTTAGTCACCCCATAAAAAGCCTAAGGTAACACCACCACCACCTTTACCACAAGAAAAATACAGAAAAATCAAAGATGCCCAGAAATAATAAAGAACTTCAATATCAATGTTGACTTTGAAATTGTGAACAGAATTGGAGCTAAGTACCCACTCAGGCAAACCATTCCACTAATTAACAACTCTTTGTGAAAAGCTAAAGTGCTGAATATCTATCCATGAGAACTCCTTTGGTCAAGTTTAAACTGTCATCACATGTCACATGAGGATTAGCTGAAACATGCAAGAAATAACAGGAAGTCAAAGCATAACTCACTACCAAATAGGAATTTTTAAACCTGAATCATATCGCCGCGTACTCTTCTCAACTCTAGCATGGTCAAACCAAGAATTCGCAACGTAGATTCATTAGGGGTTTGAATATAGTTCTATTGTTTAAAACGCTCTCAAGCGATAAGCCAACTAAGAACAATCCGTATCCGACGTGAACTATTTTATTCTGAATGTTCTGTTTTGATCATTTTGTCTTAAAGATTACAATGAGATTGCAATAAAACTTTGTGAAATTGCACGTTATAAGAAGTAACGATATGATCTGATGCGATAACGTTACAACTGATATCAGGTGATGTGACTTGATAATCAATTGAAATTGCCTAATGAGTGAACTTGAAGATTGAGTGGCAAAACAAAGGTTTGTGCCCCTCAAACGCAGTTATGCAACTCTTTTTTTGGATTTATCAATAGAGGTCAAAGGTGATGATGAGTGTATGAATATAGATAAGTTCAGTAAATTATATTTTTTCCTTTAAAGGAATATTCCTGTAAATATGGTTGAGGACTCTCAAAGAAGCAAAAAGATGAAAAAATCGTGTCGATATTTTATTCCATTTTAGGAGTTATTGCATTTTAAAGTTGTCACTGGTGTGTTGAAAAGTGACCTTGTAATGTACAATGTAATATCATAGATGCAAATCCAAGACAATGTTTGTATGTTTCTTAGAAAATTAACTGCATGTTTGTAAATTATTGGAAATATTTTTTTGTTTCAATATCAAAATGGGAGTATAACATGCACTTTAGAAGAACATGCTTTGGCCATCTGATCTTGTAGCATAAACTCCAAATTATGATGAAAATCTCTTGCAATGGATTTTCAGTCCAAAATCCTCAAAGCCTGCAAGGTTGAACAAAAACATCACTTAAAATCACTCATCGGTAAACAAACAAAACCTTCACTGTTGAATACCATCCTGTTTGTAAATTATTACTTTAAACCAGACACTTTGACCACAGGGGAATACTTTTGTTATTGTCTTGAGTGTGAAAGTCAGTGCAGCTGCAGTGAAATTTGTTTACTATCAATGGCAGATTATGACCATGGAAAGTGAGGTGAAGTGTGTGGAAATCCCTGGTGTAATTGCTAATTGCTTGTGCTGGAATGAGGTTTCTGTTGTGAGCAATATAGACCCTGACAGATTTTAGATTTTGTCGGGGCTTAAGACACAATGTATTGCGAGGTTTAGACTTAACGTGAAAGAAAATTAAATTTTCATTTGATAGAAATATATAAATCTTTTTATGTTTATTTATGATTCTTTGTAGCACTTAAGTTGTTTATTTATATTATAGTTATTTTTGTAAAGCGCCATTGAGTGCATCGTTTTGCAGTAATGTGCGCTATATAAGTTTTCTTACCATAACCATAAAGAATTAACTTGGATCTGCAATCTGACACCACAATTTACACTGCAAAGTCACTTTTCAGCGCACTGGGTAAATCTTTGAAATGCAATAACTCCTTCGCGGAATAAGAGATGTTTTTTTTTTTCTTCACAGATTTGTTTCTTTAATAGTCCTCTGTCATATATAAATTCATAGGAATATTCCGTCAACTTTGGCATTAACAAAATGAGTTATGTAATTGATAATTATCTTGCCACATATGGAATATAATATAAAGGTCTTATAACTGATTTTCACTTTATTAGCTAGTTTTTGAAGCAATGTTTTCCTACATATATTTGAATTTGTATAATACGTTTAACTGCAAAATGATCCCTTTATTGTTTTGTTAATCATTTGTGTACTTTTTTAAAAGCAAGAAATGGAACGAACAATTTTGAAATACTAAAGCATTCTTGGTTTGGGAGTTTGTCTGCAATTATAGAAGTCTGTAGTATGCAGTGTTTATCTTGAGCTTGTCTCCCGAATGTTGCTAGATTTTGATGCGATGGCTTCCGTTATAAAGTATTTAGTAATATTAATGATAATTATAATAATGAAAATTTAATCAAAAAAGATACTCATGGGGAAAGTGAAACAACAGTGTAAAACAACGAACCAAACGTTTACCTACAATGAACTCACTGAAAGGAGAAATACTTAATGGACTACGGGCATCTAGAGGCAACATGGGCTTAATTAGTTTAAAATATGATCTACATTACGATCAAGAAGGCGTATTAAAATTGTCTCCTAAACACCCGATCATTAATATAAAACTGGTCAGGTGATCACATTCCGTACCCCCGCTTCCGATTTGCATTACTTGCTTACTACTCGCCCATTAAATCATAGGATACAGTTTACATGCTCCGCGATGGGATTCACGCATGAGTGATTTAACTCAATTTGAGTAGTTTTATGCATGTAATCGTGTCTGGAAAATATCCGGCTATGCTTGAAAGGCATTATCATTTTTGTGGGTTTTCCAATTAGTGGACAGGTATACCCTCAGTTTGACAACTTTTCAATGCAGCTACAACATCATGTAAACCATTTATACAGCAAAAAATTCCATCAAAATTGGTTAAAAATTGACCAATTTACAGCATTTTCAATTTTGAGCTGTTATTGCACAATAATGTGTGACATCAGAGGGGGAAGGATCTTTCATCACCTTTTGTAAAACCTTTGTTTTTTATTCCTCTGTCAATGTTGTTTGAAATAAAGCATTGGACTTTGGGTAAATGTATTTAGAACTTGGTCATACACCGAATCATCATGTTTCAATAACAGACATTCTGAAATTCACAAGTAGCTGAATTTTAAGAACAAAATTTAAAGAAGTACATAAAGATTTAGAGATATGTTCCTCTTACTATATCACAAATTCTGCACAAATTAACAAATCTTCAAACTTTGTTTAGTCGTAACTTGAGAATTAAATAAGCTTTTTACAAATTGTAAAGACTGTTTTATTTAAAATTCCATGCACTTTCACATATTTTAGATCTGCTATATGTCCATAGTCCTTTAAGGAATACACACAAATATTAACAAGAACAATCTTGAAAAGCAATTTGAATCTAAACCCATAACAAATGTCTGTAATGATGACATCAATCAATTAAGAGAAGTGCAGAGATATGGTCCAGAAGTTTGTTCCAAAAAAAGGAGGTGAAGGAGCATTAATCCCATGTTCTATAAATCTGTGGTTCAGTTAAAAATAAAAGAAGTGGTAGAAAGAGAAGACAGATAAAAGAAAATTTGGGAAGATAACATCAAGGAGTGGTGGACTTTAGCTTTAACACATCCCAGGGAACATTGGAGAACCGTGAGAAGTGGCGAGTGTCAGAAAGTCATCAGTGGTGCCCCAACGATCAATCAGTTTGATTATGGGATGAGTGTATTTGAACTGGAGGAATAATGACAAACCTGCTTATACATGTTTTGCTTGAATAAATTGAAATTTGATGCAAAGCAATTTCGTTCCATTTCATGATAGAGAATCTGCAATGATATCATCGATAAATGGTGCAAGTAATGGTCCAATCATCATTCAAGAAATAGTAATAAGATTTAAAGCCACGAAGGCCCATCAGACCGGTGCTTATCCACGGTTTCTTGGCACAAGCGGATGAAAGAAACGACTTCCCTGAACGGACTCTAGTCCATCGCAGGTTAACTCCCCAACAATGCTGGTACTCATTTTACAGCTGGAGCAAGCAGAGTGAAGTGTCTTGCTCAATGACACAATGCAGGGCTCGTGACGAAAATCAAACCCGATACCTTTCGCATAAGAGCATGTAGTAAATTAATGAAATAGTCAAATAACATTTGAAATATGCTGATGCTTTGTTTCCATGTGATGACCTCTTTTGTTTCCACGTGATGACCTTTTGTTTCCAGGTGATGACCTTTTGTTTCCATGTGATGACATCTTTTGTTTCCAGGTGATGACCTCTTTTGTTCCCCATGATGACCTCGTTTGTTTCAAATTTGGTCACTTCAGGAACAGAAATTATTCATTTAAGCCTTTTTTTGCAATGAAAAAAAAAGATTTTGTTTTGGTTATTGATTTTCGAAATTTGTCTAGATTACCGTCCAAACTGTCAATAAGTGTAGGTGTGTGCAGTTAACATAAAATATAGATTTACTTCCAAAAACCAAGATACCGTCAGACACATACTACATCATATATCCGTGCACACTATTGATTTCGGACTAATACACTTTGTTGCAAATATAAAACATTTTTGTCGGAAGATTTTGCTGTATGTGTGAATTTGTCTCTTGTTTAACAATTGTTGAACAATTTTTTCAAAGCCTGCAACTTATGGTTTCGAGAATATTTTTTTTCCCCTACTTCTCGGAAGTTATTTTTGAAATATTAGATTTAAAATTCGAGCAACTTATTAATTTTCACCACACAAGGATGCCATAATGACTTTGGTTTTTACCAGCCAGTTTGAAAATTGCATTTATTTTTAAAGTTTGATTTGTAGCAAGATGAATGTATCATCCAAGAGTGGCAAAAGAATTACTCCTGTGTTGCACTTTTAGGCATATGCCAGGGAAACCACACATAATTCACAATCACTTGTTTTCAGTGTGTACCCGATAAATTTGCCAGGATGGAAATTGGATGAACACTGCGTTAACACCCTGCTCTTTTTGAGAAGTGCACAGAGAACCAGGCAGGGGGTGAAATCCCTACCATTGGGAACGACGGCTTTACGTCCCTTCTGAAGAAGGATGGTGAGCGCCACCCAACCATTGGCCACTTTTCACAAAGGTCGGGTGGGGGAGAAGGTGTGATGCAGAAAACAAACCTCTGCACTTGATGTCAGTGTAAATCATTCTGCATATCTGTGGAAAAATCACTCGTTAAATCAACATTTGATTAAAACCTGGGACCTTCAGCATATCAGTCGTACACTCAACCAACTAAGCTACCTTCCTCCCTATTTCTGTTTCTCTAACTCCTCTTTCTTAGAGGGACCTAACGTGTACCTTTTTTCAATATAAATATAAAGTGTGTGAGTCCTTAACCGATGTCTAACTTAGGAAAATAATTGAAGGGATGGAACCTTTCTCTGAGATAATACATGATAGTCCTTTTACCCTGACTGATGATATGTTATCAATGACGTAGATTGGTTTTATTACATCATGAAATGTGTATTACACAGTGAATTGGTTCATCACGCTGTGGATTGATTTATCACATACTGCATTGTGAATTGATTGGTTTATCACATCACAGATTAGTTTATCACATAGTGAATTGGTTTAGTACATTGCGGATTGGTTTATTACATACTCTATTGTGAAATGATTGATTTATGGATTGGTTTATCACATCACGGATTAGTTTATCACATAGTGAATTGGTTAAGTACATTGCAGATTGGTTTATTACATTGTAGATCATTTTGTTACATTGTGGATTAGTTTATTACATCATCAGGGTATATCAGAGGTATATGTGTGTAAGAACTTTCTTTTGCATCTTTTATCCCGAGCTGTAACTCATGTTTATTATTAATTTTACTGTTCATACTTTTAAATTGAATCAACTTTGCTCCACTCTATGTAAAGAGATAATATTATTGATAATTATATTTTCAATCAAAAGTGGTTTCGTTTATGGACTGTACAAATTTAAAATATAAATCCTATCTAAATACCTCTATATTGAATTGTCTTTGACAGCTCAAAAGTGCCATGGCATTACGAAATACTTCCCTCTGTAAAGAGAAGATGGTGTACGTTTGCGTATATTTGTTTAATTTGTGGTAACAGTCGATTCTAATGGCAATAGAATGATAAGCAAGCTCCATGTCGATGAGGTTAGGCTTTTGTAGGTGTGCTACCTGTCTGACATGTCATATATGGAATGTTGCATGCCATACATGGAATGTTGCATGCTATAATATATGGAATGGGACATGCCATACATGGAATGTTGCATGCCGTACATGGAATGTTGCATGCCATACATGGACGGCCGCATGCCACACATGGAAGGTTGCATGCCATACATGGAATGTTGCATGCCGTACATGGAATGTTGCATGCCATACATGGACGGTTGCATGCCATACATGGAAGGTTGCATGCCATACATGGAATATGCATGCCATACATGGAATGTGGCATGCTATATAATGTAATATGGCATACTATGTATGGAATGTGACATGCCATATATGGAATAGAGTGTGCCATATATGGAATTTGGATGGCATATATGAAATGTGGCATCCTGTATATGGATTGTGGCATGCTATGTGGCATGCCACCTGAATTGTGACATGCTATATATGTAATGTGGCATGCTATGTATGGAATGTGGCATCCTGTATATGGAATGTGGCATCCTGTATTTGGAATGTGGCATCCTGTATATGGAATGTGGCATGCTATGTATGGAATGTGGCATCCTGTATATGGAATGTGGCATGCTATGTATGGAATGTGGCATGCTATGTATGGAATGTGGCATGCCACATGAATTGTGACATGCTATATATGTAATGTGGCATGCTATGTATGTAATGTGGCATGCTGTGTATGGAATGTGGCATGCTGTGTATGGAATGTGGCATGCCACTTGAATAGTGACATGCTATATATGTAATGTGGCATGCTATATATGTAATGTGGCATGCTATGTATGGAATATGGCATCCTGTATATGGAATGTGGCATGCTATGTATGGAATGTGGCATGCTATGTATGGAATGTGGCATGCTGTGTATGGAATGTGGCATGCCACTTGAATAGTGACATGCTATATATGTAATGTGGCATGCTATATATGTAATGTGGCATGCTATGTATGGAATATGGCATCCTATAATGTGGCATGTAAATGTGGCATGCTATGTATGGAATGTGGCATCCTGTATCTGGAATGTGGCATGCCATACATGGAAGGTGGCATGCCACACATGAAAGGTTGCATGCCATACATGAAAGGTTGCATGCCATATACGGAATGGGACATAACATTTTGTTTCTTTTAAAGTCGTCTTGCATATAAGATGAACTTGAATACCTGAGCAGACTGGAGCTAGCAAAAAGAAACCATTTTGTTTCTTCAAAGTCTGCCTTAATATTTGCTGAACTTGCCTGACCATGAACTAATCTTTTAAGAGGAGTTATTATATGCAGCTCTCTGTTGCTTGTCTGCACTTATTGTTTCCATTTACCCCTCTTCCCCTTTTTTTCAAGGGATCTTATTTGATCATTTTTCCAGCTTTTTGAAAGAAGAATTGGAGAGTGCTATAGCCCCATCATTTAGTACTTACAGTTATTATGGTTTGTGATAAGCTTCTTGGTTTTTGTAGTAAACATACTGACATAATACTGTTTAAGCAAGGGCAGTAACCTTTGGGTATACCAAATTACATTTGGTTATATTACAAAACAAATATGTGTATGGGAAGAGGAGGGGGTTATTATTTTTTCTGCGGGAAGGGGGGGGGGGGGGTGATAAAAGACATGTTGTACTGTATGTAGTATGTACTGGAAGTATAAAAGGCTTACTAAGGAAAACAACATTTCCTGAAAAGGGTGTGTTTTCCATATTTACTCCCAAACAGTTACAAATAATAAAATCACAGAAAAGGGATGATGCCACTTTAGCCCCACCCCACATCTGCTCTTGGAATAGGACAAGGGGTAACACTAGAATATTATTGATGGGGGCAAGAGAGGGGCAATTATGCCATATAAGGGAACAGTGTTAGGTTATATGTGAATAACATGAATCTCTACCCCCTTCTTGCATCATAGAACACCACTGGAACTGTAAGAGGGTCACAACCAAGAACTGTGGGTTTATAGCAGGGTCCCTATAGAATCCAGGGATGCGACCGTTTACTGATTAGGGTCCCTATAGAATTTAGGGATGCGATTGTTTACCTATTAGGGTCCCTGTAGAATCCAGGGATGCGACTGTTTACCGATTAGGGTCCCTATAGAATCCAGGGATGCGACTGTTTACCTATTAGGGTCCCTGTAGAATCCAGGGATGCGACTGTTTACCGATTAGGGTCCCTATCGAATCCAGGGATGCGACTGTTTACCAATTAGAATCCAGGGATGCGACCGTTTCCCGATTAGAATCCAGGGATGCGATCGTTTACTGATTAGAATCCAGGGATGCGACCGTTTACCGATTAGAAACCAGGGATGCGACCGTTTACCGATTAGAATCCAGGGATGCGACCGTTTACCGATTAGGGTCCCTATAGAATCCAGGGATGCGACCGTTTACCGATTAGGGTCCCTATAGAATCCAGGGATGCGACTGTTTACCAATTAGGGTCCCTATAGAATCCAGGGATGTGACTGTTTACCGATTAGGGTCCCTATAGAATCCAGGGATGCGACCGTTTACCGATTAGGGTCCCTATAGAATCCAGGGATGCGATCGTTTACTGATTAGAATCCAGGGATGCGACTGTTTACCGATTAGAAACCAGGGATGCGATTGTTTACCGATTAGAATCCAGGGATGCGACCGTTTACCGATTGGGGTCCCTGTAGAATCCAGGGATACGACTGTTTACCGATTAGCGTGTACACGATCCAAAACATTGTTTACTGTTTACAAAATATCATTTTCACAGAAAAATCATCCAGAATGTGCCCCTATCCGTTTCTCAACAATATTTTGCCTTCAATAATCATTCACTCCTCAGATAACACTTTTAATCAATGATCTTACAATTAAAACTTAACGAACGATTTGGATTTAATCTTTTTAATGCAGGAGTTAAATTCGCACAAATCTTTCATTTTGAATTTAGAGCTATTTGATGTAACGGCTGAGGCCCATTAACAATACAGGCTAAATTTGAATTTGGTTAAATGGACTTAAAAATACACAAGACAAAAAAGCATTGATTGTTATTTTTACAACAAATAAATGCAAAGATTACCTACCTGATGAGTCAAATAAATTGTGCAAAGAAGATTGCGAAACAAACAAACAAAAAAAATGTTTCGAGTTAATGAGATTTCAAACATTTTAAGCGTTTGACGTGATCTTCAACCAGGTGTCTTTTTATGACGTCAATACTATGTCATTAGGGTTAGGTTTAGGTTAGGGTATGTAGGACACTTGGTTTAAGATTCTGTCATCAGCGCCATTTTGCCAAGAGGGTTGCATAAAATACAGTAAACTTGGAATTGACACTGGATTGGAATATTTTCTGGTTTTGTCATGCGATTGGCCCACGGCCTGAGGCTGTTGTGGAATTATGAAGAACCCTTGGTTTACTGAATTAAACGCAAATGCACAATGAAGAGAAATTTATTTTAAAGTTGCATTTGCAAACTTGGGTGGAGTATTCCATACGACTGTTTCTTTGTTTTGCACTTTTTAGACAATTAGTTGGAATATTGATCGTAAAATAATTACTTAACCAACAAATTTTGATGCCTCATTTGCCCCTATGCAATAACTCTATACCCCTCTTTTTTATGTGCTTGTGTAAAACCTTCAAGTGTTATGTAATACAGAGGATCCCATATACACCCGCATTAGTTGACCATTTTGACTCGGGGATGGGGGGAGGGGGGTAAGTTATCAGATTAAGTAAAGGCCACAAATTAGCATCCCATTTGAAAAAAAACCTGTCCCCACGTAAAAAAAGAAGTAAATAATCAAAATTAGTGTTTAACGAAAAATTTTAAATTTTACTGACGAGTCTCAAAATGTGGGAGTGTGACACACTCCTTCAGACCCCCAGTATTTACACCCCTGCTGATTGGTTTTATATTAGAGATTGCCTTGGGTATATACACAAGTCAGCTGGTTATTCACAAATTGGCATTTGTTCTTGCTGTTGGAAACGATGCTAAAATGTATATTTGTAATTTACCACTATTAAAGCCTAATATTCATGTGTCAGATCGTGACCCTCTTTTATGATATTTAATAATGAACTTGTTTAATATATGATTGTTGATATATATTGATTCTGCGAGGTGACATTGTGGGTGTCACATTTCAATATTAAACAAATGAGATAAATATTCATATTTGTTTTTCTTTTTTAGTTTTAAATGATTTTTTTTTTGCCTTTTGCACGCGGGAAACTTCCCAAAACACTTTTGGGCATTTTCTTAATTTACAGCCCAATAGTTAGTAGGTGAGAGGAAGAGGAAATTTTCTACTAAAATACTGCAGAAGCTTTTCATTATATTGACATGTCCTTAAATGGATCTATTCCACTGCATCATTATTTTGTCCACCCCCTCCCCTGGGCTAGATACAGCCCTTTTTCTATTCACACACTGGTTACCCCATGCTATACCAGGGGCTAACACTTACCTCAAATCTTGTCAGATGTCAAACGAATGGCCACAGGATTTGTGATAAATTAGAAAAATATTCTCTTATTACTCCCTAGCAGGTTAAAAAAAAAAAAAAAAAAAAAAAAAAAGTGTGGGGAGGGTTTGATCTTAATGTACCACTCTATTAGAACTTTTTCCCAATCCTCATCTTCCTAAAGGTGAAAGGAATATGTTAAAGAGGGAGGAGGGGGCGAGGTTATCCCCTTCAAAATTAAAATTACAGTGGCCCCTTTGAAGCCTGGATTTCAAGAGGAAAACGTTGTAAAATTAGAACAGAAATAGGTATCCTTTTTGTTGTTTTTTTTCTGATATAGGGGGCCAATTTTTCAGTTTGCCCCTGCACCCTACGATTGGCCCTGAGCGTGCTAGTGAATAACAGCCCATTATGTCATTTGATTTGCAAACTTAGGAAGGTCAGACCCCACCCACCATGTAATTTTCCATTGTTTGAGTAGAAAGCAATTATGGTCTATACATATTATACGTAATATTCATTCGTCTGTATGAGAAAAATAAGATGTGGACAAAACTTTCATGTAATTGCATAGAGGATAAGTCAAAATTTGCAAACACAAATATTGCTAAATATACCATGTGTAGCCAGGGTTGCCCCCTTTCTACATCCCCAATGGCTGCTGAAAAGGTAAAGCGGTCCATAAATTTTACTAAAAGATCAAGAAATCTTGATAAAATGTCCAGATTTTGGTGCAATGACTTTATTTTCTGCTCAGTAAAATATAGCCTCTGAACAGTTTAAAGATCACTATTTTGACCCAATCTTTAAAGAAAAAATTGTTTGCCCCATCAGCATTTTTTTCAATCTACGACCCCTCACTCCCAAAGGCTGACTACACCCGTGTATACCATGGAGGTATGATCAGTGACATAACAAGGGGCATTGGGGCCCCAGTGCAGCCATTCAAATAGGGCCCCCAAATGAGTCTACATTTACCTCAGCCCCACCATGGTTGGGCAATTTTTGAAATTAACCCATTTTGTTGGGCCTGCTTGAAATTGAAGGGCCAAATTCATTGTCAGAATAGAGAGGGCCCAACATGATTCCATTCACATTTTTCTCCGTTTAATATTAACAATTTTAACATAAATACTATTTTTGGTCCCAAATATCATCTCCATGTAATTAACTATTAAATCTATTTTAGTTTTTTAGTGGGCCCGACTTATGATTGAAGGGCCCATCATTATAACAAGAGACATTAAGGAAGGCCCAATTTATTTATCTTTTTAGTTACACCACTGGGTATGATCAATTGAGGCTTTAATTATGTACTATTAAATTATAACTGAATAAGTTACCTAACATGGCATCCCTTCTGCCTTTTATATCAATAAAATGCAATGTGGTTGAAGGTTTGATAAATCGGAGTTATTTTGTTTAACTAGTCACTGATGCCTCCTCCTCCCCTCTCCCTTCCAGCCCCATCCACAGGCCCCACCACTGGGTATGATCACCTCCCCTTATCCTATCCCTCCTAACCCTTCCCTCTTCCTACACAATCCCTTTGATCTTGATAAACTTTATCCTTCACCATTCCCTCCCCATCTACATCTACACTCCACCTCCCCTTCCCATCCCAACTGCCAACCACCCTCCCCAACCCCAAACCATCAGCAAACCATTCACAATCACACTCCCCACCCCTCCCTCCTACCTCCATCTCCGTCCTATCCTTCCCTTCCCCTCCTATCCCCCTCCTCCCTCCTCCCCAGCCCCCACAACCCCTGTGTCGGGGCCCTGTTTACTTTTTCGGATCATCGTGCCAATTTTTTCAAAAAATTGAATTAATTATTTCAAAATATTTACTTATGTTTTAGGAAAATTGGCTGATTTAAAATAACCAAATTTTTTAGATAATTGGCAATAAGCGGAAGCCCAGAGGCTCATAAATCAGTACATGCCCTAACTAAATTGTTATTCATTAAGTCACACAAAGGGAAGAGCCACCGTTCCAACTGCCCTCCTGGCTACACACCCTGTTGTTTATAGAAAAGTGGGGATAATGCAAATTTCGTTGTGCAAGTTTCTCTTACACCCGACAACTTTGTACTGATAAATCAAGTTTTCATAAAAATGCTGCTAATCTGGAAAACTTCATTTTTCAAGAAAATCCATTCATCTCATCATTATCAGGCAATTTTCTGGAAATTTCCTTAAAATTTTGGGCAATTTTCTAGAAAATCACATCATTTTAGACATATTTCTGGAAATGTTTTTCATTTTTGAAAATTCCTTCTTTTCAGACAATTTTGAAAATTTTGACACATTTCTTCAATTTTTTCACTACTTGTTTAAGGCGTCCTTTTTATCGCCTCCCCTTTTTTTTCGGCACACAAAGGGGGAGCGGTTGCTCCCACCGCTTCCAAGGGGCCCTTAAGCAGGACTACTTTTTCTAAATTCCCTACTCTTGCTTCGCCCCAAGACCCCACAACCTTTTATTTACATTTGGAACTTTGCTTTGATTTTAAACCACTTTGGAGCATCAAAAAAAAAAAAAAATCTTCAGACCATGGCTTTACCCTTGAAAGCCTGCACAATTTTGCTCGAAATTTTCAGGACACATTTTTCCTCTGCCTGTTTAAAATAGTAACCCTATTATGCCTGTATGCTTATCTGAATAGATTGTAACATGAGAATTTAAAATTGTCTTCTTATCATCACATAAATTTTTCAAAGCTGGTCAGTTTGTCTTGATTTTTAGCCATTTTGGGGCATCAAAGACAAGAAATCTTCAAAGCTACCAAGGGCTTTGCCCACTGGACCACTTCCAATGGGCCCCTCCTGGATCCCTACTCCTTGCTTTGTCCCATGACCCCATGATTTTCAAATACATTTTGGAACTTTTGGGGCATAAAAGCAAGAAATCTTTAGACCAGGGCTTCGCCCATGAACCAGACAATTTTACCCGTTTATAGAAATGGTAACGTAGATTTTAAAATGAGAATCCAAAACAGTCTTGTTTTTCATCAATTACAATCACTTTCAAAACGTTTTTTTGATTTTCAGTTATTTTAGGGGAACAAAAACAAGACAATTTCAGAACTGCATTTGGTACTTGAGCACTGTGTCCCCAAGCCAAATGTCTGGCGATGCCACTGATTGGACCCGGAGAGTGGTCTGTTCCTAGTTGTTCTGTATTGTGTGATTGTAGACAACGACGAGTGAACACACAATTACAATGACGGGGTCGTCGCTTGCGTATTTGGTTATGATAATAACAATGCTATCACGAAACGCTTAATATGACCCGGACGAGAACACAGGTACGACGTACGGACAGACATAACATCGACAACCAAGTCAATGTCCACGGCCTTTGATAACCAGTTGTGATTCACTGGCGTGTCTACCCAACCCAGGCTTGAAGCCATGGCCTCGTGGTCTGTAGACAGGTATGATAACCGCTACACCACAGTAGGTAGATAATGTGATTGTAGACATGTATATCGTTTCTATAGAAGTTGGGCATGGACAAATTTTTGTCGGGCAGATTTGTCTTACACCTGGAAGTAAAGTTAAAGTGGTCGGATGGAACTTTGGTAAGAGCCCTATAGGCCATACACAAAAATGTATTTGGTGGCCATTTTGGAATTTATTATTTTTTCCTTCATTACGTCACCTCCAACCAAAGTTTTCAAGTACTGTGAAAATTCAGTTTTCACCAACACGCCCCTACCTCCCCAACCCCTGCACACCCTCAACATCAAATATAAATGAAAACAAATGCTTTAAAGGATTAGTTCAGGGGTCAAAGAAGTCCATCTCATATGAAAGAGGACATCAAAAGAAACAAAATGGTGAAGAAGCCACTTCAACATCTTATTCCATTAAGGAAATATTTCAAGTTTAAGTTTGGTATGATTTATGTAGAAACAACTAAAATCAGACTAGTTGTGATGTCACAGCCTTAGATTCCTCAGTTTTTATCTATTATATCATATTTTGCACTGCGATTTTGTGGCTTGAAAACCATTGGATATGTCAGGAAAACTAGTAAGGGTGATTAAAATTTTCAAGCTAAAGAAATTTTTAGGGAAAATAATTAAAATAGTAAAAACATTAAATACATTTTCTCTAAAATACATTAAACAATTGCTAAGAATCTGAGGATGAGGGCGCTAACCTTCCACAGTAGATTTACTACACCTGTCAAGTCCTCTTCCATATAAGATAAATTTGCATGACCACTGAACCAATCCAAATTGACAAGTATACTTGGCTATCAAACTGATGCTATAATTAGATAATTCAGCTATAATCCCCCTTTTTATATAAGTAACTTTCTTTTGTCCTCAGCACTTGAAAGAAGTTTGATACAAAAGTCTGTAAACTTGACTCTTACTGCAAACTGCACTGATTAGGGATGTAGTCTCTGATTTGAAATTTGGTGTGTTGTTTGCCGGTGTAACAGGAGATTTTGTGACATGAGATCCTTTAACTTACACCAGCATATACCTGTAAACCTGAAAACCTTTAATCAGCTTAAGTTAACCAAAACGGGATAAACTTGAAGGCAATGATTAAAATGTGGCAGCATACATTTAATTCCCAAACGATTCTGATTGGTCTATGTCACACTCTGTGTTACTCGTGGCATCCCACCCCATGTCCCACATGGCATCCCACCCCATGTCCCACATGGCATCCCACCCCATGTCCCACATGATATCCCACCCCATGTCCCAAATGACATCCCATGTCCCACATGACATCCCAATCCATGGCATTCCACCTATGTCCTGCATGGCATTCCACCATATATCCTACATGGCATTCCACCCTGTTCCACATGGCATCCCACCCCATGTCCAACAGGGCATCCCACCCCATGACATCTCATAGGTTCCATAAGAAGTCTCATCCTATCCTAGCTATCAGTTCCTGATTGAGCATACTATGTATGAAAGTGTCACTTCAAATAATAACTTATATGCAAATGACTTGTTGAATAAGAAAAAAGGGGAGTCAAATAATTAAGCCTGATATAGCCCTTGGTGTATACAACATGGTATATATTGCCGCATGGCCCCCATCCATGTACCACATGGCATTCCTCCCTATGTCCATATGCAGTTACATCCTGTCACACTTCCTGACTGAGCATATTAAATAAAAAAGTTTGGTCAGTTTATATACTGTAACAACTTTATGCAAATGACCACAATAACAAAGGCGAACTTAAATATTCATGCCTGATACAATTGTTGGTGCCCAAATATCTTAAAGAATTTTTAAACTTCAGTGCTACGAGAGAGATGCTTGAGGATCTCTGAAGAATATTGGGAAAAAATATCATTTTACAGTTATCTTCTAAGGAAATATTAAATGTTTTGTAGACTTTTTAAGGAAACTAGTCTTCAATCTTGTCTTAAGTGTCTCTAAAAAAAAAAACTTTAACATTTTGTAAGGAAATTCTAACCTTCCATAAAGATATTTGAAGAAACTTTAAACTTTTTCTGAAAACCTCTGAAGAAACTTTAACATTTTCTGAGGAATTCTCAAAAAACTTTAACATTTCTGAGGGAATCTCAGGAAAAACTGTAGAGTACGGAATCGCCATTACATATGTTCGCATTCTGCATCGCATGCTTACCAAAAATTCCCTTTAAAAAAGACTATTTCACATATTTTTCAAGTTTTAAGTATGCAAATTTATTATGCATAAAGATAAATATTTCTTTATTTTCTCATGTAAATCCATTGTTTTAGTACCACATAAGCTTTACTGAGTCACTCAATCAGACAAAAAGGTTTGGGATCTAGGCCAACATCCCCCTCCCCCCCTTCCTCCTTAATCATTATCTAGGTAAAAGACTTTATCATCATTTTAAAATACTGAAAATAAAGATATAAATATTAACTTGCATTACATAAACAATTTTTGAGTTTTCTGCATGTTTACCTCATTGTCCATGAGCAATTGCCAACATTGTTCCTGTCCATCCAATCCCAACCCCAACCCCCTTCCCCCCCCTCCTCCAATCTCAAATCTATGTCAGGGCCTACCATATAACATTAGATGTCTATTGACACCTTAATGATTAATCAAGAACAGCTTGAAATTACAAGCAGAACTCTCCACAAATTCAACCTAATGATTTACATGAAACAACAGGTCTGCCTATATTTATGCGTCACATATTTGCATATCAAACCAAAAATACAAAGACCTGTTTAGAGGCTAATATTTAACAAGTTTTTGGCCGCTCTTTGTGGTATTTTCATGGCTTTTACAAAATACTAAAACAATTTAGACTACATGTCCATACACCTTTAGAAGAAAAAAAAATTCATTCCAGGTTGATAACAATTTTCGTGCTTTTCTCCTTTCATAAATAACTTTTCCCCCAAACAGGAACCTTCGCATAAAGAATTGCTTTGGGTCGTAACTGGATCCAAAAATTGGGAAACTTTTCAGGAATAATCTTTTATTCTGATATAGGGCCAGTTATGATATCCACTTTTTAGAACACTTTTACACAAAACCAGTCCTTTTCGGTCCTATATAATGTGACTCTTGATACATCAAGCCTGAACATAAAAACAAAATAAAACAGCGGTATTCTTTCTGCCCAACTCCAGTAGAACAGAAAATCATCAGACGATACGATTACACAAAGTGTATCTTTCAATGTCCGACAACGGTCGATTCTTTGGTTGGTTAGAATCGGCGGACGACTTCCCATCAAGATCTAAATTTGGCGCTTTAAATGACGTCCCAACTTCCAGTTCACTGGAGAATAAAAGCAGGCTGGAAAGACTTTCAGAGGGAAGCATATTCGTAGAGTTGAATCTTCGTTTTCTAGTCTGATTTTCTTCCGTTCTGCCGACCTCTGTGATGTCGGACGTGGATTTAGAAAATTCTCTTTGCTCGCTCGATTTCTTTTGTTTTTTGTGCAGTTCCTGTTTGAGATCTTCCATAAGATTTGAATTTTTGACAAGTTTATTGGCCACACCAGAAGCACAATGCTAATAAGAACTTTTAATGTGAATAGGCTGCAAAAAAAAAGAAAAAATGAGATAGTAGTTTTGTAGGTCAAAATAATACATACATAAACCAGTTAAATATGTATGGACAACATGACGTAAATCCAGCAACAAACGAAACATATACATAAATCTATATCCAAAAATTTTCACTTGTTTCTGAGATATTCACAAAAAAGTAAACCAGAAAACAAAAATTGTTTAGTGGTTCCGATGCATCCTTTCGTTGTTGGTTGATTTTCAAAATTTATACTAACTGGCACTGCATGTCATGTAATATGCTGAATAACATACATTCAAAGCCATGCCCTCCATGCATATCAATAAAGTGAATTTGACAACACGACAAGTATGATGCAAAGCATGCATATGGTTGCACATTTATCACTGTTTAGAGAATTTTACATAATGCCCCACCTACATGACATTGCTACCAACACAATAGGTCACATACTAGTATATGGACCATAATTCATCTGTGTGCAACATATGATATGTGTGCAATGTGTTTAAAAGTATAAATTTGGAGCATTTTCACATTAAGGCATGTATATTAGTGATGAACCTGTTGTCAACATAAGCATATACACAATAACTGACAAATAACATGCAAGTATAATGCAAACAGATATATGGATGCAATAAATTTATCACTATTACAAGATTTTCTTTATATTAAGCCATCCCCCTTCCCCCACCTAGCAATGTGCATGAGATCATCACCAAAAACAATAGGGAACACAAATGGATAATAGATTATCTGTGTACAACCTGCATCCAGTGTACTGTCCTGTAGTTACTGTGTTTACAAGCTCTTGTAAGCAAAACCATATCTAGCCCCACCCATTATGTATATTAATATATTCAACAAGTTTATATCATGAATATGTACACACTAGCTAAAAACATAAATATACTAAGTATGAATCAAAACAGTCATGTAGTTTTCAAAATAAGAACATTTGAAGATTTGTAGATTAAGCCCCGCCCACTAATTGATATGCATGACATCACCATCAAAACTGATAAGGTGAATATATGGACCATGTGCTATCTGTGTACCACCTACACATGCATCCAGTTTATCATTCTTTAGATATCATGTTTACAAGCTCTTTTCAGCAAAATCATATTAAGCCCCACCCACTATGAATGTTAATGAAATGCAACATTTTTTTACCATGTGCATGCACACACTAGGTAACATCATAATTATACCAAACATGAAACGAAACGGACAAGTGGATGTTAAAAAACGAGCATTTCAAGATTTTTACATTAAGCCCTGCAGACTATGGCCTACCTATGTAACACATATGACATAAACACAATGTGTCGTTCTGGAGATTTCATGTTTACAAGCTCTATTTGGCAAAACCACATTCAGCCCCACCCACTACGCATATTAATGAGATTCAACGTTTTTATACATTGAACACGTGGACACTAGCTAACAACAATATTATACCAAATATTAAAAAAAACCCAGACAAATGGTTGTTAAAATATGAGCATTTCAAATTTTGTACATTGAAGCCCCGCCCACTGATTATATGCATGATATCATCACCAAAAGCAATAGGGCACATCTTTGGACCATGCGCTCACACATCTTCGGACCATGGTCTATCTGTGTACCACATAGGACATGAATCCAATGTACTGTTCTTGAGATATCATGTTTACAAGCTAGGCATAACACACACACATGCACTTACCCACACCCACCTACACACATACAAACACATACACGACAAGCGGACCGGATAGGTTCCTGATGCTGATCGCATCGGAACCAAAAATGATAAACAAAGTGTGGTTTTATGATATTTTTGACATAAACATACTGAGGGTAGGGGGATATTTCCCAACCATTCCATAATAATTACCCCCCTCCCCACCACTACTACTCTTGCCCCTAAAAAATATTCCTTCTTCCCCCACCATCAATTTCTTTAGACAGGCTATGCTACTTACCACAGGAATGACAGGACAAAAAAGGCTATTGCGATGTTGCCCTCAATCTTGACTGTCTGGTGCACGATCCGATACACCTATTAGATTGAACAAAATAAGAGAATGTCATCGGTGCAATTTTCATTGTCTTGAAAATTTTAGGTTTAAAAAAATTAAAATAATTTGTTCAAGATCAATAAATTTTTGAACTGGAAAATAAAAGCGCCAACTGATTAAGCCTGACATAACAGCAAAGGTTGTATTGTGTCAGAGAGGCAAGCTATTTAAAAATAAAGGGGCTGTACAGGAATATTTCCATGAATTTTCATATATGATAGAGGACTATTAAAGAAACAAATTGGTGTTAAAACCATGTTGATATTCTTATTTTGTTTAGAGTTATTGCATTTCAAAGATTTCACAAGTGTGTTGAAAAGTGACCTCACAGTGTACAGTGTGATGTCATACAAGGAAATCCACAACAATTTGTAGGTATTACTATGGAAATTAATTGCCTTTTAATTTCCATTTTTAATTTGATTATTCGTATGGTGTATAACATGCACTTTACAAGAACATACTTTGCCCATCTGCTCATGGACCTTACACTCTTAACTAAAAGAGAAACATTTTCTTTTGTTTTATAGAAATACATAAAAATTGTCCTGGATCTGCCTTTATGACATCACAGTGTACACTATGAGGTCACACTAGTGAAATCTTTATATGTTGTAACTCCAAAATGGAATAAGATATCGTCATCATGGTTTTTACACCAATTTAAGTATCGGTCTGATGTCATAATGCGTGGGCAATTTAGTTTGTCAGGGAAAACAAACCCTACTCTCCATTGACACTAACGTTACAACGGTCAACTTTGGGCAAGAATATTTTTTGTTTCCCTGGCGACTATGGATTAAAGTTTGACCTAACATTATAAAGAATATCAAGATCAACATATGCCAAAGTTTTTAAAATATTTGATTCTCCTGATCAAGAGGAAATAACAGCATAAATTATAACAAAATCAAAAGCCCTTATTGGTTAATTAGTTAGTGTGCGTTGAAAAAAAAAAAAAACTTTAATAAAATGCCGGATGACCAAACACTTCAAATTTGTTCCTTTCATAGTTCTCTATCACATATATGAACATAAAAATTCACAGGAATATTCCTTTAAAGCTTAAGAATAGGTTGTGTGGAGAAACACAATGTACAAATGCTTCAAAACGGAAAATATCAATGTCTTACCAGACAGCCAAGAGGCAATGGAATAAAACCCATTCTTCTTGAAACAAGGTCAGAATGATCTGAGAAAGCCTGAAAGAAGAAAAAATATTATTTTTAATGGCAATTTGCAAGCTTCATTGTCTTGTTGGCACCTGTGAAGTGTCATTGTCTTTTTAACATCTGTGAAGTGTCATTGTCTTGTTGACACCTGTGAAGTGTCATTGTCTTGTTGACACCTGTGAAGTGTCATTGTCTTGTTTGCACCTGTGAAGAGTCATTGTCTTGTTGACACCTGTGAAGTGTCATTGTCTTGTTGACACCTGTGAAGTGTCATTGTCTTGTTTGCACCTGTGAAGTGTCATTGTCTTGTTTGCACATGTGAAGTGTCATTGTCTTGTTTGCACATGTGAAGTGTCATTGTCTTGTTGACACCTGTGAAGTGTCATTGTCTTGTTTGCACCTGTGAAGTGTCATTGTCTTGTTTGCACATGTGAAGTGGCATTGTCTTGTTTGTACCTGTAAAGTGTCATTGTCTTGTTTGCACCTGTGAGGTGTCATTGTCTTGTTAGCACCAGTGAAGTGTCATTGTCTTGTTTGCACATGTGAAGTGTCATTGTCTTGTTGACACCTGTGAAGTGCCATTGTCTTGTTGACACCTGTAAAGTGTCATTGTCTTTTTAACACCTGTGAAGTGTCATTGTCTTGTTTGCACAAGTGAAGTGTCATTGTCTTGTTTGTACCTGTGAAGTGTCATTGTCTTGTTTGCACCTGTGAAGTGTCATTGTCTTGTTGGCACCTGTGAAGTGTCATTGTCTTGTTTGCACCTGTGAATTGTCATTGTCTTGTTTGCACATGTGAATTGTCATTATCTTGTTTGCACCTGTGAAGTGTCATTCTCTTTACCTGTGAAGTGTCATTGTCTTGTTTGCACCTGTGAGGTGTCATTGTCTTTTTAAGACCTGTGAAGTGTCATTGTCTTGTTGACACCTGTGAGGTGTCATTGTCTTGTTGGCACATGTGAAGTGTCATTGTCTTTTTGGCACCTGTGAAGTGTCATTGTCTTGACACATGTGAAGTGTCACTGTCTTGTTTGCACCTGTGAAGTGTCATTGTCTTGTTTGCACCTGTAAAGTGTCATTTTTTTTTTAAACACCTGTGAAGTGTCATTGTCTTAATGACACCTGTGAAGTGGCATTGTCTTGTTGACACCTGTGAAGTGTCATTGTCTTGTTGGCACCTGTGAAGTGTCATTGTCTTGTTGGCATCTGTAAAGTGTCATTGTCTACTTGGCACCAGTGAAGTGTCATTGTCATGTTAGCACCTTACTAGTGTCAGTTTTATGGAAGGCACCTCACATTACAAGTGTCACTGTCACATTATCCCCTGCGAGGTATCCTTGTCTTCCTGGCTCCTTGTAAGTACCACTGTCAAGTGTCATTGGAATGTTGGCACACTATAAAGTCACGCACTTTTAATGGCATTGTTGTCATGCTGATACCTTACAAGGGTCACTGTCATGTTGCCACCTTAAAAGTATCATCATAGCACCTTACAAGTGTCATTGACATGTTGACACCTTACTGGTGTCATGTTAATACGTTACAATGGTCACTGTTGTGTTGCCACCTTAAAAAGTGACACCATCATGTTGGCAATTTACAAGTGTCATCCTTATGGTGGCACCTTACATGTGTCGCTGTCATCTTGAAAGTGCCTTCGTCATGTTGGAACCTTACAAGTGTCATCCTCAAGTTGGCACCTTACAAGTGTCATTGTCATGTTAGAACCCTACAAGTGTCATCCTCAAGTTGGCACCTTACAAGTGTCATTGTCATGTTAATACCTAACAAGTGTCATCCTCAAGTTGGCACCTTACAAGTGTCATTGTCATGTTAAAACCTTACAAGTGTCACTGTCATCCTGAAAGTGTCTTTGTCATGTTGGCACCTCATAAGGGTCACTGTATTGTAGGCATCCAACAACTTACTATATACTCCCTTTCAAGTGCCATTTTCTCTTTGGCACCTTAAAGATTTAATTCCAATTTTATATCATAATTATTCCCATAATTTCATCACAGAAACAACAATTTCAGAAGAAAGCCCTATTACTCACATTTGACTTTCTACTTCTGACCATGTCATAGGCTAAACTTGCTCTGTATTCAGCATAAACCTATGAAAAGAAGTCAAATGATAATCCTCACCGTATTTTCTGACACCAGTATTTGATCAAGTGGTATATTATTATGCTTTGTATTATTGTGTCCATCTTCATGTAAACTATTTCTTATCCACGGGTGGTGGGTGGTGTTAGGGGTTGGGTGGTTTAGGGTGGGGTGGTTTGGGATGGGGTGGTTAGGGGTGGGGTCAGTTTTGTACTTTCTTATTTTGTTTTCTCTCTATTCTTGTTTAGATACAACTATGTACATACTCAAAGTGAAAAGTCATATTATCTCATTACTTAGAGGAAGTGCCCTACTCATTAAGCCTTTTACAAATTTCTGTTTTTTTGTTATATGTATATCATTGTTATCATTATTATTATTACTGATGAAATAATATGCTGAAGAAAGCATTCAAAATCTTATTCTCTTAGGGAGATATTCAAGTTTAAAGCTTGGTATCATTTTTGTAGAAACGACTGAAATCAAGACTAGTTGTGATGTCATAGCCTCAGATTCCTCAAAGTCTTTATGTATTCTCTCATACTTTGTCGAGCGATTTTGTGGCTTAAAAACCATGGGATATGTCAAAAAAGTAGTAAAACTGAATCTAGGAAGGGTATTTATTATATACCACCTGAAGAAAGTTTGAGGAAAAATAATAAAAATGGTAAAAAAATTACTAAACTTTCTAAAAAAAACATTAAGATATTGAGGAATTTGAGGCTGTGACATCACAAGTAGTCTGATTTCAGTCGTTTCTACACAAATGAAACCAAACTCTTAACTTGAATATCTCCTTAATGGAATAAGATGTTGCAATGCTTTCTGTTTCTTATGAAGTCCTCTTTCATATAAGATAGGCATGCTTGACCCTCGAACTAATCCTTTAACAGAAAATATTTTTAAACGCTTTCTTCACCATTTTGTTTCTTTTGAAGTCCTCTTTCATATAAGATGGATATGCTTGACCACTAAACTAATCCTTTAAGTTTGTGATTTCTTATCGTATTATTTACTGTAACTAGCATGGATTTCTGCTGGATGCTTATGTGTCATTCAGCTTCTTCTGGTACTGATGCAATTTACTTCGACGTCAGTGAAGCTTTCGACAGTGTTAGCCACAGTCATTTATGTTACAAGCTTGAATATTATGAGATTAAAGGTCAAGTGCTTCAGTGGATCAAAGGGTATTTGTGCAATAGAAGACAAGAGGGTTGTTTCACAGCAAGCACTCTCTTCTTGGGCTCCCATGTCATCTGGAGTCTTTTAGGGGTCTCTCAGGGGTCTCTTAGTGGTCCCTCAGGGATCCCTTCTTGGCCCCACTTTGTTCTTATTCAAGTTTAAAGGATTAGTTCAGTGGTCAAGCATGTTTATCTTATATGAAAGATGACTTCGAAAGAAACAAAATAGTGACAAAAGCATTCAAAAATCTTATTCCGTTAAGGAGATATTAAGTTTAAAGTTTAGTATAATTTATATAGAAACGACTGAAATCAGACTAGTTGTGAAGTCACAGCCTCAGTATCCTCAACATCTTTATGTATTTTAAAGAAAGTTTATTGAATTTTTTTAACTGTCTAAATTATTTTTCTTCGAAATTCCTTCAGGTGGTATATTATAAATACCCTTTCAAGATTCCCTTTCAAGATTCGGTTTTACTACTTTTTTGACATATCCCATGGTTTATAAGCCACAAAATCGCAGGGCAAAATATGATAAATAACATAAAGACTTAAGGAACACTGAGGCTATGACATCATAACTAGTCTAATTTTAGTCGTTTCTGTGCAAACGATATCAAACTTTTCAAGTTAAATATCTCCTTAACGGAATGAATTTGGAATGCTTTCTTTACCATTTTGTTTCTTTTGAAGTCCTCTTTCATATAAAATAGACTTGCTGGACCCCTGAGCTAATCCTTTAATTAACGACCTGCCTAGTATGTGCTCCTCTTCTGCCAAGCTATTTGCTGAGGATACAAAACTTTATCATGAGAATGAATCTGCGATTGATGCTAAGTACTTCAGGAGGATCTAAACAGACTGTTTGCGTGGCCAAAGACCTGGTTCATGAACGTCAACGCAGCTAAATGTGTGGCTCTCCAAACAGGTTGATTATGATTATGTTTACACCTTAAACTGTGTACCTCTTGAGTCTGTTAATCATCAGAAAACCTTGGTGTTACTGTTAGTAATGATCTTCTCCCTCGTAAACACATTGAAGCCATCTGCAGTAAGCAAATCAGAAGATTGGCTTGACCAAAAGATGTTTTGCTAATAGATATCCTTCCATGATTTACATCGCCATGGTTTTGTGGTGATTATTGTAGGGCTAGAACCAGTTCCCTTGATGTAGATTCTTATGCAATCCGAATAGTACTGTACATGACTTCCAGACATGGGCGCTTATTAGAAGAAACTAAAAAGTGGCACAATTATATTTTCGTAAGCGCCCATTATTATGTCGAATATGGTATTTTAGTACCTTGTTTGACTCAAAATATAAAACACTTTGTAATACACATTTTAAATCAATTCTCCATGTGGATCGACCAATAAAAACTCACCTCAGCTGGTAATAAATTGAATTTTGTAATAAAGGCATGTTTCACGGAATCAACCACCACTTCAGCGGCTAGCACCATAAACATATCAGGTAGCAACTCAAAGAAATGCTCTGCAGGGAAAATCAGAAAACAAATCTTAAAGGTCTGAATGACATCTGGAGGCAACTTGAGCTTTAATAATTTAAAATATAAAACAGAGCATTAATACAGCAAACACTCCCATCAAAACCAGTTTGACCATTTGACAGCAATTTTAATTTTTGGCCTTATTGCGCAATCATTCGTGACATAGGCAAATGAACACGTCTTCAATTGCTTATGTAAATCATTTGTTTTTCAATCCTTTCTAAAAATATTTTCCAACAGAGGGATTTCCTAACTCAACTGGACTCCCAATTTTGCAGGGCAGCAGCTTTGTTGCATTTCATGTACAACAAACATAGTAAATGCTAGTCTTCTAGTACCAGCTACTGATTGCATTTTTTTTATAATCACTTTCGATTTTTCATCACATTTTCCTTAAGTTATATTTTCACTGGGCATACAAAGAGTAACTTTAACATTAATGCCATCTGATTGTTCGTTATTCAGACAAAGCCTACATACCCACTTGCTGCAAATCCTAGTGTGTAAGGCCTACCATAGGTTGAAAGCCATTGTGTCATACAGCAGAAACCCACTTCAAACATCAATCAGGATCAGATGAAAATCGAGAAAATGTATTTATTTCCCCTGCACACATCATTAGTGCAACCAACGGCACAGCAAGATTCCAGCATAATTACCTTACAAAAAGAATCTTATATAACAACATGCAAATGTATGAAGTGTACAGCAGACGACAGTGGTTTTGACCGACAAAATGGCGATGTAAACAAAGTCATGTGACATCGTGACGTCAGCTGTAACACCTTATATCTGACTCCATCCAGATATTTTAAACCTTTATTATATCTCAAGGGCAGCAGGTACTCAGCAAAGAAAATATAAAACTTATAACTGGTTAATATTGAAGAACACATTTAAAGAATTATTTAAGGATATTGAGCTGTGTTCATCTTATGACATCACAAAGTTTGCCTGGATTCTAAAATCTTCAACTTTGATTGACCATAACTCAAAATCTACATAAGCTTTTTCAAAGATTTGAAGCGAATTGTACTCGGAATGTAATTTTCTTTCACATATTTAAACACTGTTACATGACACTAAACCTTAAAAATGGTGACAGGTAAATAATGTCCGACTGTATCGCACTTAGAATATTTGCAAACACAACAGAGATGAGTCTGTCCGTTAAATAAAAAGTTGCTTGCCCCAAAGTAGAATAGATTAAAAGTTAGAATAAGAACTTTATTACCTGAACTCCAAGAGAATTGGTTCATGTTACGAAGCATGACAAAGAACAGAAGCACCATGTAGTGATATCTTTCTCGAACATCTAAGACGAACATGAAATATACAATATAAGTTTGGCAACCCAACAAGGGTTAAACTGACCTAAAATACTCAAGTGCAGTCCAACAAGGTTTAAACTGACCTATAATACTTAAGTACAGTCCAACAAGGGTTAAACTGACTTAAAATACTCAAGTGCAGTCCAACAAGGATTAAACTGACTTAAAATACACACGTGCAGTCCAACAAGGGTTAAACTGACTAAAAATACTCAAGTGCATTCCAACAAGGGTTAAACTGACCTAAAATACTAAAGTGCAGTTCAACAAGGGTTAAACTGACCTAAAATTCTCAAGTGCAGTCCAAACAAGGGTTAAATTGACCTAAAGTACAGTACAAATTTTACAGGATCCCTTGGCCAAAATGTAAGAACATAATATTCTGGGGTCACTATAACAGTAGCAACTAGAACTATAGCACTCTGCAGAGTGCGTACCTCTGCCCCTGTTCATTCCCAACCGGAATACAATCTACCTCAGAAACACTCAGCCCACCAAGTCATAACTCTTTGTTTGCTTGTTTGATAAAGGCTTAATGGTACCATAACAGCGAGTGTCAAAGTGTGCCTGAGAGGTTAGATCATTCCAGAGCTAGGAAGAAATGAAAAAAGGAGGAGTCTGGGAGAAGTACGAGGACTAATAGCCAGGAAGCTGTGATCAAAATAGGAAAGGCAGGGGTGCTAAAAAAAAGCAAAAGTAGGTAGAGGGGGAGGGAGGGGGGGGGAGGAGGACTAAATATGGTTGTAGAGGGAGGCATGATGAAGGAAGGAGATTCCAAACAATTTCTTTCTCACTGTTGATCTGTATTGCCATTTACATTCTAAACAGTTGAGGATCGTCACTTGTGATCATTGTTCTCAGTTTAATTCAGGCTAAGCATTCATTGTTTGAGCTCTATTCAGGGTAGATTCACATTCCAACATCTTCATTCATGGCAAGAAACCAATTGTTTTGACTTCATTGATACTAAAGACCACTTCAGTTGCTTTTCTTTTGAGTCTAGAAAACTTATTGTATGGCTGTTCTTTCATGGCATGAGTTCATTATCCAGCACATTCCAATTAAAAGTTTCAACTAAGTGTTGATAAATCTTGCCCTAAAATATCCCCATCCCTCCATTTTTGCCCTTCCCCTATTCCAATACATCCCTAATTCTAAACACTTCTTCCTTAAACAGGAACAAACCACACACCAAATTGGATCCAAATTCAGTCTTCAATTCTTGAGATATCTTGACGACAGACAAAATGTCCCCACCCCTCATTTGCACTCTTCCCCTGTTCCAATGTCTTAAATTTTAATCACTTCTTCCGTAAACAGAAACAAAACCACACAGCAAATCTAATCCAAATCCAATAATTAGTTCTTGGGATATCTTGATGACAAACAGAGGTAAAAACGTAACCCCCATCCAGCTTCATTGGCGAAGGTAATAATAATTGATTTATATGTTTTATGTATACAATCATATTCAAAAAAAAATTCAGAAATTTAAGAAAACATGGATTGATTTTTCATTTTCTAAAATCAACTAGAAGTTTATTCCACCAGTTTTAAATTTTGATCATAATCCTTGAATGGGTGCAGTAATTCTGACAGAACGTTTTTGAGTCTACAACCAATCAAATTCTACAAGGAATAGACTTTCTCACCAGTTTCTATGATTGAGACTTAAAGGAATAGTCCCATGGTTTTTTGTAATATTTCTATGGTTTTTTTGTAATATTCCCATGGTTTTTTGTAATATTCCCATGGTTTTTTGTAATATTCCCATGGTTTTTTGTAATATTCTCATGGTTTTTTGTAATATTCCCATGGTTTTTTGTAATATTCCCATGGTTTTTTGTGATATTCCCATAGTTTTTTGTAAAATTTTATTTGAAAGAGCATACTTTTAGAGCCAATTTGGTACAAAAATCAGTTTAATATCATTTTCTGTTCAGGATTTTTAAAGATTTCCCAATTGCAATTTAAAGGTTTTGTACAGTATGATGAATTTGTGTTTGATGATGTCATACAGACAATTCCATATATGTTTATGCATTTATTTGAATGTTAATTAGTTGTTTTGTATGATTAGAAACAATTTTCCAAAACTTATTAAAGTAAGGTATATTTGGCAATGTATATAAATACCTAACTTTCATCAATTTATTTTTCTAGCAGGTTTTACTAATAAAAAAAGGATGATAGATTTTAATAAGATACATCAACTTTGTGGGAGAATGTGTTGCTGTGATGTCATACTAAGCCTTTTCCAATTCGTTTATTGGCATTTTTTGTGAACTTTAAAATTTGAATATCTCCTGATAGGAATAACATATCAACATGATTTTTGTACTAAATTATTTCTAAAATGTTTCTCTTTCTCATTAATGTTTGTAAAAAAAAATGGGAATATTCCTTTAAGAATGAAATTTCAAAGAATAACATTAAGATTCTGACCTGCCAATCACATCACAAACTTCAGCACAGAGCTGAAATTAATCATAAAATTTCCCATGGTTCTGAATAAAGGTGTCGAAAATGTTCCCACGACGTGACAGAAATAATAATAATATAGTAAATACATCTTAATAAGCTTCACTCTTTTGCAATTTTAGCTACTATTCATCGCACAAATACATGGGGGACGTTTTTAGAGCGCATATTTACCACATTTACTGTTGCTTACTCAAGAAATCTTAAGAGAGAAAAAAATATTTCAAAAATAATTTCTTCCCGCGAATTCCTGTTTATCAACTTCCTCTGCAACAACAACCTATTCCACCATATATTTCTTTCTCCTACCTTCTATACCTTACCTCACACACCCCTTTCTTTTCACCTTCATTTTTCTCTCCCAAATTCACCCTATTTCCCCCCTTTTCATCCTCTCAATCCTTTATCTCCTCTCTACCCTAACTCTTACACCTTAATTTTTTAACAGCCTTTTGGCACATTTAACTCTGATTGTCCCGGTGCCGTTAAACATCAACAAACCAAACCAAACCTGTTTTTCAGCCTGTATTTATAAATGCCAGAACTGTAAAAATTTCTAGATCTGCTTTAGCATATATTGAAAATTCCTCAATTGAGACCAGCCATCACTCAGAAACTAAAAGGGGTATTTCCGAAATTCAAAAACTGTTCTCAGCACAATTTAAAACTCTTTTCGATTAACTATTCACATCTAGACGTCCATAAGCCTTTCAAACTACTATATGGGTTAAGGCCGAAAGCGACACGGCAAGCTATATTCCAAGCTATATTCTAGATAATCACACAAGAAACCAATATCATAAGATGCTTTGACTTTTTGCTTCCACACAATAAAGTTTAGGATTGAGGTTTTCTGATGCTGGAAAATTTGCTAGAAATGTCAGTTCATTCAAGCTGTGGAGAAATGTGTCTTAGTGGGGCGTGGTTTTCTGTTGTTATGTAATTTTGCTTTAATGGGTGTACAAATGCCTTTTGTATCAAAGTATCATTTGAAAAAGCTCAAATAGTTCTTTTAGAAAATGTAATTTTTTGATGGGGGTTATGTTGAAGATTTTTGAGAGAAAAAATGGATTAAAATAGAGAAAATTAAAAAAATGCACAAAATTTAATAGATTTTTTATTTTTTTCTTCTCAAAAGCTTTACTTTCCACACTTGAGAAGCCGTAAACAACTGCTTGGCCGGAAATCGAATCTGGTACGTTTCGTTCAAAACACAAACTCCCAACCAGATATCAAGTTATGCAATTCTGGTCAAATTTTGTCTGCCTTTTTCACCAATATCTTTTTTTGGCAAAAGTTGTGCCAATTTTGATGATTTTTAGCCTTTTTGAGACTAAAAAACGAAAATTTCGAGAAAAAATGGTCAAAAATCATTTTTTTCCAAACATTTACTAATTATACTTCAAAACCTTCCCTTTACCCCAAAACATGTGTACCAGTAGTGAACATTTCAATGAGTGCAAATTCAATCAAATTTTGACAGTACCTATCATCAATCTCTTTTTTTGGTGAAAGTTCTGCAAAATTCCATGATTTTTAGCCTTTTCTAGACCAATTTTTTTTTTAAATCGTAGCTCCTGAACGGAATACAACTGCCCTTCGCTAAAAACATCCTTAGAATGGTAGCTCCGCGATCTTTCAAATGATACGTATAACGCTACTATCCCATCTAAGCTTAATGTCTCAATCATGCTCAAAATCATAAGAATATAAACAAACACACTGATTTCAGTCTGTTACACAGCTAAGCAGTCAGCGCGTACGCATGTTGTGTGGAAGGTCACGGGTTCAATGCTGTGTTGAGCTATAGGGATTTGTTTCTTAGTGCGTAATTACAGAGGTAATTTCTTTTGTTTTCTTTCCATTATTTTCATGTTTTGCATTGGAAAAAATATTGCGAGTGGTATTAATGGAAAGAGAATGTCAAAAACTATAAATACATCTTAAAAAATCCTTCATTTTCATTATTCACACGCAAAAAAAACAAGCCAAAAAAGTGTTAAATATGCTGTATTTTTGCCTAAAAATTTGCAACTGTTTCATATTTATGTCAAATTTTTCGTCATTTTGACTCTTTTATTGTAAAGTTTATTGTCTTAGCATTCAAACAAAAGGAACATGTAATGACAGAAAACGAAAGTAAATTTTTGAAAATTAAGCTTTAATAAAAAGTTCCGAAAAATTACATTTAGGTTTTGAAGTCGGCATGCGTTTAAGGATTAAAATATCCGAGAACTTTGATAATATTAGAAACAATTCATCAACAAAACTGATTCATTGGCATTGCTGTGTGGTGTTACAGATGGTCAGCTGATGCCTTGCAACCATCATATTTTAGTCTTTCTACTACATACAAATGAATCAAAGAGTAAGATTCTTACCACTGCACATCATTTGAAAGAGGTTGTACTTGTCAAATTTCTTGAATACACTTCCCTTCAGTTCGACAAACTAGGAAATAAAACATCAATTTCCTTTTAAAGATTTAGTTCAGTAGCTATGCACATTCATCTTATATGAAAAACAACCCCAAAAGACACAAAATGGTGCAGAAAATGTTAAAAATATCATTACTTTAAGCAAACGTTTTATTCTATATAACTAATGTAGAAATGACTGAAATAAGACTAGTTGTGACATCACATCACTTACATTCCTCAGTCCTTTGTGTATTTCATTGAAATATTGTAGGAGAATCTTCAACCTTTGGATGTGTTAAGAGAGCACAGTTTTAAGAGGAAAAGTAAGCAACAATGCGCGCATATTACCTTTTATGTATAACACCTGTATTATACGTGCGTTTGAAAGCATTTTATCGTATGCTTGGTCCCGTGCCATTCGTGAATTGTGCAATAGCCAAGATTCCCCAGTATTTGATTGGTTGAAAGGAGATTCCCCTAATATACGATTGGTCCATTATAAACACATGAATTTCGGTCATGTTACATTATTTAAAGGAGCACTTGACTGAAAAGTAACTGTGCTTGTTTTGACGAATTTAAAGATATATCATCCAAAACAGATCAATAAACATCATTTCTCCATAGCCCACAGATACCGTGAGGGCAAAGGTCACTTGAATATTCATATTAACCAGAAAATTGCTATACTGTTGTATGTTAGATAAGCATTTTATTTTTTGGGGACCCTCTAAAAATATACCCTCACTTTTCGGTCTAGTACTCCTTTAAATTAGTTTATCAGAGGATTCAGATTTGAAAAAGTCTATTGATTGGATATGTTGGCCAACTGCCAAGGTCACATAGTGAGTCACATAGTCACATAGTGAGTCACATAGTGAGTCACATAGTGACAGAGAGGTTAAATCATTTAAAGAAATGGTGTATTCTAGGAGAAGGTATTAAAGGAATATTTCCATGGAATTTCATTTTTATGTATCTGATAGAGAAAAATTAAAAAAACAGATTGGTAAAAAAAAACATGTTGATATCTCATTCCTGGAAGAAGTTATTGAATTAAAAAAAAAAAAAAATCTTGCCTGCATAAAAGTGACTTTTGTACAGAATCCATGTCATCATTATGATGTCATCACAGCACTTTCAGTACTAGTCTTTCTGTATTTCTTTGAAAATTAATTGCCAGTTTTGCATAATTTAAATATCAACTACAAGAACAGATTGGAAAACATTATTGTATATTTCATACAATACTTTTCTTCAATAATTTTTAAAGAATAAAATGTTTCCAATCATTTATAAAATACAAAATTAATTTTTAAAGAAAAACATAAGAACAGTACACTGTGATGACATCGTAATGATGACTTAGACTCAGACCAACAATCTCTTTTACGCTAACAAGAAAAATCTTTAAAATTCAATAACGTATGGAAGGAATAAGATACTAATTTGGTTTCTTCACCAATCTGTTTCTTTTACTGTCCTCTATCAAATATATTAAAATGAAAATCAATAGAATATTCCCATGTGGGTTTAAACAAAGACTAATTATAAACATTTCTCTTCCAATTGTGCATAGTGTAATGTGATAATTTGATATACAAAATTGGTGAAACACAACTTACATTATTGGACATCATGATTGTAAGCAAGGCTTTGTTGTGAGAGTTAAAAGCAATGTTGAGAGTTGTGGCTTGAAATAAAACTAAAATTGCGTGAAGAACTGATGAGAGAGGTTAAGGAAAACTGACATATTGGTACACATGGCTGTTATTCCCGGGGTATACCCCCTCACTTTTCAGCAAAATCTGACAAATTCAGTACATTTTGGGGGAAATTTCTCTCTTGTCCCCACACTTTTTGGATAAGAGGCCATGTGCCCCCTCCTTTCCAAATGAGAATTGTGGGCACACACTAGGTTGCTTTTCTGGGAGTAACCGATGTAAGGGATCATGGTATCGTCTGGGTTACCACCATGACAATGCCCAGTGTGTATGTGACGGATCACACAGCAACCCTAGCATTCTACTAAGGTCTCTAAGAGGACAACACAAGGGAGATTGTCTGGGAGTAACAGATGTGATGGATCATGGAATTACCCTGGCATTCTACTGGCGCCCTCCAGGGTAATGCTAGGTGGGCAGCCCACTGGGTCACTGAAGTGGAACAAGCCCAACATTGCTGCTTGAAGACAGAGGACCCTTCAATAATTAGCCTGTGCTTAACCCTTACTCTACCACACAGCAATATTATCGCCGTTTTGGGTGCCCCATCTTTGACTCCGCCTCCCAGGCGCATTTTCAAAAAAAAAGTGGTAGAGTAAGGGTTAAAATAATTCATTATTCAAGTGGATTTGCGTAGTAGTGTAATTTCTGCATCAAGTTATAAATATTCATTACAGGCCTAATAGTTTTCTTTCATTTCACCAGGGATTAGCAATATCCATCAAAGCATAGCAAAACTGGTAAAAGCAAATGGAAGGTCTGTAATCAAAAATGTAATATTGTGAATAGTTTCAAAGTTTTTGTACAACTGATTTTGGTGGAATACTGAGAATTTAGTTTTATTAATCATGTATGAATTATGGATAGAGAACTGATCAACTTAAAGCCCAAATGGCAGCGTTTGACAAATCTCTCAAAAATTCACTTGCCCACCGGGCAAACACATGCGCAGAAATGCTTGTCTGGAAGCAAAATCCACTTGCCCAATATTAATCACGATATTGCATGTTATGGTAAAATATTTCTTACAGCAATATTTACTGAGAATGCTGTATAAATAATAAAAGACTCTTACACTTACTAAAAAACAGTGGAAATTGTAATCCATATATCTTTTACAAATATACAGCAATAATAGGCTCCATAAAATCAAAATCAGAAACTTGGAAAGTTTAATAAATTTTTGCATAAACAGGTGGCGTGGCAAAGACAAGTCAAGTTCGCCATGTAACAGTGCAGTATATACAGCGTACGGTATGCCCTGTACGATACTGTATGTGTACATGGAACGGTATTGGACCCATTGCGTGTGGTGCATTAACACAGCAGAACAGACCTCGGCAAGAAACAGTGACTGGATATAAAAATGCATGAGATTTTTTACGTGAGATATGATTGGTTGAAAGGAGCAAGCCTCACTAGCAAAACAGCATGCATTGCACATATGTTTAACCAGCTTTGGTGGCCTGGATCATATATCTGCACATTATATGTTTTATGTGTGTGCGATATATGTTTACATCTTATGTATGGGTGCGTGTATAATGTTGTTATGGCAACGTTTAAGATCATTTCCTAACATAATGAAATATTTTGGCTTCCAAATAAATGCAATATAAATTTGATTTAAGTTATTTTCTGGGCATTTCCATCAGTAAAAATTGTAGTAAATATAAACTGTGTAATGAATTAAGTTTTTAAAGAGAAATTCACTCTATTGGTTTGGGTCAATTTATGTTTGCCCAGCAGGCATATTAACTTGTAAATCAACTTGCCCAGACATAAACATTAGTTGCCCTGGGCGTCCTGACAGGCGATTTGTCGAACGCTGCCGAATGGAATGATAACGGTTTTGATATCTCATTTGGGATGTATTCCGAAGGAGATATTTCAAATGATATCCTGATTGGCAGATATCCTACACTGTCTGTTAGTTGCCTGGTTATCTTTGATAACTGATAACTCGTAAACTAAAAGAGCCATTTTCAAAATTCAACGAAAGTTCCACCCAAACTTCAAACTCTTTCCAACAGGTTATTCAACTCTAGTAGGACATCCATAACATTTTTAAAAGCAACATCCTGTCATATCATTAATCAATCTTCCAAAGGATACTGACATATATTACGGCCATTAGCAAGTGCGGAAGAATCCCAAAGTGTTCTCTCTTTCGGTTCCTTGGTTCTGTAGCCGTCCAAAATAAAGAATCTAGTATGTCCTGTCCAAACGATGAAAACAATTTGTCGGCAACCTGGGAGAAAGAAATGTACACAATATGGACAAGATTTGCATATTAATTGTATTACCGTAATAAGCGTCCAAGACGCTTACAAAAATAGAATTGCGCCACCTTAAGGTCGAAAGTTTCTTCCTAATAAGCGCCCATGTTCCAGGCAGTGTGCTATTCGAACTGCATTGTGTGAACTGGTTCCATACTAGCCCCACAATAACCACCACAAAAATACTGTGAGCGTCAGATACAAAATAAGCAAATTGTGTAACAAAACTTATTTGAAGTCTTTAAATTAATCAAATAAATTATATTATCAGTCAAAATATGTTGGGTGGGTGCTTATTGGAGCAGGGACGCTTAATATGTTGAATAAGGTAATTGTATAATACTTAAAGGTATCACAGACCATACGGACTTGTATTTAAGGATCTATGGACATGTAACAGCAATGTGAGCATAATTGGAATGAAAATTGCTTTAAACCATGAAAATCATGATGAAATAACTCTCTTTGGGAGGAATTATCCATCAATCATTCATGGGCATTGCACAATTCCTCCATGCATATAATGCATATTTATTTTTAGGGTCAGCCAAGGACTAATCTGTTCCACTTCACTTCTATGTAGGTTTGTGGCTTTAGCCCCAGATGAATGACCTATTGTGTACAGTGTAACAATAGCTGGTTGCTAGCAAGTGAATTGTGAAGAGGCTTTCAGGTTGTAAGGTGTAAATTACCCGTGTTGTGTATGGTGTAACAATAGCTGATTGCTAGCAATTGAACTGTGAAGATGTTCTTGATTTTGAGAAAAGCTTGTCGGGTTGGAGATTAAAATTTCCTGTTAACAATTTGATTTTGAATTTGAAAAACTTTCAATGAGAAAGTTTTGAATCTCCATCATACTTTCAAAGAAAATAAAGAGGAAAACAGTCTGATGATGTTCAAGAACTGAATTTTAGGACAGAAATTTAATTTTAAACTGTTTTGTTTGTAGAGGTTTAATGGCACCTCCAGTGGTGGCGTTATGGGGAAGAAGGGGGGCATTTCCCTCCACGAGATTGCTTTTCCCCCAAAAATTTTTTGTTAAGTGACATATTTTTTCTAATTTATAGGATTTTTCCCCCTCCCCCATGAGACAAACTTTGCACCTTGCTTGCCACCCCCTGACCAAAATTCTGGTGCCACCACTGGGTACCACAACAGTCAAGAGTCAAATGTGCCAGGAGGGTATCAAAAATTCATTGTGCTAGAATAAAGAGAAGAAGAACAAAAATGTACATTTGATAGAGGAGCAAGAGGTTAGAGACAAGAAGGATTAAAAAAAGGGGGGATGAGTGAATATTAGATCAAGAGGAGAAATTTTTCTTTAAAAGTTTTGAGATAGAGATGAAGGGGGAGAGAATAAATATAAAATTGGAGTTTAATGGGCAGATTAAGAGGATATGAATGATTGGAAGATCAGTATTGCATGTTAGGCAAAAAGGTTTGGGGGAGCCTGATAAGAGGTAGGATTGGGTGAGAAAGGAATGACCAAGACGAATATGGGTGATGACGACTAGTTTCTCTATGGTGGTGACTGTGTAAGGAGGAGTTGATTCCAACTTTGGGGTTGATGGAGTAAATTTGTTACTAGTCTTAAGATTCCAGGAGTTTTGTCCAGTTATCTTGAGGTAGTTGGAAATGTTGAGGCATAAAAGGGATTAAATATTAACAAAGATTTTGAGCTGTCCTCTCTCTAACACATTACAACTTTTAATTACATTAAAATTCTTCAAACTTCGACTAGCCATAACACAGAAACTGCAGATAGATGTTTTTGAACATAATATAAAAATTATTCTGTTCAGAATCAAAAGCTCTTTCCAGTTTCTCTACCTGTCCATACAACTTCCAAGTCAATGGATGTGTAGAGCTTTACCTGTCCATACAACTTCCAAGTCTACAGATGTGTAGAGCTCTACCTGTCCATACAACTTCCAAGTCTATAGATGTGTAGAGCTCTACCTGTCCATACAACTTCCAAGTCTATAGATGTGTAGAGCTCTACCTGTCCATACAACTTCCAAGTCTATGGATGTGTAGAGCTCTACCTGTCCATACAACTTCCAAGTTTATGGATGTGTGGAGCTCTACCTGTCCATACAACTTCCAAGTCTATAGATGTGTAGAGCTCTACCTGTCCATAAAACTTCCAAGTCTATGGATGTGTAAAGCTCTACCTGTCCATACAACTTCCAAGTCTATGGATGTGTAGAGCTCTACCTGTCCATACAACTTCCAAGTCTATAAATGGATGTCCATACAACTTCCAGTCTAGCTCTCTACCTGTCCATACAACTTCCAAGTCTCTAGATGTGTAGAGCTCTACCTGTCCATACAACTTCCAAGTCTATGGATGTGTAGAGCTCTACCTGTCCACACAACTTCCAAGTCTATGGATGTGTAGAGCTCTACCTGTCCATACAACTTCCAAGTCTATAAATGTGTAGAGCTCTACCTGTCCATACAACTTCCAAGTCTATGGATGTGTAGAGCTCTACCTGTCCATACAACTTCCAAGTGTATGGATGTGTAGAGGCATCATTACCTTATTTGCTTTAAAGGATAATTCATGTGTGTAATTTCTATATGATAAAGATTTGAACAAACATTATGATGACATATCATTGAGGAGATCCATTTTGAAAAGATGGAGATGAAGATTGTGAAAGATGAATTTATTGGCAGGTTTAGCATCAATGCTGACCTGCTTAAGGGTCCATGGTGGGGGCGTGGGAAGAAGCCCTAGTTGAGGTAGCAATTTTAGCATTTTCAGAGGCTTTTCATGATGAAATCTAACTGCAAATGATGATTTTTGAAATCCTTCAGTGACCCTTACTTGATGAAAAATGCTCAGCCTTTTGATTTCTGATTCTTTTTCCGTCATGCTGCTTGACTTGATTTCGTCTCCAGAGGTGGCAAAACTGGTATTCCCCCCATCCCCCACTTATCTCAAAAGTTTAAAAAGTACCCCTTTTCATAGGAAAAAGTACCCTTGTCAGAGAAGACAAGTGCCATTTCTCAGAGAAGGAACGTGCCCTTTCAAACATTAAAAAACTCTCGGTTATATATCTGATCATTTCATTGACAGATTGAAGAAAGTTACATAAATATCGCACTAACAGATATGCATTGCATGCATACAATCTACTTCTTATATTCCCTAAACACAAATCTTTGAGCCAAACAGCCCTACATTGAACTTTTTCTGCTGAAAAAGCAATCACATAATCCTACCTTTGTTATCCCAACTTATAATTTGTAAAAATACTTTTTAAAAGAATCTTTGAAATAGGGACACAGGGCAAAACTTACAATGTGGACCCAGGTCCTTGTCATAGACTGACGGGCCCTCCCCCACCTTCTTGGCAATTTCAAAAAGTACCTCTTTACATTACATAGATCAAACCTGGGTGTTCAGACCATGTGGTGTTAAAGACCATCTTCTGATTTTAACTTATGATTATGACAGATTTAAGATAATAATACAAAAATTTGATATGTGAAACTCAAAATTACTATGCTTTGGGAATATTGCTAGAGCAAAAAGTGGGGTGGATAATTGTATTACCACCCCCCCCCCCTTCTCAAAAAGGTGGAGGGGTTATATACCCCCATCCCCAGGATCTATGCCTATGCAAACCATGTTAATATCTAACTCCTACAAGAGTTATTCAAATCTAAAGCTCTATTACTATATACAAACGGCTGATAAAAGGCTTAGAATAACTCCATTTTACATTCCCCATAGATATTTTACATTGTGGGGGGCCAGATTCAATTTTTGTCCCAACAAACTTATACAAATGTACAAAGATTATAACACCCAAAAACTATTTGTAAAAGAAGGAGGGGGGGGGGAGGGGGGAGTGGTAGGAAAAAGTCTTGTAAAATTGGGAATTTTGGACATAATTGGCAACATTTCTAGAAAATTTAGAAAAGTTCTTGAAAATTAAAAACAAGTTTCCCAAATTTCTCGAAAATTGATGCAAATTTAACAAAAATGAAGGAAATTTCCCGAAAATGATCCCTTTGAAATAAGGAAAGAAAGAGGAGATGTAAAGGAAATCAGACTCTTTAAATCATTTTGTTAGACCTTCATTATTCCACGGCCTTTGATAACCAGGGCAAGGGGGTGTCTACCCACCCCGGGGGCAAAATGGTACCACTGAATAATCAACACATCATGACAGCACTACTGAAAAATACTATACATTTCAAATATCCAAACTTACGTCTAACATGTTGTACATGATGTATAACTTGACAGGTATGACGGCTTGTGACCTCACGATGTGATACAACACAGATATGTCTAATCTGCCCAGAAACCAGCTGCACGTTATCAGAACCACAGCTTTTAATATATCACATATTTCTGCTGGTTGTAGCGGAACCCTGGAGATAGGAAAAGTAAGAATATGCACAAGTTTAAAGGTATACTGCACAGATAAGAGTAAATTTGTTGAAAGGTACTGTATATGGTAACTCTGCTATAAAGGGTTGTAAGCCTGGTTTAGAAAAGAGGAAGTGTAGGGTTAGCACCCCTACCCTGTCAAAACCTCACGCTACAGAAACGTCAACAAGAAATGGAAATGAGACCACTACCCTAAAAAAGAAGGATATTTCTTGGAGGATGCATGATGCTGTGTGGTGAAAGTTGTAAGTCTACAGAAGCCACAAAGCCGAATGATATTGAGCGGATGGCCAGGAATAGAGATCAATGGAGAGCTTTTGTTGGCGGCCTATGTCCCTGGAAGGGAGATGGGCATAAGCAAGCAATCACTGTATATGGTAGAGATTTATTTCACTAGTAAGACCATTAAATTCTGAAGGGAATTTAAGTTTTTAAACTATGTCCTGTTGTTCCTACTTATGTCAAATCATAATTTAAAATAATGTTTGGTTTATGGAGAATTGTGATGTATAGAGGGATTCCATCACTCATCTGGAAGGGCAGCAGTTGTCTTTTTTATGCGTCATTACAGATTACTAGCCAACCAGTACTAGTTCAGCAAATTTTACTAATTACAATCTTATTAAGCCCGTTTGATATATTCACATCTATTAATGCAATTTATATACTCAGACAAAGCCTACATCCTGATATAAAGCAAGATTCTGTCTATGGCATAATCATCTTACAAAAATAATCTAATATCTTATAATCTTATATAACAACATGCAATGTACGTAAGTCTAATTAATTGTACAGCAGAAAACAGTGCTTTTCCCCAGAAAATGGCGATGTAAACAAAGTCATGTGACCTCATGACTTCTGCTGAAACACCCTCATAGAAGAGAAGACAATTCAAAATTCAAAATCTTTAATGTAATTCTTTATATTTCTGTCCTAAATTGCAATCACTGAAAATCATCAGACTTTTCTCCTGCTGAATTTTAATAAATGGTTTATGGAGAAGTTGTGATGTATAGAGGAATTTCATCACATGACTTCAACTCATTTGGAAGTCATTTTGCAGGGCAGTTAAAGATTCAAAACCTTCAACTGCTCCCATTCAGCTAACATTGGTGGAAGATTGAAAAACAATAAGTTAACGTAAAGAAATTCAGCATTTTCTTTGTGATTTTACCAAATTTCAATCAAATTTGCAAAATTTATTATAATAATGCCCTGAAAATTCAAAAAAAGCAGTAAGATGGTCAAATTTGAACCAATTTTGATTAAACAGTTTTGCAATTTTCATGGTTTATAACATATTTTCCACTTAACTTTAAAGAGTACTAGAAAAGTAAGGGCACTCGTTTTTGCAAATTTCACAGATATGTTGTCCACAACAAATCGATAGAGTTTATGCCTCTATAGCCCACAGATGACATGAGGGGAAGATCAGACAATTGCTATACCATTGCGTGCTAGATAAGCATTTTTTTTTTCGGGGGGTCCTCTTAAAAATATGCCCTAAATTATGCTCCTTAAAGCTCAATTTGTTGCTACCTGTCAATAAATCTTTAAAAGTAATTAAAATCAGTTATGAACGCAAATACTTGTTGAGGTTCAAATGCCAATATGCGGATAAAAAGTACAGAAATTTGAAGATAAGAAAAGAACAAAAAATCAATTAGTAAAACAAATATTTTCAATGCAATACATTGACCATTGTTAAAGGATTAATTAGTTCAGGGGTCCAGCTAGTCCATGTTATATGGAATATGAATTCAAAAGAAACAAAATGGTGAAGAAAGCATTGTAATTTCTTATTCCATTAACCCTTAAATCCCCAACCGGTCGTCGAACAAACAGTTTGGACATGCACTTTTCAACAAATTAATTTGCATCGTCAAACTTTTCCCCATCAGTGATCCTGGTATCATTTAAAAGAACTTGAATAGTTCTTTCAGAAAATGTAACTTTTTGATGGGGTTATTTTGAAGATTTTTGAGAAAAAATGGGTTGAAATAGGGATAATTAAACAAAATGCATAAAATTGAACAAAAAACGATTTTTTCCTTCTTCAAAAACTTACCTGCCATACTTCCATACCTTGCTTTTGCCTAAAACCCATGTGCAGTACTTCATGTAAGTATTACTCAGGTTTGAATACCAAACTGGATGCGTCACTTTGTTTTTCGCAAGTAATTGCAGGGTGATTATTTTTTGTTTATTTTCATTGTTTTTGCATGTTTTGCTTTAATAAAAAAAATTACACTGGTATCAATAAAAAGGATACTTCACAAACATTTCAAATATGTAAAAAGATCCACCATTTTTATTATTCACAAGAATATAATACAAAAACTTGACCTAATTTTGCCTAAAATTTGTGATGTTGATATTTTCTTTATTTTCACTTTTTTATCGAAAAGTTTATCGTCTTAGCATTCACATAAACCAAACTTGTAGCGATAAAAAACGAAAGAAAAGTTGTGAAAAATTTAGAAACAAAATTCAGAATAATTGCAGTCATGTTTTGAACCACGTGGGTCCCGAACGGTTCAGGAGATAATTAAGTTTAAAAGTTGGTATCATTTGTGTAGAAACAATTGACTAGTTGTGATGTCATTACCTCAGATTCCTCAGTCTTTATGTATTCTATCATATTTTGTCCAATGAATTTGTGGTGTAAAAATTATTGGATATGTCAAGAAAATATTAGAACTGAATCTAGAAAAGATAATTATGATATACCACCTAAAGAAAGTTTGAGGAAAATAATTAAAACAACGAAAAATTAATTTCCTTTAAAATACATTAACAATAGTTAAGAATGGGAGGATTGAGGGCTCCAACCTTCCCTAGTAGACTTACTACACCAGTCATTTCTACACAGATGAGAGAAGAGCTTTAAACCTTTTCATCTCAGTAAAATAAATAAGATTTTTGAATGCTTTCTTTACCATTTTGTGTCTTTTAACCCTTACTCTACCAGCACTTTTTGGAAAAGGTGCCTGGGAGGCGGAGTCAAAGATGAGGCACCCAAAACGGTGATAATATCACCGTGTGGTAGAGTATGGGTTAAGCACAGGCTAATTATTGAAGGGTCCTCTGTCTTCCGAGCAGCAGAGTAGGGCTCGTTCCACTTCAGTGACCCAATTGGCTGCCCACCGGGACCATGCTGCATATATTTTTGAGTTGACACACTTGTCGCAGGTTGATTAACCCTTAGTCTACCACCACTTTTTGGGAAATGCGCCTGGGAGGCGGGGTCAAAAATGGGGCACCCAAAACGGTGATATTATCGCCGCTTGGTAGAGTATGGGTTAAGCACATGCTGATTATTGAAGGGTCCTCTGTCTTCCGAGCAGCAAAGTAGGGCTTGTTCCCCTTTAGTGACCCAGTGGGCCGACGCTGCATATATTTTTGAGTTGGCACACTTGTTGTGGGTTGATTAACCCTTACTCTTGTACAAAGATGGGGCACCCAAAATGGCGATAATATCGCTGAGTGGTACAGTATGGTTAAAGTCCTCTTTTATATAAGATAGACTTGCTTGACCACTAAACTATTCCTTTAAGAAAGTGAACGTAGCGCAACCAATTCCTTACCTATCAATCAAAAATGGTTGGGTTATTAGCCGAAGGATGGCCATCACGACTCTCAATGGTAAAAAGGTGAAGAAATACAGAAATGAGTCCATGCAGACAAAGAACCCATACAGCATCGTCTGTCAAGGAGACAAAAACAGCATTAATGCTAAAGTAGTAATTCTTTTGTAAAGGTACTGGATATGGATGTGTAGAGCTGAGTTCTAGCTACGGTGGGCGGTGCTGGGCGGGCCCGTCCATCACTCACAATTCCCGCCCAGCACTCGGCTCTAAGATTCACTCTTCCGCCCAGCACTCAAAAGTTCAATTCGGCTTATCAATTAAGTGTTTAAACAGATCTCCTTTTAATCTCGCTCTATTTATGTCATCAGCTGATTTACACACATAACATAACATACATTACACACAATAAATTCTGATCAAAACAACTGCTGAACAATATAGAAATTTAACGCAATTGATGTACATGTACACATCATAAAATCACCCATACATGTCACCTACATAAACATACTCACATGTGTATGCACACGTTCACCCATACATGTCACCTACATACACATACTCACATGTGTATGCACACGTTCACCCATACATGTCACCTACATAAACATACTCACTTGTGTATGCACACGTTCACCCATACATGTCACCTACATAAACATACTCACATGTGTATGCACACGTTCACCCATACATGTCACCTACATACACATACTCACATGTGTATGCACACGTTCACCCATACATGTCACCTACATAAACATACTCACATGTATGCACACGTTCACCCATACATGTCACCTACATACACATACTCACATGTGTATGCACACGTTCACCCATACATGTCACCTACATAAACATACTCACATGTGTATGCACACGTTCACCCATACATGTCACCTACATATTAAACATACTCACATGTGCACAGTTCAGAGAGGGGCAGGTTCTGCATCAAAGTAATGTTACTCAAAAGGTATTTAGACTTGATACAAAGGATACTTCCAATATTACAACAGCTTCTATTTTCAAAATGGATTTCTATTGTCAAAATGGACTGGAATAAAGCCTTCACATTACCATTTTACTCCTTTTTTGTTACTTTTAAACTATGTACCAGAATAGCAAACAAGAATTTTGTTAGCTATTCTGGTACAGATTTTTTTTAAAGTACCGTAAGAGGAGTATAATGGTAATTTAAAGGCTTTATTCCAGTCCATTTTAACAATAGAAATCTATTTTGAAAATAGAAGCTGTTTTCCAAATTTTACAAACTGGCATTTGTGAAATCAATCACAAATTGAGAAGATACTCCACAAGGTGGCAAGATTTGGTGCGATGTCCTTTCACAAAAGTGCTACAATAATTGTTATCTTCCATCTGATATTGAATTCAGATGGAATAACCACCATTACGTTCCTCTTCGTACTCTACTCTCCTCCTCTGAAACCTTCTTAGTTGAAAAGCGCAACTGCACTAGAGTTGTCTCCTGTGCCTTTCAGTGGCTCCAATTGTGTGTAATTCCTTCCCCCGGATACGTGTTACGCTACCACAATTGGGCATTTTAAAAGACTGCTAAAATCCCAATTACATTCTTCAGCTTGAAATTTTTCTTTACTATCTATATTTTTCGTTTTCTTGTCTTGCAACTTCCTTGAGCACTTTGCAACCTTTGGAAAATGCGCTATATAAATGTACATACGTAAGTACTGTTTTAGTAAGTGTTAAACTAATACTGGACAAGAACAAATATAACAGTGCCACGGAATGCCTTAATGAGCTTCATTGGTTACCCATCAAATCCAGAATATTGCTTAGACTTTTATACAAACCAGGCTCCCGCATAACCAGACTCCCGCATAACCAGGCTCCCGCATAACCAGGCTCCCACATAACCAGGCTCCTGCATAACCAGGCTCCCGCATAACCAGGCTCCCGCATAACCAGGCTCCCGCATAACCAGGCTCCCGCATAACCAGGCTCCCGCATAACCAGGCTCCCGCATAACCAGGCTCCCGCATAATCAGGCTCCCACATAACCAGGCTCCCGCATAACCAGGCTCCCGCATAACCAGGCTCCCGCATAACCAGGCTCCCGCATAACCGAGCTCCCACATAACCAGGCTCCCACATAACCGGGCTCCCACATAACCGGGCTCCCACATAACCGGGCTCCCACATAACCAGGCTCCCACATAAGCAGGCTCCCACATAAGCAGGCTCCCGCATAAGCAGGCTCCCGCATAACCAGGCTCCCGCATAACCAGGCTCCCGCATAACCAGGCTCCCGCATAACCAGGCTCCCACATAACCAGGCTCCCACATAACCAGGCTCCCACATAACCAGGCTCCCACATAACCAGGCTCCCACATAACCAGGCTCCCACATAACCAGGCTCCCACATAACCAGGCTCCCGCATAACCAGGCTCCCGCATAACCAGGCTCCCGCATAACCAGGCTCCCACATAACCAGGCTCCCGCATAACCAGGCTCCCGCATAACCAGGCTCCCACATAACCAGGCTTCCACATAACCAGGCTCCCACATAAGCAGGCTCTCACATAACCAGGCTCCCACACAACCAGGCTCCCACATAACCAGGCTCCCACATACCCAGGCTCTCACATAACCAGGCTCCCACATAAGCAGGCTCTCACATAACCAGGCTCCCACACAACCAGGCTCCCACACAACCAGGCTCCTGCATAACCAGGCTCCCACATAACCAGGCTCCCACATAACCAGGCTCCCACATAACCAGGCTCCCACATAACCAGGCTCTCGCATAACCAGGCTCCCACAAAACCAGGCTCCCACATAACCAGGCTCCTACATAACCAGGCTCCCTTATAACCAGGCTCCCACATAACCAGGTTCCCACATAACCAGGCTCCTACATAACCAGGCTCCCACATAACCAGGCTCCCACATAACCAGGCTCCTACATAGCCAGGCTCCCACATAACCAGGCTCCTACATAACCAGGCTCCCACATAACCAGGCTCCCACATAACCAGGCTCTCACATAACCAGGCTCCCGCATAACCAGGCTCCCACACAACCAGGCTCTCACATAACCAGGCTCCCACATATCTAACTTCAGATTTCACACGTAAGGATACTAAATATCCGTTAAGATCATCAGACAGCTTCATAATTCCCAAAACCCACAGAAAGTCCTGTGGGGACCATGCATTTTCAACTGCAGGTCCAAAAGAGTGGAATGTACTCCCCACTGAAATCAAGAATATAAAAACGCATACAGTTTAGAAAGAGACTAAAGACGCATCTCTTTCGTAAATCTTTCTAATAAGTTATCATTTTTTTGGTTCATTTGATTTTATTTGTACTAACTTTCTTAATTTTCTAAGGGTTGTAAAGCACCACTAATTGCATTTCTGTTTTGTAGAAGCAAGTGCTCTCTCTATAAAAGTGTGATGATGATGAATGATGATGAAGACGACGACAACAACAACAACAATAACAATAATAATAACAATAATAATAATAATAATAATTATGATAATAATAATAATAATAATAATAATAATAATAATAATTATAATAATAATAATAATTATAATAATAATAATAACAATAAATAAGTTATGTATGGTCTCTGATAACTCTGAAACTAAAGCAGCTATTTCTGAAATTCAAACAGATTTCATTCTGAGACTACTAACCATTTCAAGTTCCTTTGGAATTCTAATAAATGTGTACACCCTCTCTCTTTTCTGATCGTAGCGTTTCTCATCCTGCTCAGGACAGTAGCCTCGTTGAAGTTCAGCATGCAGGTACTTCCATAGAGATAATGCTGCAGAAAAAGAAATTGTCCCAATTGATAGATAATTAATTTGACATAATTCCAACTTATAATAAGATTTTGGTTTGTTTGAGAGGAGGAGGGTGGTGTGTAGAGGAAGTGGTGTGTGGAGGAGGTAATGTGTGGAAGAGGTGGTGTGTGGAGGAGGTGGTGTGTGGAGGAGGTGGTGTGTGGAGGAGGTGGTGTGTGGAGGTGGTGTGTGGAGGAGGTGGTGTGTGGAGGTGGTGTGTGGAGGAGGTGGTGGTGTGTGGAGGAGGTGGTGTGTGGAGGAGGTGGTGTGTGGAGGAGGTGGTGTGTGGAGGAGGTGGTGTGTGGAGGAGGTGGTGTGTGGAGGAGGTGGTGTGTGGAGGAGGTGATGTGTGGAGGGGGATATATCACACCATCCAATCAAACTTTTCTTTGAAAAGAAAGCAGTTTACCATTACAGCTAGTGTAAGATCAGCCACCCTTAAAGGCCATAAATTATCTTGTATGCTTGGGTATTTGTGTAGGAAATTTGGCAAATTTTTTTTGCAAATGAAAGTTCTCATGAAAGTTAACAGCAAATGTGCAAATAAAGTTTACAGTAATAACCAACAACTAAATGAAATAAACAAGTTCAGATACCTTGGAGCAACAATAAGCTTACAAGGTGGTGGCGAGGAAGATATCCAAAACAGAATCTCTTAAGCAAGAGTTGAATTTATGAAGTTAAATAAGATATGGAACTCAAGCACATTCTCAATATATACAAAAATACGACTGTTTAGCTCTCTTGTTAAGTCTGTACTCTTGTATGGTTGCGAGACATGGAGAGTTAATGTAGCAGATAATAAAAAGCTGGATACATTTAAGTTCAAATGTTACAGGTGAATTTTGAAGATCAGATGGCCATATGTAATATGATAAAATACTGAGAATCACTAAACATGACAAAATCAGCACTGAAGTAAAAAGAAGGTGGAGGTGCATTGGTCATGCGATGCGCATGAGCACTATTAAGCACTGTGTGAAAACTATGACGTGGAAACCGGAGGGGAGAAGGAAAGTTGGTCATCCTAGAATGACCTGGAGAAGGACAGTCGAAAAGGAGAGGAAAGTGATGGAATGGAGCTCGTGGACAGAAGCCAGACAAGTTGCAAATGACAGTCCTGTGGAGAAAGTGCACTGCAGCCTTATGGGCCAGGAGGCCTGAAGAGACTAGGTGAGGTTTTGCAAATTTGGTGGAAATATTGTAGAAAAGATATTTCCAAAGTTTGAAAACCATTGTATGTTATACATGAATGACTTCCATACTCTCATGCCAGGGTGCATTCCATGTAAAACCTACACCGCAGGTACAACAAGGCCTTCACCTTCATACACCAAGACAGTCAAGCAACCAAGCAGCAAGTTACTAAGTGAAAGCCTTCTAAAAGTCTTGATTTGGTTTGTTGATGTTTAACGGCACCGCGACAGAGTCAAATGTGTTAAAAACTAAGGTGCTTCAGTTAGGACACAGAGGAGGGATAGAGGGAAAGGAGGAGAAATAAGGGGAAGGGAGGAGAGAAGGTGAAGAAGGGCAAGAAGTTACGGTAATAAAAGGAAGATGAGGAAGGTAAAGCAGAGAAGGGAAGGAAAGGGAGGTTTAGATCAGGTGGAATAGATTGTTGTTGCAGAGAAAGGTGAAGTTGGAGGTAGGATTGTTCTTGAAAAGATCAGAAATGGAGATGGAGGGGAAGAGGTGTAATCTGGCGTTAAGGTATATGGGACAGGTTAAGAGGATATGCTTGATGGAGAGATCGGTGTTGCATGTAAGGCAGAGAGGAGCAGGGGAACTAGAAAATAGGTGAGAGTGGGTAAGAGAGGTGTGGCCGATGCAAGTGATAACAACATCCTCCTTGCGGTTGCGACTGTGCAAGGGGATGTTGGTCCTGACTTTGTGTTTGATCGTGTGAAGTTTGTTACTGGTCTCGAGATTCCAGGAGTCTTGCCAGGTCTTACTAAGGTAGCTGGAAGTGGAAAAAACAGGTCTGAGTGTGGGATAGAAGAAGGAGAGATGTAAATCGACAGACCATTGTTAGTGGCTCTGTCGGCTCTCTCTAAAAATCTTGTTTAGTAATTGCTTCTGCAACACTTTCCACGGTGACAAAACGTTCTTTTAAAAGAACACAAATGACTAACAGTACAATTAATGAATATGCATAAGTCCTTGACAGTATTCTACTTATAAGTTATATAAGTCACTGATACAGGAATACACGATACTATATATAGCAAAGCAGAATCAAACATAAATTATTTCGGCATTGCGCCTTTCCTAGGTGCATTCTTCCTATTTTACCTCATTCATATAAATGGCTGCCATTGCATCATTAGTCCAATGTAATCTGGCAGGAGTGAAAGTGTCTGTAAGTGTGATTGTTTTAAAGTTATTTAGTTTTATAGTACATTCTGCGAGATTTATCGGTATTTTACCAGGTAAATATCGGTACTTTACTAGGTAAAATAATAAGCCCTAACTCTTAAGTCTTGTGTGAATGTTTGGGAAATACTGTAGATTAGGACAACTGTACTACAAGTTTATACTTTTTTCACACCAGTATGCCAAGAAAAGCTTGTGCTACACCACTACACCAAAAAGAAATCAATTCCACGACGCAGATCTTTGGAACGTAGTGCATTAAATGCTCCCTGGCTCTCATAAGAACTGCTTACCCCTCAGTGAAGTATGGTAGCTGACGTCAGGTTGTCACGTCTTAATAAATGTCTACCTATGTGAGAAACGTAAGTCTCGTCCAGTGTCTTACTTAGTCCATTAAACACCCATATTACTATTGCAAGCTTGGTGTTGTTAGAGGTGAGATTTGTTGCAGGCTACATAATGTTTAGCATAAATATTCATGCCCAAATCACATAGTGACCTAATCCTCCGGATTAGGGCATGAACGCACGTGTATTGAAAACACCGAACAACACACTAAAGCAAAAGTCAATGGGCTACAACACGCGTCCAAAAAAGTTGCACTTAAAATGAAGTGCAACTCAAATTGCAATATGAAAACTTTAATGTAGAAATTCAACCATACATACTTTGATTCCATCTTTGGTTCTCCATTGAAGAAAATTTATGATAGGCCATTCAGAAGACAAAGTTAAAAAAAAAAGTTTGTTCAGAAAACGCACGCTTCTATTTATGATATTTATGATAGCGAGCATAAACTGAAACACGAGAGCGTTTGCAAATGATTTGACACATTTTTGGGTGGCAGCCCAATTTTCTTGAAACGCAGTAGCGTTGCGCGTATGTAACTCTACCTTGAGTTCATAGCTCCAAGTGTGTTCGTGCACTTTCCGCAAATATAAACGAAAACTTTATGCAAGTCAATTTTCGAATACTTTTGCTCATCATAAATGACCATCGCGTGAACGCTCTTGAAAAGTATTTGCACCCTCCCATTTAATTATGTACATCGCACGAAATGAGTGCACTAACTAATACATGATTGCATGCAGTTGTTATATTATACGCGGTGGACAATCGGTAATGGTGGACAGAGAAAATCTATTGTACTTCTCGAGAAAAATGCTATTTTATAATGGTTTTAGGACGTTTAAATTAATTTAGCCTAGGTAAGTTCATAGTACAGTATTGTTTAACAATATTTTGAGCTGTAATTTTTTTTAACCTTTTCATGAATCTTTTCTGTAACATTTTGAGACATGTAAATTTGAGTGTTCTGTTCAACTTGGTCATTGGATTGCATAGGGTATGCTCCCTGGCTAGTACATAACGTTAAGTCAGATATTATCTGATAGTAGTATACGCAATAGCCACTACATAACCGCTATACAGTCAGAAAATGCTACATACTTTATAACGTTGGAACTGCTGCATTGGCTTATCATAGAAGCGTAGATGAATTTCGAATATGTGCTAGAATAACTAGGCCTTTCCGCGATGATCTCAGGTCAACTTTTGACAATGCCTTATTTTTCAAACGCGCCTTGGGTGGATGTATCTAATGAGTTGAAAAGTTGTCAAATAATAGAGCGTCAGTGAAGTCAACATGCGTATAGCATTTAATCGAACACTGCGGCGCATTTGCTGACAAACATCACTCAGGTAGTACAGTACGCACACTAATTGTGTACGCATTTCAAAAAGTGAGGAAAGTAAAGTGGTCGGAATGTCATTCCTTCAATAATTTAGATATTTTTTACGTCGCCGACGACGATTAAACACACAATTACAATGACTGGGTCGTCGCCTGCGTATTCGATTATGATAGTAACAATGCTTTCACGAAACGCTTAATACGACCCGGACGAGAACACAGGTACGATGTATGGACAGACATAACATCGACAACCAAGTCAATGTCCACGGCCTTTGATAACCAGTTGTGGTGCACTGGCGATAACCAGTTGTGGTGCACTGGCGTTTTTTTACGTTCAAAGTGTTCATCATTTTATTTGTAACTAGGAGGGATGTGCATTTTCATTTAATTCAGTAAACGATCCATTTTTTCGATCATTTATCCTGTACACGATCACACGCCGAAAATACAATCACTAATTTAGGAAATTTTCGCAAAAATGGCTCTATCCCTACGATAACCACAATGTAACCATTGCGATTACCAGCCAAAAAATAAGTGAAAAATGTCAGAAAACTCGAGTAGGGGCCTCTATTAAGTCTTCAAATTACCTGTAAGGCTGAAAAAAGTTGTAAAAAATAATGATCCATGATTTGAACATACTTTAATCAAATACAGAAATAAAATATCTGTTAGTAAATTGCCATATCTTGCAAGCATTTTCAGATTTGTACAACAATTATGACTGTGCTGTAGAAGTTTCCGAAGTATGCCACTAGACACAGTAGCGTACTGTATAGAAATATTTCAACCTAGTGTCATTCCAACTGTACTGTATTTTGATCAACCCTTTTGAAAACATGGTTCTGTTCTTTGCAAACCATGCTAAAATCTTGGCACCTTCAAAATATTTGTTTGTTTATTTCGCAATCTTTTTTCTTTTTTGCACAATTTATTCAACTCATCAGGTAATCTTTGCATTTATTTGTGGTGAAAATAACGATCAATGCTTTTTTTATCCATGTATTTCTGGGTCCTTTGTATAGCTTGTAAACAGGCACTATGCCTAATAATAGCATTGCATTGTTAATTGGGCATAAGCCTCTACATCAAGCTTAAAATTGAATGAATCAAAGTGAAAGATTATTCGTTTGTTTTTTTGTTGAGGGCTTAACGGCACCACAACAGTGAAGGTCAAATTGTATTTTAGAGGTTAGATCATTCCAGAGGTACTGTACGAAGAAAAGAAAATAGGGAGAGATTGAGAAACACGGGAACTAAAAGCCAGAAAGCTGGGATCGAGATAGGAAGTGCATGGGTGAAAAAAGGGGCAAAAGTAGAGAGAAGGGGGTGGAAGAGGAGGAATAAATATGGTTGTAGAGGGAAGCACGATGAAGAAAGGAGATAATTTTATCCGGAGGGTTTTTCTGGAAGAGCTCGGCTATTGAGTGGTGGGGAGCGAGGGAAGCTCTGGGAAGGTTGTACAGGGCACAAACAAGGAGGATGTGGTGGACTGTGAGGGTACAATGGCAATTGTTGCAGAGGGGTGGGGGAGCCAATAAGGAGGTGGGAGTGAGTGAGGTGGGTGTGACCAATTTTAAGGCAGGTAATGTCGACGTTGTCAATACGGGAAAGATTGTGGATGGTGGGTTTGATCGGAATTGAATGGTGGGCTGGATGACGTGGAGTTTGTTATCAATTTGGGAGTCCCATGAGGTTTGTCAGCGGTCCCAAACAAGGAAAGTGATAAGCGGTTTGATGTCAGAAAGTGTTTTGGGAAAAAGAGTAGGGGTTAGTTCAGGGCAAGCTTAGCGGCTGCATCAGCCCTGTCATTGCCAGGGATGCCATCATGGCTGGGTATCCAAAAGAAAATAATACTTTTCCTGCAGAGGGGGAGGCCAAAAGGAGCTTACGGATACGGATACGGAGGAGGAGGAGCTACGGAGGAGGAGGATAGGATAGGATACGGAGGAGGAGGAGGAGGAGGAGGAGGAGGAGGAGGAGGAGGAGGAGGAGGAGGAGGAGGAGGAGGAGGAGGAGGAGGAGGAGGAGGAGGAGGAGGAGGAGGAGGAGGAGGAGGAGGAGGAGGAGGAGGAGGAGGAGGAGGAGGAGGAGGAGGAGGAGGAGGAGGAGGAGGAGGAGGAGGAGGAGGAGGAGGAGGAGGAGGAGGAGGAGGAGGAGGAGGAGGAGGAGGAGGAGGAGGAGGAGGAGGAGGAGGAGGAGGAGGAGGAGGAGGAGGAGGAGGAGGAGGAGGAGGAGGAGGAGGAGGAGGAGGAGGAGGAGGAGGAGGAGGAGGAGGAGGAGGAGGAGGAGGAGGGAGGAGGAGGAGGAGGAGGAGGAGGAGGAGGAGGAGGAGGAGGAGGAGGAGGAGGAGGAGGGAGGAGGAGGAGGAGGAGGAGGAGGAGGAGGAGGAGGGGGGAGGAGGAGGAGGAGGAGGGGAGGAGGAGGAGGGAGGAGGAGGAGGAGGAGGAGGAGGAGGAGGAGGAGGAGGAGGAGGAGGAGGAGGAGGAGGAGGGAGGAGGAGGAGGGAGGAGGAGGAGGAGGAGGAGGAGGAGGAGGAGGAGGAGGAGGAGGAGGAGGAGGAGGAGGAGGGGAGGAGGAGGAGGAGGAGGAGGAGGAGGAGGAGGAGGAGGAGGAGGAGGAGGAGGAGGAGGAGGAGGAGGAGGAGGAGGGAGGAGGAGGAGGAGGAGGAGGAGGAGGGAGGAGGAGGAGGGAGGAGGAGGAGGAGGAGGAGGAGGAGGAGGAGGAGGAGGAGGAGGAGGAGGAGGAGGAGGAGGAGGAGGAGGAGGAGGAGGAGGAGGAGGAGGAGGAGGAGGAGGAGGAGGAGGAGGAGGAGGAGGAGGAGGAGGAGGAGGAGGAGGAGGAATTATCCCATTTAAGATTGAGTAAAGAAGTAAGGACAGCCTTTCAGTTGGAGAAAATGGCAAAGTGACTTAGCAGGGAGTAGTCAATAAAGAAATGAAGTGAAAAATTAGTGTGAATTTAACTCCTGCATGTAAAAACAATTTAATTTTTTGTTGATGGTTCGTTAAGTTTGAATTGTAAGATCATTAATTGTTGTGTGTGTGAATGTTATTGATTTTGAATGCAAACTCAAAAGTATTGTTGGGAAACTGATAAAGGAACTTTCTGCATGATTTTTCCGTGTAAACGATGCATTAATCATGTAATAGGTAAATGATGCTTTCGATCGTGTACACGATAATCGGTCGCATCCCTATTTGCAACTTAGTTTAAAAGATACTTTAAAGTTTCAAGACGCTAATGAAATCAAAATCATTACGTTAGCTCGTATTCGTAAGTACTGTACTTTTGTCCATTAGGAAGGGTTTTCATTTGCAACCTGCAATCAGCGTAAAATGTTTAAACTTGTTGATTCCATGTGCGTTGCTAAGTCCAACTCTCCATTGCCTAGCCATGACTGCCCACAAAAGTTAGCAGAGGACTTTGGGGACTTCTTTGAGAACAAAATTATTTTGCTTCGTTCTCAACTGGATAATGTGACACCCCCATCAATGCCTGTGGACCCAAAACCATATATCACTAGCACATGCTCACATTCTCTTGATAAATTTTGTCAACTGAGTGATGCTGATGTACGTAAAATGATCCTGCAGATGTCAAACAAATCATGTTCAATTGATCCCTTACCAACTTGGATCCTGAAGGATTGTCTTGACGAGCTATTGCCAGTTTTATCAAAGATTGTAAACATGTCACTAAATTCTGGCACTTTTCCCATCAACCTTGAAATCTGCCATTATCACTCCTACCATCAAAAAACCGTCGCTGGACACAGAAATTCTCCAAAACTATCCTCCCATTTCCAACTTCAATTTGTTTGCAAAATTGATAGAAAAGGCTGTTTCTTTGCAACTACAAGACTACTTGTGTGCCAACTCACTACAAAACTCCCTCCAATCTGCCTACCGCAAGAATCACTCAGCAGTAACTGCCCTGTTACGCATTTACAAAGATCTTCTCCTTGCTACTGATGACCACAAAGAGTCACTTCTTGTCCTCCTCGACCTTAGTGCAGCATTTGACACTATTGACCATCAAATTCTGTTTAATAGGCTGCATACTGTGTACGGTTTGGATGGAATCACCCTCAGTAGGATGAAATCATATTTTGCAAACCGCTTGCAGGTTGTAACCATTAAAGATAAAAATTCTTCGCCCCGGTATCTCGACTATGGAGTGCCTCAAGGATCATTAATCGGACCACCTGTTTTTAAATACTATACTTTCTCTATGGAAAGCATTATCACATCTCATGGCCTGCATGGGATGATTTATACTGATGATACACAGGTTTATGTGTCAATGAATAGAGACGAAAAAGACCAGAGTATTGCAAAACTTGAATTGTGTGTAAAGAAAATCAAGACATGGTGTGCAGACAACAAACTAATTCTCAATGATAGTAAAACTGAAGTAATTCATATTTCGTCACGTTTTCTAAGCACTACTCAAGTTTCCTCTGTTATGATTGGTAATTCATGTATATCTCCTGTTTCCTGTGTTAAAGACCTGGGTGTTATTTTTGATGATAAGCTTACACTGTTGCCACATGTAAATAATATATGCGGCTCCGCTTTACTTGCCATCAGAAAAATCAGCCAAATTCGTAAATATCTTGATCAAAAGTCCACTGAGACACTTATTAACGCATTTGTATCATCCAGACTTGATTGTTGCAACAGTATCTTATTTGGACTTCCTTCTCAACAAACCTCAAAGCTTCAGCGTATTCAAAACACTGCTGCCAGATTACTTACTCTCACAAGTAAGAAATCTCACAATAAACCCATCCTCCACCAACTTCATTGGCTTCCTATATGTGAAAGAATAACTACAAGCTTCTCACCCTCACATACAAAGCCATCTATGGTCTTGCTCCAAATTATATTTCCAACTTACTCACCTTACAATTACCAACTCGCTCACTCAGATCTTACAGTGCTTTTCTCCTAAAGCCGCCAAAAATTAACACCAAGACTTATGGTGAACGTTCTTTTCAATCTGCAGCCCCCAAACTCTGGAACATTCTCCCAATCTACATCAGAAATGCCCCTACTTTAGATATTTTTTAAGAGTGTATTGAAAACACACCTTTTCATGAGTTCCCGTCATTGGACCTCGTAACTTTATCCTGCTTATATCTTTTTAAGTATATTTTTTTGTTCTCTTACTGTTTGTATCCTAAGATTTTCTCATGTTATATTTGTTTATGTAAAGCGCATTGAGACCGTTTGGTATAATGCGCTATATAAAAATGTATTATTATTATCATTATTATTATTATTTCATGATTATGTTATTTGTTGTTGTCTGAGTGGTTTTCAACGCTATGAGTGTATTGTGCGTTGTCTCACTCAGTATACAAGTATTGCCTTGCAACTGACAAGTAAGGCCTAACGTTACTGCCTGACTATTTTGTGACTACTTTGTGTCTGTTTTTACTAAAGAGTTCCCTGCTGGTGATATTGTGGATTATCATAGTGTGCACTCTCTAGTATCCATTAATAATGTTAATTTTTCAGTTGATGTTGTGTCTAAGAAGTTGAAGGGTTTGAATTCAAATAAAGCATTTGGTCCAGATGGTATACATCCTGCTGTCTTACGTGAGTGTTCTGATGTTCTTTCTGTTCCTTTAAGTATTATCTTTTCAAAGAGCTTTGATGTTGGTGTTGTTCCTAGTGATTGGAGAATTGCAAATGTCACTCCTATTTTTAAAAAGGGTGACCACAATTTGTCGTGTAATTATAGACCGGTGAGTCTTACTAGTGTTGTGTGCAAGGTCATGGAGTCCATTGTTAAGGATGTTGTACTAAATCATTTACTGGTCAATGGTTTGTTGAATTTGTCCCAGCATGGGTTCTTACCTAAGAGGTCTTGTGTTTCTAATTAATTGGAGTTTCTTGATGATGTTACTAAACTAGTTACATTCCGGTCATAATGTGGATGTTATCTATTTAGATTTCTAAAAAGCATTTGATAAGTATCCATTAGGCAGAAAACAAGAGCACTTGGTGTAGAGGGAAAGTGTGCCAGTTTAATATAATCTTGGTCAGTTGACAGGTCACAAAGAGTTGTTGTTCATGGTGAAGTGTCTCCATGGAAGAAGGTTATAAGTGGTGTTCCTCAGGGTTCTGTATTGGGTCCGCTTCTTTTCTTAATCTTCATTAATGATATTGATGTTTCTCTTGGCTCCAGGATTTGTAAATTTGCTGATGACACTAAGCTGTACAGGATTGTTGATGATACTAGGGATTCTTCACTTTTGCAAACTGATCTGGATAACTTAAGTTTCTTGGTCCCAAACATGGCAGATGTCATTCAATGTTGATAAATGCAAAGTTATTCATATTGGTCAGAACAATTTGGCTTTTGATTATTGCATAAATGGTTCAAATCTTGGTTGTATTGATCTAGAAAGGGATCTAGGTGTTGTCATTACTAGCAATCTGAAGCCTTCTAAACAGTGTGCTTTAGCAGCTGCAAGGGCAAATAGGATGCTTGGTTTGATTAAAAGAATTTTTGTTTTCTTGGTAGAGAGGTTGTTCTTAATTTGTATAAGCAGTTAGTCACCTTAAGTATGCTATTCAGGCTTGGAGTCCCTTTTATGAGAAGGATAAGTTCATTTTGAAGAAGGTTCAGCAAAGAACTACTAGACTTATTCCCGAAGTAAGGAATCTCTCTAATGAATCTAGGTTGCGAATTCTTGGTTTGATCAAGCTTGAGTTGAAAAGAGTACTGTACGTGGCGATATGATTCAGGATTTTAGCTTCCTATCAAGTACTAAAGTAGTGATGCTTTGACTTTCTATTATTTCTTGCATGTTTCAGCTAATCCTCATGTGACATGTGGTAACACTAACAGTTTGAGTTGACACTAACAGTTTGAGTTGACCAGAGTTCACATGAATAGATATACGGCATTTTAGCTTTTCGCAAAGAATCGCTAATGAGTGGAATCGTTTGCCCAATTGGGTAGTTACAGTAAGCCTAGCTCCAATTCTTGTCACAATTTCAAAGTCAACATTGATAAGTTCTTTACTAACTCTAGGCGTCTTTGACGATTATTTAAAAAATAATTGTGGCGGTGGTAGTCTTAGTTTGGGCTTTTTATAAGGTGACTAACCTTTCTTAGCTCGTAATCTTATGTTAACGCTACTGAGTGAGGTTGTTTATCTCACTAAGCCTACATAACGTTAGGCCTAACGCCTTAACTTTGTCTCGTTCATTTTTTTTTTGTGCATAAATTCTTGCATGTTCTCAAAATGTCTGGATTGTTAAAAATGATACTCGAATAGGTGAAGCAATCTTATTCCGATAATACAGTCGCACATACTCATCCGTGAGAACAAGCAAACTATATTGGTTATTCGCACGGATTTCCGTGCGAATAGCCACGACGACCACCGATGTAAACAAAATCGACTTCAGTAAGTTACCTTCTGGCTTTTTAGATGGTTCTGATCCATCAAAAGCCCCAATATTATCGGGTTCAATATCATCAGGAACTTTTCCACTATTAATATCAGGTTTTGATGTATCTGAAGGACTGCTTTTTGTAGGAAAACTGTCTGACTGAGTACTGTTTACGTGCCCCCCTTCCGCCATCTCGAACGGTGCTACTCAAACATTAACGTATTAAGTCAATACCTCAATCCCAAGAAGACATTATGTCCCTCATCAAATGATAATGTCTGTCTTTCGTCATCAACAATGCAATGACGATACCAATGGGAAAATGGTAGATGCGTAGGAAGTGGGGTAATTTCCCCTGAGAGGATTCCTCCTTGCCCGGCTACATGCTTTGCATATTTGGGAGGTAAAATTGGGGAACTATTAACATAAAATTGGTAAAATTGAACAATAAATTGGAAAATGAAAGGTATTTGAAATTTTGTAAAATTTGGCAACATTTCCCGAAAAATAAAGAAAATCATTATGAAAGGTGAAAGAGATTTCCTGATAGGCAGGAACGTCGCATGAAAACCTAATTTACAAATTAAACTCCTGAATCCGGCAATAACAATCAGGGCGGCGAAGCCTGTTCAAAATATGGGGAGGGAGGGGGGACTAACTTGAGGTCAGGTGACATGTATTAACAATATTGGGGAGAATAATTAGGTCGTGTAACGTAATAACACATGTTCACCCAAAATTATTGGGGAGTGAAGTCCCTCAGCTCCCGGCTCCGCCGCCCCTGACAATCAGTTCTCAAATGTTACGGACGTTACAAGGGAGCAAACCGTGAATCCACGGGCGGCCCGTGAGAGATTTTAGTTGGAGGGGCAAAACATGTTGGGAGGGAGGGGAGGGCAAAAAACGAACATCTCTTTCATTTAAATTATAAGTAAGTACAAAAAAGAACGTCCGACACTAATTATATATCTGAATCATGTCTTCTTGATAGTCCCGACCGTCGACTCGGCATGATGCTGACACTCATAATTAGGTACTTAGCAGCTTATTCAGACAGAGATGTAAAATACATCTCATTACATCTACATCTCATTAATGCCTAAATCGTCTAGATATACCAGAATCATCTCCACTCGACACAGCTGCGTGCATGCTGCTGATTTCATGGGCTCGGGTTCGGCAACTAGGATGTATGATGCCCTCCCTCACACGTTTAATATACAGAGTCCCCGATGATCATGGGTCACTTTGGGCATTAAATTTAAAAATCTTCATAAAGCTTCTCAGGGCTTAATTTGCCTCATTGAACCCTACTCATTGAACCCTACCAGAGCTGCACTTCTGAACCCAACAATTTTGGCCGTTTTTTTTTTAGTTGAAATTTCTCATTTGGCTGTTTAGAAATGCAACCCCAATGCTTATCTGAGTAGATTTGAACATTATAACTAAACATTTTCTTCTTATTATTACTTACATTTTGGAATTGTGTGTTGACTTTAAGCCACTTCCTATTTTTTTCTTTTCTTTTTTTCAATTTTCAATTAAATGACTCCTCGGCCTGTTTAGAAATGGTAATCTTATGATGCTTATCTGCATGAGTACATTTTAGCAAGAAGATTTAAAATTGTCTTTTATCATCACTTAGATTTACCAAACATGTCTGTTTTTAATGATTTTTCAGCCATTTTGGGGCGTAAAAGACAAGAAATCTTCGCCCCCTATACCCCTAGGTTTCCAAGAAGTCACTCCTGCGCGGTGCCATACACCACGAACTGGTGGAGCATTGAGGGACCTACTTGATACATCTCTCGACATTTCTCTTCGGATTTGGACGAATTGTAAAAGCGATCTTTTGGAGAGTGCGAGAGTCGTCCCCCTTCCCCTCCCCCTCCCCCTTTCGCCTATGACCAAGCTGCTGCCCTCCTGAATCCATACCCTCGCTTCGGTCCAGGACCACAGGGAGTGGGGGGAGCTCTGGATTTTAAACGTGTGTAGGCAAGCATCTTTCATAAATGCGTCCTATTTGCCGAACCCGAGCTCATGAAATTAGCATCATGCCCGCAGCCGTGTTGAGTGGAGATGATTCTGGTACATCTAGACGATTCAGGTATGCATGATAGAGAATTATCTCTGATTTACAACAGACATTTTAAATTTCTGCCCGATCATAAGTAAAGTACCGATAGCCTATGGATTTGTCAGCATCATGATGCCGAGTCAGGAGAATTTGATTCTGATATCTGGACGATTCGGTATGATTGAGAAGTATCTCTGATTCGAAGAGCACATCCGACAATTTACATCTCTGCCTGACTAAGCTGCAAAGTACACAATTAACAGATTATGATGTTGTCAGCGTCATGCCAAGTCGGCGGTCGGGAGGACATGATTCTGATAGGCGTGACTGAGATTATTACATACTATGATATAAGTATTCTCTGTCCGACTAAGATCGGTGTTGGGCCAACTAGGGGTGGGGAAGGAGGCGGTGCTCATATGGCCATTGGTAGGGGGTGGGACAGTGCTCTTACGGCCATGAAGGTTAACAAAACTATAATATTATTCCGAACATTTTCACAAGTATTTTGTCTTTTTGCGAAGAAACAGAAACATAAAGGTATAACCATATTACTTATTTTACAATTTTGTTTCAACACTGGGCCATTTTTTGCCGTATGCGAAATAGTCCAAATTGTATTTGTTCTACCTTAGAGGGTGTAAATTTGCACAATTTTGCCCGAATTTTCTCATTTTTGAGGAGAAATTTCTCATGCCTCTTTAAAAATGGTGACTTTAAAATTTTAACATGAGAATTTAACATTGTCTTCTGTTTATAATTTTAATTTTCTGAACTTTATCAGTTTGTGATGATTTTAGCCATTTTGGGCATCAAAGAAAAGAAATCTTCAGCGCTTCCGGAGACTTCGCCCCTGAATTCCTTCCAAGGGGCCCTTAAGCAGGACTTCTTTCTTTGGATGCATACCCTTCCTTCTCCCAAGGACTCATACACGATTTTGTATTTACATTTCTGCATTTTAGGAATATGTGTTGATCTTAAGGGTATATGGACAGGTAGAGATTTGGCCATAAATTTGTTCCTTTTGATAATCTGAGCATTTCATTGAAGGTATATGGACGGGTAGAGATTTTGCTATAAATATATTCCTTTTAATATTTTAAGCATTTCATTAAAGGCATATGGACAAGTAGTAATTTTGCCATAAATATATTCCATTTAATAATCTGAGCATTTCACTAAAGGTATGTGGACGGGTAGAGATTTTGCTATACATATATATTTCTTTCAATATTCTGAGCATTTCATTAGGCTTAAAGGTATATGGACAGGTAGCGATTTTGCCTTAAATATGTTTGCTATAAATTTATCACTTTTTCAAAATTTTCTTTATATTAAGCCATCCCCTTCCCCCACTTAGTAATATGCATGAGATCATTAACAAAAACAATAGGGCACACAAATGGATAATAGATTATCTGTGTACAACCTGCATCCAGTGTACTATCCTGTGGTTACTGTGTTTACAAGCTCTTTTCAGCAAAACCATATTTAGACCTACCCACTGTGTATATTAATAATATTCAACAAGTTTATACCATGAATGTGTATACACTAGCTAAAAACATAAATATACCAAGTATGAATCAAAACAGTCATGTAGTTGTTAAAATAAATGCATTTGAAGATTTGTAGATTAAGCCCCGCCTACTCATTGATATGCATGACATCACCATCAAAACCAATAGGGCACAAATACGGACCTTGTGCTATTTGTGTACCACATATGACATGAATCCAGTTTATCGTTCTTTAGGTATCATCTTTACAGCAAATCATATTAAGCCCCGCCCACTATGTATGTTGATGAAATTCAACAATTTTTATACCATGAGCATGTACACACCAGCTAACATCATAACTAGACCAAATATGAAACAAAACAGCTATGTAGTTGTTAATTATGACCATTTCAAGATTTTTAAATTAACCCCGCCTACTCATTAATATGCATAATATCAACACTAAAAACAATAGGGCACATCTACAGACCATGAGCTATCTGTGTGCTACATATGACATGAATGCAACGTATCATTCTCGAGATACCGTGTTTACAAATTCTTTTCAGCAAAATAGCTCACATCATAATTATACCAAATTTAAAACAAAACGGACAAGTGGTTTTTAAAAGAACGAGCATTTAAAGATGTGTACATTAAACCACGCCAACTCATTAATATGCGTGTCATCATCACCAAAGCAATAGGGCACATCTGCAGACTATGGCCTACCTACTGAACTATGTAACACATGACAAAAACACAAATGTGTCGTTCTGGAAATTCGTGTTTACGAGCCATATTTAGCAAAATCACATTCAGCCCCGCCCACTACGCATATTAATGATATTCAAAAAATGTACACCATGAGCGTGTGGATACTACCTAACTACATTACTATACCAATTATGAAACAAATCGGACAAGCGGTTGTTGAAATATATAAATTTCTGTATTTTTACATTAAGCCCCGCCCACTCATTAATATGCAAGACATCACCACCAAAATAATAGGGCACATCTGCGGACCATGGGCAGATGACCATGGGCAGATGACACTGCCACTGCATCTCGCCCCCCCCTCCCCTTCCTTTTTCTTTCAATAATAAGTTCTAACAAAAATCAGATTCGATGGCATTTTGTTTTCTCCGGAAAACTTCAATTTTCTGGAAATCTTCACTTTTCATCAAAATTGCTTCAATCTTTATAATAACTGCTTTAATTTTCGAGTAATTTTCGAGAAGTTTCAATCAATTTTCGGAAAATTTCCTTCAATTTTCGTAAAATTCTTACATTTTCGTAAAATATGCTTTAATCTTTGTGCAATTTCTTTCCTTTTGAGAAGTTTTCTTAAATTTTCTGGAAATTTCGTTCGACGTAAGATTTTATTCATTTTCGTATGTTCGTGAAGTTTTCTTTAATTTGGGGGAAATTTTCTTCATTACGGAAATTGTCAAATCTTCCAATAATATTACGCACCCCACACCTCCAATTACAAATAGTTTTTGGACCGTCAGTGATAAGAGACTCATAAATTTTAATAGGTTTGTTGGGACAAATAATACAATATCTTATCCCCTCCCCCTCCCGCCCCCTTTCCTCTCTCTTATCCCCCTCGGTTTAATATTTTCCTATACGCCGCTGTTTTCAAGTGTGTGTTAATAGCCTAACTGACATTTGAAACCATTCAGAGTTCAGCGACGTGACATGAACATAGGAATGTTCACCTCTCAGTAGTGGTGGTGGGGGGAGGGGAGGTGGAGAGGGGGGGGGGGGAAATATAATTTCCTGTCACAAACAGAAAATGTTTACTGGTTAATTATTTTCATCATCACTATTCCCATTGCTGGAATAGATCTCCTACTAACTGAATATATTCTTCTGAGATTTACCGTTTTCTGAGTTATTTTCCCATTTTTTGTTTCCCAATTTTACCTCCCAACCTGCAAACCGGAAATTTTAAAAAATGTAACTGGGTACGAAAAAATCTTTTTGTTGAGTGGGAAAGAGCAGATTACTGCTTGCCTTCTACACCTCTGTTCAGAAACGTATATTATATCGCATATATTCATCTGTCCATTATTGAAAACCACCATTATTATTCGGTTTTTGTTGTTTTGTTTTTCTTCCAACAGAACGTTGACATTGAAGCATTTCTATTCGTGATTTTAATTTGCACAATGTACATTTTAGGTTTCATGACGTACTTGACTGTCTTGACATGATTTTTGACTAGGGTCATATATCCTTAGAGTTCATAATATCTTCAGGACCTACTTCGTGGCCCAAAATGTACAATTTTACAGAGTTTCCGGGGCTTCGCCTCCTAGATCCCATTATAGGGCTTCGTCCCTGGACCCCATCATGCCACTAAACTTTGCACATTTACTGCATTAACTTTTCTCCCCCCCCCTTCCCCCTCCCCACACACACAATATGGGATAGATACGGCACTGAATCTCTCTCTCTCTCTTTCTCCCCCCTCCCCCCTCCTTATATTACTTCTTCAGGCCTCTTTTAAAACCACATTTTTTTGTAAGTCCATAAACATCCAAGGATTAGTTCTGGGGTCAAGCAAGCCCATCTTATATAAAAGATAACTTAAAAAAACAAAATGGTGAAGAAAGCATTGAAATATTTTATTAGGATAGGATATTAATTTAGATTTAAAGTTTGGTATCATTTGTGTAGAAACGACTGAAATCAAACAGTTGTGACGTCACAGCCTCTGATTCCTCAAAGTCTTTATGTATTTTAGCATATCTTGTCCTAAAATTTCTGGCTTAAAAACCATTGCGTATGTCAGGAAAGTAGTAAAACAGAATTTAGTAAGGATAATTATGATTTACTACCTGAAGAAAGTTTGAGCAAACATAATTCAAACTTAGTAAAAAAACAAATTCTTCAAAATAAACAGTTTTTATTTCTAAAATGGATTTCTATTGTCAAACTGGCCTGGAATAAAGCCTTCACATAACCATCATACTCTTTTTTTTTTTGGTACTGAATAAACTATGTACCAGAATAGCAAACCAAAAATATGTTAGCTATTCTTTTAAGTACCAAAAAAGGAGTATAATGGTAATGTGTACGCTTTATTCTAATCCATTTTGACAATAAAAAAATATTTTCAAAGTAGAAGCTGTTTATACTGTAAAAAATGAACAACTGTTAAAAATGTGATAAGAGCACAACAATTTTGCTGTAGACTTACTACACCAGTTATTTCTACACAGGTGAGACAAAACTTTAAACTTGAATATCTCCTTTACTGGAATAAGTTACTAAGTAGTTTCTTCCCCCTTTTGTTTCTATTTGGTTCCTCTGTCATATCGAGACAAGCTTGCATGACCGCACTGAACCAAGAGTCCTTAGTAACGGAACAACTTCAAAGTAATATTCAGACTTGATGAATTCATATATATCCAAGCCAAATTCAACAAGTAAGAACGAAGGTCCAAACAAACTGACAGACAACACAAATTGGCTAGAAGGATTAACCCATTCTGCCATTAATTTTCTTCAAGTGTTTTAGGCTTTTCAGATAAATTCTGTGCAAAACTGGGCTGAATTTCTAGCATTTTACGAGACTTTTCGTGAATTGTTCTTTAAACTGTCAGTCCGGGAGTAATCCGAAAGCTGGGTACTTTGAAATACCATCAAAATTAGGTACTTTTATGTATTACGTCATCGCATGAGCCTACACATTTGACTAGCCCACACTAAACGTATGGGGTTTCTTATTTTACCCGCTCCGGATTGTCCAAAATTTTAATGGATATCCTAAACTTTTGGAGACGGATAGTAAATAGATATTCAAAGCTTTTCACCGCTGCTTTTTGAGATTCATCGTCGCCTTTTTGAGAAAATCAATAAAAATGATTATGTGCAATCTGTTTTATCCGCAGCGGAAAATGAAAATGTGTAGGCCATGCGATGACATACTACATAAAAGTACCCAATTTTTTGGGTGTTTCAAAGTACGGTTTTTCAGGTTGCTCCCGGACTGACAGTTCGGAGACTGAAAACCATCTAGACCTTTTATAGCAACATTTCCGGACGAGCCGGCTGGCCCCCGGGATTGGCCCCGAGGTTGGCCCCGTGATTGGCCCCCGTGGTTGGCCCTGGGATTGGCCCCGGGGGTTGGCCCCGTGGTTGGCCTCCTTTGGCTACACCCATGGGATTGCAAGCAGCAGATGGCACATTTTGTTATTAAACAGTCAGGAAGATTCCCCTTTTAGGAGAAAAATTATTTTCCCCGAAAAGGGAAAACCTATGTAAATGATGTAACTTCCGATTTTCCATTTACAAGAACTTTGACCTACGGGTTTTAATTAGCTTATATGCGGTCATTGTATGTGCGAAGTGACCAAAATGCCTTGTGTGCATAGCTGTTTGTGCAATGGACATGGTACTGGGTGGTATCTACGTTACTTCGATAATACCCAGCAAAACAGGCCAGAATTTGTAAGTTTGTCATTAGATATCCACGTGGTGGATGTCCATTTGGGAACCGGATAATTTATAGATTAATAAGTATAGATTTTGAAAATGCAAGAATGAAATCGACCTACTTGATTCTAAAGTTTATAGAACCCATACAAGTTCTGTGTCATAATGTTATGCTGTTTCGTTGGAGGCATCATGGGTAATTTTCAAAATGGCGTCTGAGATTTCCCTTCTTCGGTAAAAATTATTTTCTCATGAAGAGAGAATCTCCAGAACAGTTAAAAAGCTGCCTCTGACTGTCTGATTCGCACAGATTTATAACCATTTTATATCTTATCATCACCCCCTGTACTCTTTCCAATGGGTGCTCTTGATTACCATATTAGAAATAATTATGCAAATCTATGAAAAAGAATCAATGTACAAAAGTAAATAGACAGTGTCCAAGGAGATATTATCAAACAAATGAAGAAATGCTGATGCTGGAAGATCTTTAATCAACATAAACTCACAATATTTAAATAAATTATTATTTTTTACTATCACTAGATTTACCATCAGGGAGTTAGCAAATGATAAATTCTTCAAACAAAAAACCAATTTTTTAAAAACCTAAATAAAACACATACTCTCATAAAAATGACCTGTTAAGTCACAGAATTTTTATAAATAAAAAAGGTAACATTTTATAATAAAAAACAAAAAGATAAAAAAGGAATGATTTTGTGGACATAATTGAAACCAGAGGATTCTGTGTGGTATAAAAAACAGACAAAGGACCGAGAAATCAAGCGACGATTATCGCAAAAATACAAATTGCTCTTTGCTTCAAAGGAAAGGTATCATCCCATAAATAAATTCAGAAGTGAACGCCGCCGTTCTGGTAACGTCACTTCCGGTTTTATCTTTTTTGATTGATTGCGAAAAATCTGTGATGTTATCGATAGCACACATAAGCCAATATGTTTGGTCAGGTGGATGCGTGATCGATAGCATTGCAGATTTCTCGCGATCAATAGGGAAAATGTAAAACAAATGTGACGTTACAAGCACGGCGGCGTTCACTTATGAATGTATTTATGGGACGATACCTTTCCTTTAAACCACTGTTATAGGCAACATCACGATAATTGTATACAGGTTTTAATTGGACGTTAAGAGTGGAAAACTTACCAAATGATGTGGACCATTCCACTTGTTACCCCTCCCCCTCTAATACGCCACTGTTTTGAATCTACATTATGATATCTAATTCGCAAAAACACTTCTTCCCTTTAAATCCCATGCTATCTATACCGAGACCCTAATAATAGCGCAAATGATCATCTTAGCGCTAAGGGACCCAGGGGTAATTTTTCCCTGCGAGAATGCCAACCATTGTGTGGTTTATGTTTAGTGGAAGAACCATTTCCCTCTTGCCCAGGCTCCGCAGCGGGTCGGGGTTCAAGTGTTCCAACAACTTAGCCTCGCTCTGTCAGACTGCAGGCATCTAGGTGTATGTTAGTTAACAGTGTCGAAATTAATCTCATTCTATAGTATAAGCTATTTGAAAGCATTATAATGATATTATCAAGTATTCAAATCAAAGAATAACAGTTAATGGTAAAGTAGGTCCTTGGGAATTGCTCATATGATGATAATTCTTCACAGATACCTATTCAGACCAAAAAAAAATTTATTTCAAAAAAATTCGCGACTTGATGAAGTGGGGATCATTGTTAACTACTCTACCGCCAGTGATAAGAGTTTTTCAAACAATCGAGTTGTCTCCTCGTTCGCTCCATCCATTGATTACCTGATATCTGTCAAGAAAAATGGAAACATTAATTTTTTCACGTATTGTTGGATTGATGTACCTACAGCAGGGCCTATATATATTCTTGGTGAAAAAGAACTTGTTATGGCAATATGGGATATGTGCACCAAGCAGCCAGGCCGTTGTGGAAAACAAGAAAAAACGTGTAAAAGTGTAAAAAAGTAGTTCTCCTGGCCAAAGAAACAAAATGGTAAAAAAAGCATTCAAAAATCTTATTCGAATCATTTGCATAGTAACGACTGAATTCAGACTCGTTATGTCACAGCCTCAGATTCCTCAAAATCTTTATGTATTCTATCATATTTTGTTCTGTGAATTTGTGGCTTAAAAACAATTGGTTATGTGAGGAAAGTAGTAAAACAGAATCTAGCAAGGGTTATTATAATTTACCACCTGAAGAAAGTTCAAGGAAAAATAATTTAAATAGTAAAAACGTTTAACAAAATTATTTCAATGCCTTAACAATTGTTAAGAATGTGAGGATGAGATATTACTAGAGTCATTACTATACGGACAAGATAAGAGTTTGAAACTTGAATATCTCCTTAACGGAATAAGATTTTGGAATACTTCTTTCACCCTTTTGTTACTTTTAAAGTCCTCTTTTATATACGACGTACTGGATTGACCCCTGAAATAATCCTGTAAAGTTTCATTTTTTCCTTTAGATGGCAGAATTAAAGGAGTCAAATTAAACAAATTGACCTAATGGAGCTGGCGGCCGAAAATTAAGGGCGTATTTTCCTTGAGTCTCAAGAATGTTGGAACACATTTTTAGTGCACGTGATAGCACTGAAAACCTTTTGATACGAATGTGCAAATTAATCATTTTTTTCTTATGAACTTACTTAAAGAACAGATATCGAAATGCACAACAATACAACGTCTCTGATTGGTCAAAATATTTACATCGACAAGCCAATCAATTACCCCGCGGAAGTGACGTTACTAGTAGTATCGAATTTATTGGTGACGGGTCAAGCACTTTTCTTGAG